>CM069533.1:2470000-2475000 GCA_035773235.1 Eospalax fontanierii | reverse complement strand
AGGGTTAGGGTTAGGGTTTGGGTTATGCTTAGGGTTAGGGTTAGGGTTAGGGTTTAGGGTTAGGGTTAGGGTTAGGTTTAGGGTTAGGGTTTGGGTTAGGGTTAGGGTTAGGTTTAGGGTTAGGGTTAGGGTTTGGCTTAGGGTTAGAGTTAGAGTTAAGTTTAGGGTTAGGGTTTGGGCTTGGGTTAGGGTCAGTTTTATAGTTAGGATTAGGATTAGGGTTAATGTTATAATTAGGGTTTGGGTTTGGGTTAGGGTTAGGGTTAGGGTTAGGGTTTGGGTTAGTGTTAGGATTTGGGATAGGGTTAGGGTTAGGGTTAGGTTTTGTGTTAGGGTTAGGATTAGGGTTACGGTTAGTGTTGGGATTAGGGTTTGGGTTAGGGTTAGGGTTAGGTTTAGGGTTTGGGTTAGCGTTAGGGTTCGAGTTTGGGTTTGGTTTAAGGTTAGGTTTCGGTTAGGGTTTGGTTTAGTGGTAGGATTAGGGTTAGGGTTAGGGTTAGGTGTTAGGGTTAGGGATAGGGTTAGGATTTGGGTTAGGGTCAGGATTAGGGTTAGTGTTAGGTTTAGGGTTAGGGTTTGTGTTAGGGTTATGGTTATGGTTAGGGTTAGGATTAGGGTTAGGTTTAGGGTTAGGATTAGGGTTAGTGTTAGGGTTAGGGTCAGGGTTGGGGTTAGGGTTACTGTTAGGGTTTGGGTTTGATTTAGGGTTCGGGTTAGGGTTAGGGTTAGGGTTGGGGTTAGGGTTAGGGTTAGGTTTAGTATTAGGGTAAGGGTTAGACATAGCGTTAGTGTTAGGGTAAGGCTTAGGGTTAGGATTTAGGTTAAGGTTAGGGTTAGGGTTAGGTGTTAGGGTTAGGGATAGGGTTAGGATTTGGGTTAGGGTCAGGATTAGGGTTAGTGTTAGTTTTAGGGTTAGGGTTTGTGTTAGGGTTATGGTTATGGTTAGGGTTAGGATTAGGGTTACGTTTAGGGTTAGGATTAGGGTTAGTGTTAGGGTTAGGGTCAGGGTTGGGGTTAGGGGTAGTGTTAGGGTTTGGGTTTGATTTAGGGTTTGTGTTAGTGTTAGGGTTAGGGTTGGGGTTAGGGTTAGGGTTAGGTTTAGGTTTAGGGTTAGGGTTTGGGTTAGGGTTAGGCTTACGGTTAGCGTTAGGGTAAGTGTTAGGGTTAGGATTTGGGTTAGGGTTAGGGTTAGGGTTAGGGTTTCGTTTATGGTTAGGTTTAGGTTTAGGGTTAGGTTTAGGGTTAGGGTTAGGGTTAGTGTTTGGGTTAGGGTTACGGTTACGGTTAGGTTTAGGTTTAAGTTTAGGGTTTCGGTTTGCTTTCGGGTTAGATGTAGGGTTATGGTTAAGGTTAGGGTTAGGGTTTTGGGTAGGTTTAGGGTTAGGGTTAGAGTTAGGGTTAGGGTTTGGGTTAGGGTTTGGGTTAGGGTTAAGGTTAGGGTTAGGGTTAGGTTTTGGGTTTGCGTTAGGGTTAGGCTTAGTGTTAGAGTTTTGGTAAGTGTTAGGGTTAGGGTTTGGTTTAGGGTTATGTTTAGGGTTAGGGTTAGGATTTCGATTAGGGTTAGGTTTAGGGTTTGGGTTAGGTTTAGGGTTAGGGTTAGGGTTAGGCTTAAGGTTAGCGTTAGGGTAAGTGTTAGGTTTAGGGTTTAGGTTAGGCTTAGGGTTAGGGTTAGGGTTAGTTTTTCGGTTAGGGTTAAGTTTAGGGTTAGGGTTAGGGTTTGGGTTATGGTTAGGGTTAGGCTTAGAGTTTCGTTTGGATTGTGGTTATTGTTAGGGTTAGGGTTAGGGTTAGCGTTAGGTTTAGGGGTGGTTTAGGGTTAGGGTTAGGTTTAGGATTAAGGTTAGGGTTAAGGTTTAGGTTTGGGTTCGAGTTAGGTTTAGAGTTAGGTTTTGGTTTAGGATTAAGGTTAGGGTTAAGGTTTAGGTTTGGGTTAGAGTTAGGTTTAGAGTTAGGGTTTGGTTTAGGGTTAGGTTTAGGGTTAGGGTTTGGGTTAGGGTTAGGGTTAGGTTTTGGTTTGGGTTAGCTTTAGTGTTACGGATAGGGTAATGGTTAGGTTTTGGGTTAGGGTTGGGTTAGGGTTAGGGTTAGGGTTAGGTTTAGGGTTTGGGTTAGGGTTTGGGTTAGGGTTTAGGTTTGAGTTAGGGTTAGGGGTAGGGTTTGGGTTAGGGTTAGTTTTAGGGTTAGGATTAGGGTTAGCGTTCGTGTTAGGGTTAGGGGTGGTTTAGGGTTAGGGTTAGGGTTAGGGTTAGGGTTAGGATTAAGGTTAGGGTTAAGGTTTTGGTTTGGGTTCGAGTTGGGTTTAGAGTTAGGTTTAGGGTTAGGGTTGGGGTTAGGATTAGGGTTAGGGTTAGGGTTAGGTTTAAGATTAGGGTTAGGGTTAGGGTTAGGGTTAGGGTTAGGTTTTGGGTTAGGGTTAGAGTTAGAGTAGGGGTTAGGGTTTGGTTTGGGTTAGAGTTAATGTTACGGATAGGGTAAGGGTTAGGTTTTGGGTTAGGGTTAGGTTTAAGGTTAGCGTTAGAGGTTGGTTGAGGATTAGGGTTAGGGTTAGGATTAGAGTTAGGGTTTGGTTTGTGATAGGGTTAGTGTTAGGGTTAGGGATAGGGTATGGGTTAGGGTTAGGGTTAGGGTTAGGGTTTAGGTTTGGGTTAGGGTTAGGTTTAGGGTTAGGGTTTGAGTTCGGGTTTAGGTTTGGGTTAGGGTTAAGGTTAGGGTTAGTTTTAGGGCTTGGGTTAGGGTTAGGGTTAGGGTTAGGTATTGGGTTATGGTTAGGGTTAGGGTTAGGATTAAGGTTAGGGTTAGGGTTTGGGTTTGGGTTAGAGTAAGGTGGAGGCTTAGGGTTTGGGTTAGGGTTAGGTTTAGAGTTAGGGTTTGGGTTTCGGTTAGGGTTAGGATTAGGATTACGATTAGGGTTAGGGTTAAGGTTAGGGTTAGGGTTAGGGTTAGGGTTAGGGTTAGGGTTAGGGTTTGTGTTAGGTTTTGCGTTTGGGTTAGAGTAAGGTATAGGAATAGTGTGTGGGTTAGGTTTAGGGTTAGGGTTATGCTTAGGGTTAGGGTTAGGGTAAGTGTTAGGGTTAGGATTTAGGTTAGGCTTAGGGTTAGGGTTAGGCTTAGGCTTTCGGTTAGGATTAGGTTAAGGGTTAGTATTTGGGTTAGGGTTAGGTTAAGGTTAGGGTTAGGGTTAGGGTTAGGGTTAGGGTTTGGGCTATGCTTAGGGTTAGGGTTAGGGTTAGGGCTAGGTTTTGTGTTTGTGTTAGGGTAAGGGTTAGGGTTAGGGTTAAGGTTAGGGTTAGGGTTTGGGGTAGCTTTAGGGTTCGTGTTAGGGTTAATGTTAGGGTTAGGGTTAGGGTTTGGGTTATGGTTATGGTTAGGTTTAGGGTTAGGGTTAGGGTTTGGCTTAGGGTTAGAGTTAGGGTTAGGGTTAGGGTTAGGGTTTGGGCTTGGGTTAGGGTCAGTTTTAGAGTTAGGATTAGGATTAGGGTTAATGTTAGGATTAGGGTTTGGGTTTGGGTTAGGGTTACGGTTAGGGTTAGGGTTTGGGTTAGTGTTAGGATTTGGGATAGGGTTAGGGTTAGGGTTAGGTTTTGTGTTAGGGTTAGGATTAGGGTTATGGTTAGTGTTAGGATTAGGGTTTGGGTTAGGGTTAGGGTTAGGGTTAGGGTTTGGGTTATGCTTAGGGTTAGGGTTAGGGTTAGGGTTTAGGGTTAGGGTTAGGGTTAGTGTTAGGGTTAGGGTTTGGGTTAGGGTTAGGGTTACGGTTAGGGTTAGGGTTTGGGTTAGTGTTAGGATTTGGGATAGGGTTAGGGTTAGGGTTAGGTTTTGTGTTAGGGTTAGGATTAGGGTTATGGTTAGTGTTAGGATTAGGGTTTGGGTTAGGGTTAGGGTTAGGGTTAGGGTTTGGGTTATGCTTAGGGTTAGGGTTAGGGTTAGGGTTTAGGGTTAGGGTTAGGGTTAGTGTTAGGGTTAGGGTTTGGGTTAGGGTTAGGGTTAGGTTTAGGGTTAGGGTTAGGGTTTGGCTTAGGGTTAGAGCTAGGGTTAAGGTTAGGGTTAGGGTTTGGGCTTGGGTTAGGGTCAGTTTTATAGTTAGGATTAGGATTAGGGTTAATGTTATAATTAGGGTTTGGGTTTGGGTTAGGGTTAGGGTTAGGGTTAGGGTTTGGGTTAGTGTTAGGATTTGGGATAGGGTTAGGGTTAGGGTTAGGTTTTGTGTTAGGGTTAGGAATAGGGTTACGGTTAGTGTTAGGATTAGGGTTTGGGTTAGGGTTAGGGTTAGGTTTAGGGTTTGGGTTAGCGTTAGGGTTGGAGTTTGGGTTTGGGTTAAGGTTAGGTTTCGGTTAGGGTTTGGTTTAGTGTTAGGATTAGGGTTAGGGTTAGGGTTAGGTGTTAGGGAAAGGGAAAGGGTTAGGAAATGGGTTAGTGTCAGGATTAGGGTTAGTGTTAGGTTTAGGGTTAGGGTTTGTGTTAGGGTTATGGTTATGGTTAGGGTTAGGATTAGGGTTAGGTGTAGGGTTAGGATTAGGGCTAGTGTTAGGGTTAGGGTCAGGGTTGGGGTTAGGGTTAGTGTTAGGGTTTGGGTTTGATTTAGGGTTAGGGTTAGGGTTAGGGTTAGGGTTGGGGTTAGGGTTAGGGTTCGGTTTAGGTTTAGGGTTAGGGTTAGGCTTATGGTTAGCGTTAGGGTAAGTGTTAGGGTTAGGATTTAGGTTAGGGTTAGGGTTAGGGTTAGGTGTTAGGGTTAGGGATAGGGTTAGGATTTGGGTTAGGGTCAGGATTAGGGTTAGTGTTAGGGTTAGGGTTAGGGTTTGTGTTAGGGTTATGGTTATGGTTAGGGTTAGGATTAGGGTTACGTTTAGGGTTAGGATTAGGGTTAGTGTTAGGGTTAGGGTCAGGGGTGGGGTTAGGGGTAGTGTTAGGGTTTGGGTTTGATTTAGCGTTTGTGTTAGTGTTAGGGTTAGGGTTGGGGTTAGGGTTAGGGTTAGGTTTAGGTTTAGGGTTAGGGTTTGGGT
>CM069533.1:2465000-2467500 GCA_035773235.1 Eospalax fontanierii | reverse complement strand
TAGGTTTAGGTTTAGGGTTAGGTTTAGGATTAGGGTTAAGATGAAGGGTTGGGTTTGGGTTCGGGTTAGATTTAGGGTAAGGGCTTGTGTTAGGGTGAGGTTTTGGGTTAGGTTTAAGGTTAGGGTTAGGGTTAGGGTTTGGGTTAGGGTTAGGGTTAGGGTTTCGGTTAGGGTTACGGTTAGCTTTAGTTTTGGGTTAGCGTTAAGTTTAGGGTTTGGGTTTGAGTTAGGGTTAGGGTTAGGGTTAGGGTTAATGTTTGGGTTTGGGTTGGGGTTATCGTTAGGGGTAGGCTTACGGTTAGGGTTTGGGTAAGTGTTAGGGTTAGGTTTTGGTTTAGGGTTATGTTTAGGGTTAGAGTTAGGATTTCGGTTAGGGTTAGGTTTAGGGTTAGGTTTTGGGTTAGGGTTAGGGTTAGGGTTATTGTTAGGGTTAGGGTGAAGGTTAGGGTTAGGGTTAGGGTTAATGTTTGGGTTTGGGTTGGGGTTATCGTTAGGGGCAGGCTTACGGTCAGGGTTTGGGTAAGTGTTAGGGTTAGGTTTTGGTTTAGGGTTATGTTTAGGGTTAGGGTTAGGGTTTCGGTTAGGGTTAGGTTTAGGGTTAGGTTTTCGGTTAGGGTTAGGGTTAGGGTTATTGTTAGGGTTAGGGTTAAGGTTAGGGTTAGGGTTAGGGTTTAGGGTTAGGGTTAAGGGTTAGGGTTTGGTTTGGGTTAGCGTTACATTTAGGGTTAGGGTTAGGGTTAGAATTAGGTTTAGGGTTAGGGTTTGGGTTAGGGTTTGGGTTTGGGTTGGGGTAGGATTAGGTTTAGGGTTAGGGTTAGGGTTTGGGTTTGGATTAGGGTTTGGGTACATGTTTGGGTTTGGATTATGGTTAGGGTCAGGGTTTTGATTTTGGTAAGGGTTAGGGTTAGGGTTAGGGTTTGGGTTAGTGTTAGGGTTTGGGCTAGGGTTAGTTTTAGGTTTAAGTTTAGGGTTAGGGTTCGTGTTAGGGTTAGGGGTGGATTAGGGTTAGGGTTTGGGTTAGGATTAAGGTTAGGGTTAAGGTTTGGGTTTGCGTTAGGTTTGGGTTTAGAGTTAGGGTTTGGTTTAGGGTTAGGTTTATTGTTAGGGCTAGGCGATAGGGATAGGGTTAGGTTTAGGGTTAGGGTTTGGGCTTGGATTAGGGTTAGTGTTAGGGTTAGGATTAGGGTTAGGTTTAGTGTTAGGATTAGGGTTTGGGTTTGGGTTAGGGTTAGGGTTAGGGTTAGGGTCTGGGTTAGGGTTAGGATGAGGGTTAGGTTTAGGGTTAGGGGTTAGGGTTAGGTTTAGGGTTAGGATTTGGGTTAGGGTCAGGTTAGGGTTAGGGTTAGGGTTATGTTTTGGGTTAGGGTTATGGTTATGGTTAGGGTTAGGATTAGGGTGTGGGTTTGTGTTAGGGTTTGCCTTACGGATAGGGTTAGGGTAAGTGTTAAGGTTAGGGTTAGGGATAGGGTTAGGGTTCGTGTTAGGGTTAGGGTTTCGTTTATGATTAGGTTTAGGGTTAGGGTTTGGGTTAGGGTTAGGTTTAGGGGTAGGGTTAGGGTTTGGGTTAGGGTTAGGGTTAGGGTTAGGATTAGGCTTAATGTTAGGGATTGGGTTTGGGTTCGGGTTAGATTTAGGTTTAGGGTTTGCCTTAGGGTTAGGTTTTGGGTTAGATTTAGGGTTAGGGTTAGGGTTAGGGTTTGGGTTAGCGTTTCGGTCAGGGTTAGGGTTAGGGTTAGGCTTAGGTTTAGTTTTGGATTAGGGTTAAGTTTAGGGTTTGGGTTTGAGTTAGGGTTAGGGTTAGGGTTTGGGTAAAGGTTTGGGTTTGGATTAGAGTTGGGGTTAGGGTTTGGGTTTGGGTAAGGGTTAGGGTTAGAGTTAGGTTTTGGATTAGGGTTAGGGTTAGGTTTAGGTTTTGTGTTAATGTTAGGGTTAGGGTTAGTGTTGTGGTTTGGGTTAGGGTTTGGTTTGGGTTAGGATTAGTTTTATGGTTAGGGTTAGGGTTAGGGTTTGGGTTTGGGTTTGGGTTAGGTTTAGGGTTAGGATTAGGGGTTAGGGTTATAGTTTGGTTTGGGATAGGGTTACGTTTAGTGTTAGGATTAGGGTTAGGATTAGGTTTATGGTTAGGGTGAGGGCTTGGATTTGGGCTAGGGTAAAGGTATGGGTTTGTATTAGGGTTACGGTTAGGGTTTGGGTTTGGGCAAGGGTTAGGGTTAGGGTTAGGGTTTGGGTTAGCGTTAGGGTTTGGGATAGGGTTAGCTTTAGGGTTAGGGTTAGGGTTTGGTTTGGCCTAGGGTTAGTTTTAGGGTTAGGGTTAGGGTTAGGGCTAGGCGATAGGGATAGGGTTAGGGTTAGGGTTAGGATTTGGGCTTGGGTTAGGGTTAGTGTTAGGGTTAGGAACAGGGTTAGGGTTAGTGTTAGGATTACTGTTTGGGTTTTGGTTAGGGTTAGGATTAGGGTTAGGGTTTGGGTTAGGGTTAGGGTTTGGGTTAGGGTTAGGTTT
>CM069533.1:2452500-2462500 GCA_035773235.1 Eospalax fontanierii | reverse complement strand
ATGGTTCGCGTTAGGGTTAGGGTTAGGGTTAGGTTTTGTGTTTGTGTTAGGGTTAGGGTTAGTGTTAGGGTTAGAGTTAGGGTTTGGTTTGGGTTAGGGTTTCTTTTAGGGTTAGGGTTAGGGTTAGGCTTCGTGTTAGAGTTAGGGGTGGATTAGGGTTACGGTTTGGGTTAGGATTAAGGTTAGGGTTAAGGTTTTGGTTTGGGTTAGGTTTAGGTTTAGGGTTTGGTTTGGGTTAGAGTTAGTGTTACGAATAGGGTAAGGGTTAGGTTTTGGTTTAGGGTTGGTTTAGGTTTATGGTTAGAGGTTGATTTAGGGTTAGGGTTAGGGTTAGGGTTAGGGATTGGTTTGGGATAGGGTTAGTGTTAGGGTTAGGGATAGGGTTTGAGTTAGCGTTAGGGTTAGGGTTAGGGTTAGGGTTAGGGTTTCGGTTTGGGTTAGGGTTAGGTTTAGGGTTAGGGTTAGGGTTTAGGTTTGGGTTAGGGTTAGGGTTAGTGTTAGTTTTAGAGCTTAGGTTAGGTTTAGGGATAGGGTTAGGGCTTGGGTTTAGGTTAGGTTTAGGGTTAGGGTTATGTTTAGGGTTAGGGTTTGGGTTTGCATTAGGGTTTGGTTTTGGGTTATGGTTCGGGTTAGGGTTAGGGTTAGGATTAGGTTTAGGGTTAGGGTTTGGTTTGGGTTAGGGTTAGTTTTCGGGTTAGGGTTAGGGTTCGTGTTAGGGTTAGGGGTGGTTTAGGGTTACGGTTTGGGTTAGGGTTAAGGTTAGGGTTAAGGTTGGGTTAGGGTTAGAGTTAGGGTTAGGGTTAGGGTTTAGTTTTAGTTAGGGTTAGTGTTACTGATAGGGTAAGGGTTAGGTTTTGGGTTAGGGTTCGGTTTAGGGTTAGGGTTAGGGGTTGGTTGAGGACTAGGGTTAGCGTTAGAATTAAGTTAGGGTTTGGTTTGCGATAGGGTTATTGTTAGGGTTAGGGTTAGGGTTTCGGTTAGGGTTAGGGTTAGGGTTAGGGTTTAGGTTTGGGTTAGGGTTAGGTTGAGGGTTAGCGTTTGAGTTTGGGTTTAGGTTTGGGTTAGTGTTAGGGTTAGGGTTAGTTTTAGGGCTTGGGTTAGGGTTACGGTTAGGGTTAGGGTTAGGGTTAGGGTTAGTGTTAGGGTTTGGGTTAGGCTTAGGGAGAGAGTTTCGTTTATGATTAGGTTTAGGGTTAGGGTTTGGGTTAGGGTTAGGTTTAGGTTTAGGGTTAGGATTGGGGGTTGGGTTAGGGTTAGGGTTAGGGTTAGGATTAGGGTTAAGTTTAGGGTTAGTGGTTAGGGTTAGGGTGAGTATTTGGGTTAGGTTCAGTGTTAGGGTTAGGGTTAGGGTTAGGGTTTGTGTTAGGGTTATGGTTATGGTTAGGGTTAGGATTAGGGCTCGGGCTCAGGTTAGGGTTAGGTTTAGGGTTAGTGTTAGGGTCTGGGTTTGATTTAGGTTTAGGGTTAGTTTTAGGGTTAGGGTTAGGCTTAGGGTTAGGGTTTCTTTTATGATTATGTTTAGGGTTAGGGTTTGGGTTAGGGTTAGGGTTAGCGTTAGAGTTAGTGTTAGGGTTTGGGTTAGGCTTAGGGATAGGGTTTCGTTTATGATTAGGTTTAGGGTTAGGGTTTGGGTTAGGGTTAGGTTTAGGGTTAGGGTTTGGGTTAGGGTTAGGGTTAGGGTTAGGATTAGGGTTAAGGTTAGGCTTTGGGTTTGGGTTCGGATTAGATTTATGGTTAGGGTTTGGTTTAGGTTTAGGTTTAGGGTTTGGGTTAGGGTTAGGTCTTGGGTTAGGGTTAGGGATAGGGTTAGTATTAAAGTTAGGGTTAGGGTTTGGGTTTGGGTTAGAGTAAGGTGGAGGCTTAGGGTTTGGGTTAGGGTTAGGTGTGGGTTAGGGTTAGGGATTGGTTTGGGATAGGGTTAGTGTTAGGGTTAGGGATAGGGTTTGAGTTAGGCTTAGGGTTAGGGTTAGGGTTAGGGTTTCGGTTTGGGTTAGGCTTAGGTTTAGGGTTAGGGTTAGGGTTTAGGTTTGGGTTAGGGTTAGGGTTAGTGTTAGATTTAGAGCTTAGGTTAGGTTTAGGGTTAGGGTTAGGGCTTGGGTTTAGGTTAGTTTTAGGGTTAGGGTTATGTTTAGGGTTAGGGTTTGGGTTTGCATTAGGGTTTGGTTTTGGGTTATGGTTCGGGTTAGGGTTAGGGTTAGGATTAGGTTTAGGGTTAGGGTTTGGTTTGGGTTAGGGTTAGTTTTCGGGTTAGGGTTAGGGTTCGTGTTAGGGTTAGGGGTGGTTTAGGGTTAGGGTTAGGGTTAGGATTAAGGTTAGGGTTAAGGTTGTGTTAGGGTTAGGGTTAGGGTTTAGTTTTAGTTAGGGTTAGTGTTACGGATAGGGTAAGGGTTAGGTTTTGGGTTAGGGTTAGGTTTAGGGTTAGGGTTAGGGGTTGGTTGAGGATTAGGGTTAGAATTAAGTTAGGGTTTGGTTTGCGATAGGGTTAGTTTTAGGGTTAGGGTTAGGGTTTCGGTTAGGGTTAGGGTTAGGGTTAGGGTTTAGGTTTGGGTTAGGGTTAGGTTTAGGGTTAGGGTTTGAGTTTGGGTTTAGGTTTGGGCTAGTGTTAGGGTTAGGGTTAGTTTTAGGGCTTGGGTTAGGGTTACGGTTAGGGTTAGGGTTAGGGTTAGGGTTAGTGTTAGGGTTTGGGTTAGGCTTAGGGATAGGGTTTCGTTTATGGTTAGGGTTAGGGTTAGGGTTTGGGTTAGGGTTAGGTTTAGGTTTAGGGTTAGGGTTGGGGTTTGGGTTAGGGTTAGGGTTAGGGTTAGGATTAGGGTTAAGTTTAGGGTTAGTGGTTAGGGTTAGGGTGAGTATTCGGGTTAGGTTCAGTGTTAGGGTTAGGGTTAGGGTTTGTGTTAGGGTTATGGTTATGGTTAGGGTTAGGATTAGGGTTCGGGTTCAGGTTAGGGTTGGGTTTAGGGTTAGTGTTAGGGTCTGGGTTTGATTTAGGTTTAGGGTTAGTTTTAGGGTTAGGGTTAGGTTTAGGGTTAGGGTTTCGTTTATGATTATGTTTAGGGTTAGGGTTTGGGTTAGGGTTAGGGTTAGCGTTAGAGTTAGTGTTAGGGTTTAGGTTATGGGGAGGGGTAGGGGTTCGTTTATGAGTAGGGTTAGGGTGAGGGTTTGGGTTAGGGTTAGGTTTAGGGTTAGGGTGTGGGTTAGGGTAAGGGTTAGGGTTAGGATTAGGGTAACGGTTAGGCTTTGGGTTTGGGTTCGGATTAGATTTATGGTTATGGTTTGGGTTAGGTTTAGGTTTAGGGTTTGGGTTATGGTTAGGTCTTTGGTTAGGGTTAGGGATAGGGTTAGTATTAAAGTTAGGGTTAGGGTTTGGGTTTGGGTTAGAGTAAGGTGGAGGCTTAGGGTTTGGGTTAGGGTTAGGTGTAGGGTTAGGGTTAGGGATTGGTTTGGGAGAGGGTTAGGGTTAGGGTTAGGGAGAGGGTTTGAGTTAGGGGTAGGGGTAGGGTTAGGGTTAGGGTTTCGGTTTGGGTTAGGGTTAGGTTTAGGGTTAGGGTTAGGGTTTAGGTTTGGGTTAGGGTTAGGGTTAGTGTTAGTTTTAGAGCTTAGGTTAGGTTTAGGGTTAGGGTTAGGGCTTGGGTTTAGGTTAGGTTTAGGGTTAGGGTTATGTTTAGGGTTAAGGTTTGGGTTTGCATTAGGGTTTGGTTTTGGGTTATGGTTCGGGTTAGGGTTAGGGTTAGGATTAGGTTTAGGGTTAGGGTTTGGTTTGGGTTAGGGTTAGTTTTCGGGTTAGGGTTAGGGTTCGTGTTAGGGTTAGGGGTGGTTTAGGGTTAGGGTTAGGGTTAGGATTAAGGTTAGGGTTAAGGTTGCGTTAGGGTTAGAGTTAGGGTTAGGTTTAGGGTTTAGTTTTAGTTAGGGTTAGTGTTACGGATAGGGTAAGGGTTAGGTTTTGGGTTAGGGTTAGGTTTAGGGTTAGGGTTAGGGGTTTGTTGAGGATTAGGGTTAGCGTTAGAATTAAGTTAGGGTTTGGTTTGCGATAGGGTTAGTGTTAGGGTTAGGGTTAGGGTTTCGGTCAGGGTTAGGTTTAGGGTTAGGGTTTAGGTTTGGGTTAGGGTTAGGTTTAGGGTTAGGGTTTGAGTTTGGGTTTAGGTTTGGGTTAGTGTTAGGGTTAGGGTTAGTTTTAGGGCTTGGGTTAGGGTTACGGTTAGGGTTAGGGTTAGGGTTAGGGTTGGGGTTTGGGTTAGGGTTAGGGTTAGGGTTAGGTTTAGGGTTAAGTTTAGGGTTAGTGGTTAGGGTTAGGGTGAGTATTTGGGTTAGGTTCAGTGTTAGGGTTAGGGTTAGGGTTAGGGTTTGTGTTAGGGTTATGGTTATGGTTAGGGTTAGGATTAGGGTTCGGGTTCATGTTAGGGTTGGGTTTAGGGTTAGTGTTAGGGTCTGGGTTTTATTTAGGTTTAGGGTTAGTTTTAGGGTTAGGGTTAGGTTTAGGTTTAGGGTTTCGTTTATGATTAGGTTTAGGGTTAGGGTTTGGGTTAGGGTTAGGGTTAGCGTTAGAGTTATTGTTAGGGTTTGGGTTAGGCTTAGGGATAGGGTTTCGCTTATGATTAGTTTTAGGGTTAGGGTTTGGGTTAGGGTTAGGTTTAGGGTTAGGGTTTGGGTTAGGGTTAGGGTTAGGGTTAGGGTTAGGATTTGGGCTAAGGTTAGGCTTTGGGTTTGGGTTCGGATTAGATTTATGTTTAAGGTTTGGGTTAGGTTTAGGTTTAGGGTTTGGGTTAGGGTTAGGCCTTGGGCTAGGGGTAGGGAGAGGGTGAGTATTAAAGTTAGGGTTAGGGTTTTGGTTTGGGTTAGAGTAAGGTGGAGGCTTAGGGTTTGGGTTAGGGTTAGGTGTAGGGTTAGGGTTAGGGATTGGTTTGGGATAGGGTTAGTGTTAGGGTTAGGGATAGGTTTTGAGTTAGGGTTAGGCTTAGGGTTAGGGTTAGGGTTTCGGTTTGGGTTAGGGTTAGGTTTAGGGTTAGAGTTAGGGTTTAGGTTTGGGTTAGGGTTAGGGTAAGTGTTAGTTTTAGAGCTTAGGTTAGGTTTAGGGTTAGGGTTAGGGCTTGGGTTTAGGTTAGGTTTAGGGTTAGGGTTATGTTTAGGGTTAGGGTTTGGGTTTGCATTAGGGTTTGGTTTTGGGTTATGGTTCGGGTTAGGGTTAGGGTTAGGATTAGGTTTAGGGTTAGGGTTTGATTTGGGTTAGGGTTAGTTTTCGGGTTAGGTTTAGGGTTCGTGTTAGGGTTAGGGGTGGTTTAGGGTTAGGGTTAGGGTTAGGATTAAGGTTAGGGTTAATGTTGCGTTAGGGTTAGAGTTAGGGTTAGGGTTAGGGTTTAGTTTTAGTTAGGGTTAGTGTTACGGATAGGGTAAGGGTTAGGTTTTGGGTTAGGGTTAGGTTTAGGGTTAGGGTTAGGGGTTGGTTGAGGATTAGGGTTAGCGTTAGAATTAAGTTAGGGTTTGGTTTGCGATAGGGTTAGTGTTAGGGTTATGGTTAGGGTTTCGGTTAGGGTTAGGGTTAGGGTTAGGGTTTAGGTTTGGTTTAGGGTTAGGTTTAGGGTTAGGGTTTGAGTTTGGGTTTAGGTTTGGGTTAGTGTTAGGGTTAGGGTTAGTTTTAGGGCTTGGGTTAGGGTTACGGTTAGGGTTAGGGTTAGGGTTAGTGTTAGTGTTAGGGTTTGGGTTAGGCTTAGGGATAGGGTTTCGTTTATGATTAGGTTTAGGGTTAGGGTTTGGGTTAGGGTTAGGTTTAGGGTTAGCGTTAGGGTTGCGGTTTGGGTTAGGGTTAGGGTTAGGGTTAGGATTAGGGTTAAGTTTAGGGTTAGTGGTTAGGGTTAGGGTGAGTATTTGGGTTAGGTTCAGTGTTAGGTTTAGGGTTAGGGTGAGGGTTTGTGTTAGGGTTATGGTTATGGTTAGGGTTAGGATTAGGGTTCGGGTTCAGGTTAGGGTTGGGTTTAGGGTTAGTGTTAGGGTCTGGGTTTGATTTAGGTTTAGGGTTAGTTTTAGGGTTAGGGTTAGGTTTAGGGTTAGGGTTTCGTTTATGATTAGGTTTAGGGTTAGGGTTTGGGTTAGGGTTAGGGTTAGCGTGAGAGTTAGTGTTAGGGGTTGGGTTTGGGTTAGGGATAGGGTTTGGTTTATGATTAGGTTTAGGGGTAGGGTTTGGGTTAGGGTTAGGTTTAGGGTTAGGGTTTGGGTTAGGGTTAGGGTTAGGGTTAGGATTAGGGTAAAGGTTAGGCTTTGGGTTTGGGTTCGGATTAGATTTATGGTTATGGTTTGGGTTAGGTTTAGGTTTAGGGTTTAGGTTAGGGTTAGGTCTTGGGTTAGGGTTAGGGATAGGGTTAGTATTAAAGTTAGGGTTAGGGTTTGGGTTTGGGTTAGAGTAAGGTGGAGGCTTAGGGTTTGGGTTAGGGTTAGGTGTAGGGTTAGGGTTAGGGATTGGTTTGGGATAGGGTTAGTGTTAGGGTTAGGGATAGGGTTTGAGTTAGGGTTAGGGTTAGGGTTAGGGTTAGGGTTTCGGTTTGGGTTAGGGTTAGGTTTAGGGTTAGGGTTAGGGTTTAGGTTTGGGTTAGGGTTAGGGTTAGTGTTAGTTTTAGAGCTTAGGTTAGGTTTAGGGTTAGGGTTAGGGCTTGGGTTTAGGTTAGGTTTAGGGTTAGGGTTATGTTTAGGGTTAGGGTTTGGGTTTGCATTAGGGTTTGGTTTTGGGTTATGGTTCGGGTTAGGGTTAGGGTTAGGATTAGGTTTAGGGTTAGGGTTTGGTTTGGGTTAGGGTTAGTTTTAGGGTTAGGGTTAGGGTTCGTGTTAGGGTTAGGGGTGGTTTAGGGTTAGGGTTAGGGTTAGGATTAAGGTTAGGGTTAAGGTTGCGTTAGGGTTAGAGTTAGGGTTAGGTTTAGGGTTTAGTTTTAGTTAGGGTTAGTGTTACGGATAGGGTAAGGGTTAGGTTTTGAGTTAGGCTTAGGTTTAGGGTTAGGGTTAGGGGTTGGTTGAGGATTAGGTTTAGCGTTAGAATTAAGTTAGGGTTTGGTTTGCGATAGGGTTAGTGTTAGGGTTAGGGTTAGGGTTTCGGTTAGGGTTAGGGTTTAGGTTTGGGTTAGGGTTAGGTTTAGGGTTAGGGTTTGAGTTTGGGTTTAGGTTTGGGTTAGTGTTAGGGTTAGGGTTAGTTTTAGGGCTTGGGTTAGGTTTACGGTTAGGGTTAGGGTTAGGGTTAGGGTTAGTGTTAGGGTTTGGGTTAGGCTTAGGGATAGGGTTTCGTTTATGATTAGGTTTAGGGTTAGGGTTTGGGTTAGGGTTAGGTTTAGGTTTAGGGTTAGGGTTGGGGTTTGGGTTAGGGTTAGGGTTAGGGGTAGGATTAGGGGTAAGTTTAGGGTTAGTGGTTAGGGTTAGGGTGAGTATTCGGGTTAGGTTCAGTGTTAGGGTTAGGGTTAGGGTTAGGGTTTGTGTTAGGGTTATGGTTATGGTTAGGGTTAGGATTAGGGTTCGGGTTCAGGTTAGGGTTGGGTTTAGGGTTAGTGTTAGGGTCTGGGTTTGATTTAGGTTTAGTGTTAGTTTTAGGGTTAGGGTTAGGGTTAGGGTTAGGGTTTCGTTTATGATTAGGTGTAGGGTTAGGGTTTGGGTTAGGGTTAGGGTTAGAATTAGGTTTAGGGTTAGGGTTTGGGTTAGGGTTTGGGTTTGGGTTGGGGTAGGATTAGGTTTAGGGTTAGGGTTAGGGTTTGGGTTTGGATTAGGGTTTGGGTAAAGGTTTGGGTTTGGATTATGGTTAGGGTCAGGGTTTTGATTTTGGTAAGGGTTAGGGTTAGGGTTAGGGTTTGGGTTAGTGTTAGGGTTTAGGCTAGGGTTAGTTTTAGGTTTAAGTTTAGGGTTAGGGTTCGTGTTAGGGTTAGGGGTGGGTTAGGGTTAGGGTTTGGGTTAGGATTAAGGTTAGGGTTAAGGTTTGGGTTTGCGTTAGGTTTGGGTTTAGAGTTAGGGTTTGGTTTTGGGTTAGTTTTATTGTTAGGGCTAGGCGATAGGGATAGGGTTAGGTTTAGGGTTAGGGTTTGGGCTTGGATTAGGGTTAGTGTTAGGGTTAGGATTAGGGTTAGGTTTAGTGTTAGGATTAGGGTTTGGGTTTGGGTTAGGGTTAGGGTTAGGATTAGGGTCTGGGTTAGGGTTAGGATTAGGGTTAGGTTTAGGGTTAGGGGTTAGGGTTAGGTTTAGGGTTAGGATTTGGGTTAGGGTCAGGTTAGGGTTAGGGTTAGGGTTAGGGTTATGTTTTGGGTTAGGGTTATGGTTATGGTTAGGGTTAGGATTAGGGTGTGGGTTTGTGTTAGGGTTTGCCTTACGGATAGGGTTAGGGTAAGTGTTAAGGTTAGGGTTAGGGATAGGGTTAGGGTTCGTGTTAGGGTTAGGGTTTCGTTTATGATTAGGTTTAGGGTTAGGGTTTGGGTTAGGGTTAGGTTTAGGGGTAGGGTTAGGGTTTGGGTTAGGGTTAGGGTTAGGGTTAGGATTAGGCTTAATGTTAGGGATTGGGTTTGGGTTCGGGTTAGATTTAGGTTTAGGGTTTGCCTTAGGGTTAGGTTCTGGGTTAGATTTAGGGTTAGGGTTAGGGTTAGGGTTTGGGTTAGCGTTTCGGTCAGGGTTAGGGTTAGGGTTAGGCTTAGGTTTAGTTTTGGATTAGGGTTAAGTTTAGGGTTTGGGTTTGAGTTAGGGTTAGGGTTAGGGTTTGGGTAAAGGTTTGGGTTTGGATTAGAGTTGGGGTTAGGGTTTGGGTTTGGGTAAGGGTTAGGGTTAGAGTTAGGTTTTGGATTAGGGTTAGGGTTAGGTTTAGGTTTTGTGTTAATGTTAGGGTTAGGGTTAGTGTTGTGGTTTGGGTTAGGGTTTGGTTTGGGTTAGGATTAGTTTTATGGTTAGGGTTAGGGTTAGGGTTTGGGTTTGGGTTTGGGTTAGGTTTAGGGTTAGGATTAGGGGTTAGGGTTATAGTTTGGTTTGGGATAGGGTTACGTTTAGTGTTAGGATTAGGGTTAGGATTAGGTTTATGTTTAGGGTGAGGGTTTGGGTTTGGGTTAGGGTAAAGGTATGGGTTTGGATTAGGGTTACGGTTAGGGTTTGGGTTTGGGTAAGGGTTAGGGTTAGGGTTAGGGTTTGGGTTAGCGTTAGGGTTTGGGATAGGGTTAGCTTTAGGGTTAGGGTTAGGGTTTGGTTTGGCCTAGGGTTAGTTTTAGGGTTAGGGTTAGGGTTAGGGCTAGGCGATAGGGATAGGGTTAGGGTTAGGGTTAGGATTTGGGCTTGGGTTAGGGTTAGTGTTAGGGTTAGGAACAGGGTTAGGGTTAGTGTTAGGATTAGTGTTTGGGTTTTGGTTAGGGTTAGGATTAGGGTTAGGGTTTGGGTTAGGGTTAGGGTTTGGTTTAGGGTTAGGTTTAGGGTTAGGGTTTGGTTTAGCCTAGGGTTAGTTTTAGTGTTAGGGTTAATGTTAGGTTTAGGAGTAGGGTTAGGGTTAGGGTTTGGTTTGGGTTAGGGTTAGTGTTACGGATAGGGTAAGGGTTAGGTTTTGGTATAGGGTTAGGTTTAGGGTTAGGGTTAGAGGTTGGTTGACGATTAGGGTTAGAGTTAGGATTAGAGTTAGGGTTTGGTTTGGGATAGGGTTAGTGTTAGGGTTAGCGATAGGGTTTGCGTTGGGGTTAGGGTTAGGGTTTGGGTTAGAGTTGGGTTTAGAGTTACGATTTGGTTTAGGGTTAGGTTTAGGGTTCGGGCTAGGCGATAGGGATAGGTTTAGGGTTAGGGTTAGGGTTTGGGCTTGGATTAGGGTTAGTGTTAGGGTTAGGATTAGGGTTAGGGTTAGTGTTAGGATTATGGTTTGGGTTTGGGGTAGGGTTAGGGTTAGGGTTAGGTTTTGGGTTAGTGTTAGGGTTAGGGTTATGGTTAGGGTTATGGTTAGGGTTCGGGTTAGGGTTAGGGTTAGGGTTAGGTTAAGGGTTAGGGTTAGGGTTTGTGTTAGGTGTAGGGTTAGGGTTAGGGTTAC
>CM069533.1:2440000-2450000 GCA_035773235.1 Eospalax fontanierii | reverse complement strand
TTAGGGTTAGGGTTAGGATTAGGTTTAGGGTTAGGGTTTGGTTTGGGTTAGGGTTAGTTTTCGGGTTAGGGTTAGGGTTCGTGTTAGGGTTAGGGGTGGTTTAGGGTTACGGTTTGGGTTAGGGTTAAGGTTAGGGTTAAGGTTGGGTTAGGGTTAGAGTTAGGGTTAGGGTTAGGGTTTAGTTTTAGTTAGGGTTAGTGTTACGGATAGGGTAAGGGTTAGGTTTTGGGTTAGGGTTAGGTTTAGGCTTAGGGTTAGGGGTTGGTTGAGGACTAGGGTTAGCGTTAGAATTAAGTTAGGGTTTGGTTTGCGATAGGGTTATTGTTAGGGTTAGGGTTAGAGTTTCGGCTAGGGTCAGGGTTAGGGTTAGGGTTTAGGTTTGGGTTAGGGTTAGGTTGAGGGTTAGCGTTTGAGTTTGGGTTTAGGTTTGGATTAGTGTTAGGGTTAGGGATAGTTTTAGGACTTGGGTTAGGGTTACGGTTAGGGTTAGGGTTAGGGTTAGGGTTAGTGTTAGGGTTTGGGTTAGGCTTAGGGATGGGGTTTCGTTTATGATTAGGTTTAGGGTTAGGGTTTGGGTTAGGGTTAGGTTTAGGTTTAGGGTTAGGGTTGGGGTTTGGGTTAGGGTTAGGGTTAGGGTTAGGATTAGGGTTAAGTTTAGGGTTAGTGGTTAGGGTTAGGGTGAGTATTTGGGTTAGGTTCAGTGTTAGGGTTAGGGTTAGGGTTAGGGTTTGTGTTAGGGTTATGGTTATGGTTAGGGTTAGGATTAGGGTTCGGGTTCAGGTTAGGGTTGGGTTTAGGGTTAGTGTTAGGGTCTGGGTTTGATTTAGGTTTAGGGTTAGTTTTAGGGTTAGGGTTAGGTTTAGGGTTAGGGTTTCGTTTATGATTATGTTTAGGGTTAGGGTTTGGGTTAGGGTTAGGGTTAGCGTTAGAGTTAGTGTTAGGGTTTGGGTTAGGCTTAGGGATAGGGTTTTGTTTATGATTAGGTTTAGGGTTAGGGTTTGGGTTAGGGTTAGGTTTAGGGTTAGGGTTTGGGTTAGGGTTAGGGTTAGGGTTAGGATTAGGGTTAAGGTTAGGCTTTGGGTTTGGGTTAGGATTAGATTTATGGTTAGGGTTTGGGTTAGGTTTAGGTTTAGGGTTTGGGTTAGGGTTAGGTCTTGGGTTAGGGTTAGGGATAGGGTTAGTATTAAAGTTAGGATTAGGGATTGGGTTTGTGTTAGAGGAAGGTGGAGGCTTAGGGTTTGGGTTAGGGTTAGGTGTGGGTTAGGGTTAGGGATTGGTTTGGGATAGGGTTAGTGTTAGGGTTAGGGATAGGGTTTGAGTTAGGCTTAGGGTTAGGGTTAGGGTTAGGGTTTCGGTTTGGGTTAGGCTTAGGTTTAGGGTTAGGGTTAGGGTTTAGGTTTGGGTTAGGGTTAGGGTTAGTGTTAGATTTAGAGCTTAGGTTAGGTTTAGGGTTAGGGTTAGGGCTTGGGTTTAGGTTAGGTTTAGGGTTAGGGTTATGTTTAGGGTTAGGGTTTGGGTTTGCATTAGGGTTTGGTTTTGGGTTATGGTTCGGGTTAGGGTTAGGGTTAGGATTAGGTTTAGGGTTAGGGTTTGGTTTGGGTTAGGGTTAGTTTACGGGTTAGGGTTAGGGTTCGTGTTAGGGTTAGGGGTGGTTTAGGGTTAGGGTTAGGGTTAGGATTAAGGTTAGGGTTAAGGTTGTGTTAGGGTTAGGGTTAGGGTTTAGTTTTAGTTAGGGTTAGTGTTACGGATAGGGTAAGGGTTAGGGTTTGGGTTAGGGTTAGGTTTAGGGTTAGGGTTAGGGGTTGGTTGAGGATTAGGGTTAGAATTAAATTAGGGTGTGGGTTGCGATAGGGTTAGTTTTAGGGTTAGGGTTAGGGTTTCGGTTAGGGTTAGGGTTAGGGTTAGGGTTTAGGTTTGGGTTAGGGTTAGGTTTAGGGTTAGGGTTTGAGTTTGGGTTTAGGTTTGGGTTAGTGTTAGGGTTAGGGTTAGTTTTAGGGCTTGGGTTAGGGTTACGGTTAGGGTTAGGGTTAGGGTTAGGGTTAGGGTTAGGGTTTGGGTTAGGCTTAGGGATAGGGTTTCGTTTATGATTAGGTTTAGGGTTAGGGTTTGGGTTAGGGTTAGGGTTAGGGTTAGGGTTAGGGTTCGGGTTTGGGTTAGGGTTAGGGTTAGGGTTAGGATTAGGGTTAAGTTTAGGGTTAGTGGTTAGGGTTAGGGTGAGTATTTGGGTTAGGTTCAGTGTTAGGGTTAGGGTTAGGGTTTGTGTTAGGGTTATGGTTATGGTTAGGGTTAGGATTAGGGTTCGGGTTCAGGTTAGGGTTGGGTTTAGGGTTAGTGTTAGGGTCTGGGTTTGATTTAGGTTTAGGGTTAGTTTTAGGGTTAGGG
Source organism: Eospalax fontanierii (assembly GCA_035773235.1). Lineage (NCBI taxonomy): Eukaryota > Metazoa > Chordata > Mammalia > Rodentia > Spalacidae > Eospalax > Eospalax fontanierii. Next base: position 2,447,618 of record CM069533.1, on the reverse strand, counting down.
TTAGGTTTAGGGTTAGGGTTTCGTTTATGATTATGTTTAGGGTTAGGGATTGGGTTAGGGTTAGGGTTAGCGTTAGAGTTAGTGTTAGGGTTTGGGTTAGGCTTAGGGATAGGGTTTCGTTTATGATTAGGTTTAGGGTTAGGGTTTGGGTTAGGGTTAGGTTTAGGGTTAGGGATTGGGTTAGGGTTAGGGTTAGGGTTAGGATTAGGGTTAAGGTTAGGCTTTGGGTTTGGGTTCGGATTAGATTTATGGTTATGGTTTGGGTTAGGTTTAGGTTTAGGGTTTGGGTTATGGTTAGGTCTTTGGTTAGGGTTAGGGATAGGGTTAGTATTAAAGTTAGGGTTAGGGTTTGGGTTTGGGTTAGAGTAAGGTGGAGGCTTAGGGTTTGGGTTAGGGTTAGGTGTAGGGTTAGGGTTAGGGATTGGTTTGGGATAGGGTTAGTGTTAGGGTTAGGGATAGGGTTTGAGTTGGGGTTGGGGTTAGGGGTGGGGTTGGGGTTTCGGTTTGGGTTAGGGTTGGGTTTAGGGTTAGGGTTAGGGTTTAGGTTTGGGTTAGGGTTAGGGTTAGTGTTAGTTTTAGAGCTTAGGTTAGGTTTAGGGTTAGGGTTAGGGCTTGGGTTTAGGTTAGGTTTAGGGTTAGGGTTATGTTTAGGGTTAGGGTTTGGGTTTGCATTAGGGTTTGGTTTTGGGTTATGGTTCGGGTTAGGGTTAGGGTTAGGATTAGGTTTAGGGTTAGGGTTTGGTTTGGGTTAGGGTTAGTTTTCGGGTTAGGGTTAGGGTTCGTGTTAGAGTTAGGGGTGGTTTAGGGTTAGGGTTAGGGTTAGGATTAAGGTTAGGGTTAAGGTTGCGTTAGGGTTAGAGTTAGGGTTAGGTTTAGGGTTTAGTTTTAGTTAGGGTTAGTGTTACGGATAGGGTAAGGGTTAGGTTTTGGGTTAGGGTTAGGTTTAGGGTTAGGGTTAGGGGTTGGTTGAGGATTAGGGTTAGCGTTAGAATTAAGTTAGGGTTTGGTTTGCGATAGGGTTAGTGTTAGGGTTAGGGTTAGGGTTTCGGTCAGGGTTAGGGTTAGGGTTAGGGTTTAGGTTTGGGTTAGGGTTAGGTTTAGGGTTAGGGTTTGAGTTTGGGTTTAGGTTTGGGTTAGTGTTAGGGTTAGGGTTAGTTTTAGGGCTTGGGTTAGGGTTACGGTTAGGGTTAGGGTTAGGGTTAGGGTTAGGGTTGGGGTTTGGGTTAGGGTTAGGGTTAGGGTTAGGATTAGGGTTAAGTTTAGGGTTAGTGGTTAGGGTTAGGGTGAGTATTTGGGTTAGGTTCAGTGTTAGGGTTAGGGTTAGGGTTAGGGTTTGTGTTAGGGTTATGGTCATGGTTAGGGTTAGGATTAGGGTTCGGGTTCATGTTAGGGTTGGGTTTAGGGTTAGTGCTAGGGTCTGGGTTTTATTTAGGTTTAGGGTTAGTTTTAGGGTTAGGGTTAGGTTTAGGGTTAGGGTTTCGTTTATGATTAGGTTTAGGGTTAGGGTTTGGGTTAGGGTTAGGGTTAGCGTTAGAGTTATTGTTAGGGTTTGGGTTAGGCTTAGGGATAGGGTTTCGCTTATGATTAGTTTTAGGGTTAGGGTTTGGGTTAGGGTTAGGTTTAGGGTTAGGGTTTGGGTTAGGGTTCGGGTTAGGGTTAGGGTTAGGATTAGGGTTAAGGTTAGGCTTTGGGTTTGGGTTCGGATTAGATTTATGGTTATGGTTTGGGTTAGGTTTAGGTTTAGGGTTTGGGTTAGGGTTAGGTCTTGGGTTAGGGTTAGGGATAGGGTTAGTATTAAAGTTAGGGTTAGGGTTTTGGTTTGGGTTAGAGTAAGGTGGAGGCTTAGGGTTTGGTTTAGGGTTAGGTGTAGGGTTAGGGTTAGGGATTGGTTTGGGATAGGGTTAGTGTTAGGGTTAGGGATAGGGTTTGAGTTAGGGTTAGGCTTAGGGTTAGGGTTAGGGTTTCGGTTTGGGTTAGGGTTAGGTTTAGGGTTAGGGTTAGGGTTTAGGTTTGGGTTAGGGTTAGGGTTAGTGTTAGTTTTAGAGCTTAGGTTAGGTTTAGGATTAGGGTTAGGGCTTGGGTTTAGGTTAGGTTTAGGGTTAGGGTTATGTTTAGGGTTAGGGTTTGGGGTTGCATTAGGGCTTGGTTTTGGGTTATGGTTCGGGTTAGGGTTAGGGTTAGGATTAGGTTTAGGGTTAGGGTTTGGTTTGGGTTAGGGTTAGTTTTCGGGTTAGGGTTAGGGTTCGTGTTAGGGTTAGGGGTGGTTTAGGGTTAGGGTTAGGGTTAGGATTAAGGTTAGGGTTAATGTTGCGTTAGGGTTAGAGTTAGGGTTAGGGTTAGGGTTTAGTTTTAGTTAGGGTTAGTGTTACGGATAGGGTAAGGGTTAGGTTTTGGGTTAGGGTTAGGTTTAGGGTTAGGGTTAGGGGTTGGTTGAGGATTAGGGTTAGCGTTAGAATTAAGTTAGGGTTTGGTTTGCGATAGGGTTAGTGTTAGGGTTATGGTTAGGGTTTCGGTTACGGTTAGGGTTTGGGTTAGGGTTTAGGTTTGGTTTAGGGTTAGGTTTAGGGTTAGGGTTTGAGTTTGGGTTTAGGTTTGGGTTAGTGTTAGGGTTAGGGTTAGTTTTAGGGCTTGGGTTAGGGTTACGGTTAGGGTTAGGGTTAGGGTTAGTGTTAGTGTTAGGGTTTGGGTTAGGCTTAGGGATAGGGTTTCGTTTATGATTAGGTTTAGGGTTAGGGTTTGGGTTAGGGTTAGGTTTAGGGTTAGCGTTAGGGTTGGGGTTTGCGTTAGGGTTAGGGTTAGGGTTAGGATTAGGGTTAAGTTTAGGGTTAGTGGTTAGGGTTAGGGTGAGTATTTGGGTTAGGTTCAGTGTTAGGTTTAGGGTTAGGGTGAGGGTTTGTGTTAGGGTTATGGTTATGGTTAGGGTTAGGATTAGGGTTCGGGTTCAGGTTAGGGTTGGGTTTAGGGTTAGTGTTAGGGTCTGGTTTTGATTTAGGTTTAGGGTTTGTTTTAGGGTTAGGGTTAGGTTTAGGGTTAGGGTTTCGTTTATGATTAGGTTTAGGGTTAGGGTTTGGGTTAGGGTTAGTGTTAGCGTTAGAGTTAGTGTTAGGGTTTGGGTTAGGCTTAGGGATAGGGTTTCGTTTATGATTAGGTTTAGGGTTAGGGTTTGGGTTAGGGTTAGGTTTAGGGTTAGGGTTTGGGTTAGGGTTAGGGTTAGGGTTAGGATTACGGTTAAGGTTAGGCTTTGGGTTTGGGTTCGGAGTAGAGTTTTGGTTAGGGTTTGGGTTAGGTTTAGGTTTAGGGTTTGGGTTAGGGTTAGGTGTTGGGTTAGGGTTAGGGATAGGGTTAGTATTAAAGTTAGGGTTAGGGTTTGGGTTTGGGTTAGAGTAAGGTGGAGGCTTAGGGTTTGGGTTAGGGTTAGGTGTAGGGTTAGGGTTAGGGATTGGTTTGGGATAGGGTTAGTGTTAGGGTTAGGGGTAGGGTTTGAGTTAGGGTTAGGGTTAGGGTTAGGGTTAGGGTTTCGGTTTGGGTTAGGGTTAGGTTTAGGGTTAGGGTTAGGGTTTAGGTTTGGGTTAGGGTTAGGGTTAGTGTTAGTTTTAGAGCTTAGGTTAGGTTTAGGGTTAGGGTTAGGGCTTGGGTTTAGGTTAGGTTTAGGGTTAGGGTTATGTTTAGGGTTAGGGTTTGGGTTTGCATTAGGGTTTGGTTTTGGGTTATGGTTCGGGTTAGGGTTAGGGTTAGGATTAGGTTTAGGGTTAGGGTTTGGTTTGGGTTAGGGTTAGTTTTAGGGTTAGGGTTAGGGTTCGTGTTAGGGTTAGGGGTGGTTTAGGGTTAGGGTTAGGGTTAGGATTAAGGTTAGGGTTAAGGTTGCGTTAGGGTTAGAGTTAGGGTTAGGTTTAGGGTTTAGTTTTAGTTAGGGTTAGTGTTACGGATAGGGTAAGGGTTAGGTTTTGAGTTAGGGTTAGGTTTAGGGTTAGGGTTAGAGGTTGGTTGAGGATTAGGTTTAGCGTTAGAATTAAGTTAGGGTTTGGTTTGCGATAGGGTTAGTGTTAGGGTTAGGGTTAGGGTTTCGGTTAGGGTTAGGGTTTAGGTTTGGGTTAGGGTTAGGTTTAGGGTTAGGGTTTGAGTTTGGGTTTAGGTTTGGGTTAGTGTTAGGGTTAGGGTTAGTTTTAGGGCTTGGGTTAGGTTTAAGGTTAGGGTTAGGGTTAGGGTTAGGGTTAGTGTTAGGGTTTGGGTTAGGCTTAGGGATAGGGTTTCGTTTATGATTAGGTTTAGGGTTAGGGTTTGGGTTAGGGTTAGGTTTAGGGTTAGGTTTAGGGTTGGGGTTTGGGTTAGGGTTACGGTTAGGGTTAGGATTAGGGTTAAGTTTAGGGTTAGTGGTTAGGGTTAGGGTGAGTATTCGGGTTAGGTTCAGTGTTAGGGTTAGGGTTAGGGTTAGGGTTTGTGTTAGGGTTATGGTTATGGTTAGGGTTAGGATTAGGGTTCGGGTTCAGGTTAGGGTTGGGTTTAGGGTTAGTGTTAGGGTCTGGGTTTGATTTAGGTTTAGTGTTAGTTTTAGGGTTAGTGTTAGGGTTAGGGTTAGGGTTTCGTTTATGATTAGGTTTAGGGTTAGGGTTTGGGTTAGGGTTAGGGTTAGCGTTAGAGTTAGTGTTAGGGTTTGGGTTAGTCTTAGGGATAGGGTTTCATTTATGATTAGGTTTAGGGTTAGGGTTTGGGTTAGGGTTAGGTTTAGGGTTAGGGTTTGGGTTAGGGTTAGGGTTAGGGTTAGGATTAGGGTTAAGGTTAGGCTTTGGGTTTGGTTCGGATTAGATTTATGGTTAGGGTTTGGTTTAGGTTTAGGTTTAGGGTTTGGGTTAGGGTTAGGTCTTGTGTTAGGGTTAGGGATAGGGTTAATATTAAAGTTAGGGTTAGGGTTTGGGTTTGGGTTAGAGTAAGGTGGAGTCTTAGGGTTTGGGTTAGTGTTAGGTGTAGGGTTAGGGTTAGGGATTGGTTTGGGATAGGGTTAGTGTTAGGGTTAGGGATAGGGTTTGAGTTAGGGTTAGGGTTAGGGTTAGGGTTAGGGTTAGGGTTTCGGTTTGGGTTAGGGTTAGGTTTAGGGTTTAGGTTTGGGTTAGGGTTAGGGTTAGTGTTAGTTTTAGAGCTTAGGTTAGGTTTAGGGTTAGGGTTAGGGCTTGGGTTTAGGTTAGGTTTAGGGTTAGGGTTATGTTTAGGGTTAGGGTTTGGGTTTGCATTAGGGTTTGGTTTTGGGTTATGGTTCGGGTTAGGGTTAGGGTTAGGATTAGGTTTAGGGTTAGGGTTTGGTTTGGGTTAGGGTTAGTTTTAGGGTTAGGGTTAGGGTTCGTGTTCGGGTTAGGGGTGGTTTAGGGTTAGGGTTAGGGTTAGGATTAAGGTTAGGGTTAAGGTTGGGTTAGGGTTAGAGTTAGGGTTAGGGTTAGGGTTAGGGTTTAGTTTTAGTTAGGGTTAGTGTTACGGATAGGGTATGGGTTAGGTTTTGGGTTAGGGTTAGGTTTAGGGTTAGGGTTAGGGCTTGGTTGAGGATTAGGGTTAGCGTTAGAATTAAGTTAGGATTTGGTTTGCGATAGGGTTAGTGTTAGGGTTAGGGTTAGGGTTTCGGTTAGGGTTAGGGTTAGGGTTAGGTTTTAGGTTTGGGTTAGGGTTAGGTTTAGGGTTAGGGTTTGAGTTTGGGTTTAGGTTTGGGTTAGTGTTAGGGTTAGGGTTAGTTTTAGGGCTTGGGTTAGGGTTACGGTTAGGGTTAGGGTTAGGGTTAGTGTTAGGGTTTGGGTTAGGCTTAGGGATAGGGTTTCGTTTATGATTAGGTTTAGGGTTAGGGTTTGGGTTAGGGTTAGGTTTAGGGTTAGGGTTAGGGTTGGGGTTTGGGTTAGGGTTAGGTTTAGGGTTAGGATTAGGGTTAAGTTTAGGGTTAGTGGTTAGGGTTAGGGTGAGTATTTGGGTTAGGTTCAGTGTTAGGGTTAGGCTTAGGGTTAGGGTTTGTGTTAGGGTTTTGGTTATGGTTAGGGTTAGGATTAGGGTTCGGGTCAGGTTAGGGTTGGGTTTAGGGTTAGTGTTAGGGTCTGGGTTTGATTTAGGTTTAGGGTTAGTTTTAGGGTTAGGGTTAGGTTTAGGGTTAGGGTTTCGTTTATGATTAGGTTTAGGGTTAGGGTTTGGGTTAGGGTTAGGGTTAGCATTAGAGTTAGTGTTAGGGTTTGGGTTAGACTTATGGATAGGGTTTCGTTTATGATTAGGTTTAGGGTTAGGGTTTGGGTTAGGGTTAGGTTTAGGGTTAGGGTTTGGGTTAGGGTTAGGGTTAGGGTTAGGATTAGGGTTAAGGTTAGGCTTTGGGTTTGGGTTCGGATTAGATTTATGGTTAGGGTTTGGGTTAGGTTTAGGTTTAGGGTTTGGGTTAGGGTTAGGTCTTGGGTTAGGGTTAGGGATAGGGTTAGTATTAAAGTTAGGGTTAGGGTTTGGGTTTGGGTTAGAGTAAGGTGGAGGCTTAGGGTTTGGGTTAGGGTTAGGTGTAGGGTTAGGGTTTGGGTTAGGGTTAGGGTTAGGGTTAGGATTAGGATTAGGGTTAGGGTTAAGGTTAGGGTTAGGTTTAGGGTTAGGGTTAGGGGTTAGGGATTAGCCTTATGGTTAGTGTAAGGGTTACGTTTAGGGTTTGGATTTGGGTCAGGTTTAGTTTTAGGGTTAGGGTTGGGTTTAGGGTTAGTGTTATGGTCTGGGTTTGATTTAGGTTTAGGGTTAGTGTTAGGGTTAGGTTTAGGGTTAGTGTTTCGTTTATGATTAGAATTAGCGTTAGAGTTTGGGTTAGGGTTAGGTTTAGCGTTAGGGTTAGTGTTAATGTTGGGTTAGGCTTAGGGATAGGGTTTCCTTTATGATTAGGTTTAGGGTTAGGGTTTGGGTTAGGGTTAGGTTTAGGGTTAGGGTTAGGGTTGGGGTTTGGGTTAGGGTTAGGGTTAGGGTTAGGATTAGGGTTAAGTTTAGGGTTTGGGTTTGGGTTCGGGTTAGATTTATGGTTAGGGTTTGGGTTAGGTTTAGGTTTTGGGTTAGGTTTAGGGTTAGGGTTAGGTTTTGGGTTTGGGTTAGGGTTAGGGTTAGGGTTAGGGTTAGGGTTAGGGTTAGGGTTAGGCTGAGGGTTAGGTTTAGTTTTGGGTTAGCGTTAAGTTTACGGTTTCGGTTTGAGTTAGGGTTAGGGTTAGGTTTAGGGTTAAGGTTTGGGTTTGTGTTAGGGTTATATTTAGGGTTAGGGTTAAGGTTAGGGTTTGTGTTTGCGTTAGGGTTAGGCTTAGGGTTAGGGTTTGGGTAAGTGTTAGGGTTAGGTTTTGGTTTAGAGTTAGGGTTAAGGTTAGGGTTAGGGTTTCAGTTAGGGTTAGGGTTAGGCTTAGGGTTTGGGTTAAGGTTAGGGTTAGGGTTAGTGTTAGGGTCTGGGTTTGGGTTAGGGTTAGGGTTAGGGTTAGAGTTAGGTTAGGGTTAGGGTTAGGTCTTGGGTTAGGGTTAGTATTAAGGTTAGGGTTAGGGTTTGGGTTTGGGTTAGAGTAAGGTGGAGGCTTAGGGTTAGGGTTAGGGTTAGGGTTAGGGTTTCGTTTATGATTAGGTTTAGGGTTAGGGTTTGGGTTAGGGTTAGGTT
>CM069533.1:2415000-2425000 GCA_035773235.1 Eospalax fontanierii | reverse complement strand
TTAGGTTTCGGGTTTGGGTTAGGGTTAGGGTTAGGGTTAGGGTTAGGGTTAGGCTTAGGCTTAGGGTTCGGTTTAGTTTTGGTTTAGAGTTAAGTTTACGGTTTGTGTTTGAGTTAGGGTTAGGGTTCGGTTTAGGGTTAAGGTTTGGGTTTGGGTTAGGGTTATCGTTAGGGTTAGGGTTAGGGTTTGTGTTTGCGTTAGGGTTAGGCTTAGGGTTAGGTTTTGGGTAAGTGTTAGGGTTAGGTTTTGGTTTAGGGTTAGGGTTAGGGTTTCGGTTAGGGTTTCGGTTAGGGTTAGGGTTAGGCTTAGGGTTTGGGTTAGGGTTAGGGTTAGGGTTAGTGTTAGGGTTTGGGTTTGGGTTAGGGTTTGGTTTAGGGTTAGGATTAGGGTTAGGGTTAGGGGTTAGGGTTAGGGTTTGGTTTGGGTTAGGGTTACCTTTACGGTTAGGGTTAGGGTTAGGTTTAGGATTTGTTTAATGGTTAGGGTTTGGGTTTGGGTTTGGGTTAGTTTTAGGTTTAGGTTTACCGTTAGGGTTAGGGTTTGGGTTTGGGTTAGGGTTTGCGTAAAGGTTGGGTTTGGATTAGGGTTAGGGTTAGGGTTTGGGTTTCGGTAAGGTTTAGGGTTAGAGTTAGGATTTTGGTTAGGGTTAGGGTTAGGTTTTGGGTTATGGTTCGGGTTAGGGTTAGGGTTAGGGTTAGGTTTTGTGTTTTTGTTAGGGTTAGGGTTAGGGATTGGTTTAGGATAGGGTTAGTGTTAGGGTTAGGGATAGGGTTTGAGTTAGGGTTAGGGTTAGGGTTTGGGTTTGGGTTAGGGTTAGGGTTAGTTTTAGAGCTTAGGTTAGGGTTAGGGGTAGGGTTAGAGCTTGGGTTTAGGTTAGGGTTAGGGTTAGGGTTAGGCTTAGGGTTAGTGTTTGGGTTTGATTTAGGGTTTGGTTTTGGGTTATGGTTCGGGTTAGGGTTAGGGTTAGGTTTTGTGTTTGTGTAAGGGTTAGGGTTAGGGTTAGGATTAGGTTTAGGGTTAGGTTTTGGTTTGGGTTAGGGTTAGTTTTAGGGTTAGGGTTCGTGTTAGGGTTAGGGGTAGTTTAGGGTTAGGGTTAGGGTTAGGATTAAGGTTAGGGTTAAGGTTTGGGTTAGGGTTAGAGTTAGGGTTAGGGTTAGGGTTAGTGTTACGGATAGGGTAAGGGTTAGGTTTTGGGTTAGGGTTAGGTTTAGGGATAGGGTTAGGGGTTGTTTGAGGAGTAGGGTTAGGGTTAGGATAAGAGTTAGGGTTTGGTTTGGGATAGGGTTAGTGTTAGGGTTAGGGTAGGGTTTGGGTTAGGGTTAGGATTAGGGTTAGGGTTTAGGTTTGGGTTAGGGTTAGGTTTAGGGTTAGTGTTTGATTTCGGCTTTAGGTTTGGGTTAGGGTTAGGGTTAGGGTTAGTTTTAGGGCTGGGGTTAGGGTTAGGTTTGTGGTTAGGTCATGGGTTAGGGTTAGGGATAGGGTTAGTATTAAGGTTAGGGTTAGGGTTTGGGTTTGGGTTAGAGTAAGGTGGAGACTTAGGATTTGGGTTAGGGTTAGGTTTAGGGTTAGGGTTTGGGTTAGGGTTTGGTTAGGGTTAGGATTAGGATTAAGGTTAGGGTTAAGGTTAGGGTTAGGGTTAGGGTTAGGTTTAGGGGTTAGGGGTTAGCCTTATGGTTAGTGTAAGGGTTACGTTTAGGGATTGGATTTGGGTCAGGTTTAGTTTTAGGGTTAAGGTTTGGGTTTGGGTTACGGTTATGGTTTAGGGTTAGGTTTAGGGTTAGGGTTAGGGTTAGTGTTAGGTTTTGCGTTTGGGTTAGAGTAAGGTATAGGGTTAGGGTTTGGGTTAGGTTTAGGGATAGGGTTAGGTTTAGGGTTAGGGTAGGATTAGGGTTAGAGTTAGGGAAAGTGTTAGGGTTAGGGTTTAGGTTAGGCTTAGGGTTAGGTTTAGGTTTAGGTTTTCGGTTTGGGTTAGGTTTAGGGTTAGGGTTTGGGTTAGGCTTAGGGTTAGGTTTAGGGTTTAGGTTTGGGTTAGGGTTAGGTTTAGGGTTAGGGTTTGAGTTCGGTTTTAGGTTTGGGTTGGTTTAGGGTTAGGGTTAGTTTTAGGGCTTGGGTTAGGGTTACGGTTAGGGCTAGGTCTTGGGTTAGGGGTAGGCATAGGGTTAGTATTAACGTTAGGGTTAGGGTTTGGGTTTGGGTTAGAGTAAGGTGGAGGCTTAGGGTTTGGGTTAGGGTTAGGTTTAGGGTTAGTGTTTGGGTTAGGGTTCGTGTTAGGATTAGAGTTAGGATTAGGATTAGGGTTACTGTTAAGATTAGGGTTAGGTTTAGGGTTAGGGTTAGGGGTTAGGGGTTAGCCTTATGGTTAGTGTCAGGGTTACGTTTAGGGTTTGGATTTGGGTCAGGTTTAGTTTTAGGGTTAGGGTTGTGTTTAGGGTTAGTGTTAGGGTCTGGGTTTGATTTCGGTTTAGGGTTAGTGTTAGAGTTAGGGTTCGGTTTAGGGTTAGGATTTCGTTTATGATTAGGTTTAGGGTTAGGGTTTGGGTTAGGGTTAGGTTTAGCGTTAGGGTTAGTGTTAGGGTTTGGGTTAGGCTTAGGGATTGGGTTTCGTTTATGATTAGGTTTAGGGTTAGGGTTTGGGTTAGGGTTAGGTTTAGGGTTAGGGTTAGGGTTGGGGTTTGGGTTAGGGTTAGGGTTAGGGTTAGGATTAGGGTTAAGTTTAGTGTTTGGGTTTGGGTTCGGGTTAGATTTATGGTTAGGGTTTGGGTTAGGTTTAGGTTTTGGGTTTGGTTTAGGGTTAGGGTTAGGTTTTGGGTTTGGGTTAGGGTTAGCGTTAGGGTTAGGGTTAGGGTTAGGCTCAGGGTTAGGTTTAGTTTTGGGTTAGGGTTAAGTTTACGATTTGGGTTTGAGTTAGGGTTAGGGATAGGTTTAGGGTTAAGGTTTGGGTTTGGGTTAGGGTTATCATTAGGTTTAGGGTTAGGGTTAGGGTGTGTGTTTGCATTGGGGTTAGGCTTAGGGGTAGGGTTTGGGTAAGTGTTAGGGTTAGGTTTTGGTTTAGGGTTAGGGTTAGGGTTAGTGTTAGGGTTAGTGTAAGGGTTTGGGATAGGGTTAGGGTTAGGGTAAGGGTTAGGTTTAGGGTTTGTATTAGGGGTAGGGTTAGGGTTAGGGTTAGGGTTTGGGTTACCGTTTGGGTTGGAGTTTGTGTTTGGTTTAGGTTTAGGGTTAGCGTTGGGTTTGGTTTAGGTTTAGGATTAGGGTTAGGGGTTAGGGTTAGGGTTAGGGTTAGGTTTTGGTTTAGGTTTAGGGTTAGGGTTAGGGTTAGGGTTAGGGTTTGGGTTAGGGTTAGGGTTAGGGTTAGGGTTAGGTTTAGTTTTGGGTTAGTGTTAAGTTTAGGGTTTGGGTTAGGGTTCGGGTTTATATTTGCGTTAGGGTTAGGCTTAGGGTTAGGGTTTGGGTAAGTGTTAGGGTTAGGTTTTGGCTTAGGGTTAGGGTTAGGGTTAGGGTTAGGGTTTCGGTTAGGGTTAGGTTTAGGGTTAGCGTTAGGGTTGGGGTTTGGGTTAGGGTTAGGGTTAGGGTTAGGATTAGGGTTAAGTTTAGGGTTAGTGGTTAGGGTTAAGGTGAGTATTTGGGTTAGGTTCAGTGTTAGGGTTAGGGTTAGGGTGAGGGTTTGTGTTAGGGTTATGGTTATGGTTAGGGTTAGGATTAGGGTTCGGGTTCAGGTTAGGGTTGGGTTTAGGGTTAGTGTTAGGGTCTGGGTTTGATTTAGGTTTAGGGTTAGTTTTAGGGTTAGGGTTAGGTTTAGGGTTAGGGTTTCGTTTATGATTAGGTTTAGGGTTAGGGTTTGGGTTAGGGTTAGGGTTAGCGTTAGAGTTAGTGTAAGGGTTTGGGTTAGGCTTAGGGATAGGGTTTCGTTTATGATTAGGTTTAGGGTTAGGGTTTGGGTTAGGGTTAGGTTTAGGGTTAGGGTTTGGGTTAGGGTTAGGGTTAGGGTTAGGATTAGGGTTAAGTTTAGGCTTTGGGTTTGGGTTCGGATTAGATTTATGGTTAGGGTTTGGGTTAGGTTTAGGTTTAGGGTTTGGGTTAGGGTTAGGTCTTGGGTTAGGGTTAGGGATAGGGTTAGTATTAAAGTTAGGGTTAGGGTTTGGGTTTGGGTTAGAGTAAGGTGGAGGCTTAGGGTTTGGGTTAGGGTTAGGTGTAGGGTTAGGGTTAGGGATTGGTTTGGGATAGGGTTAGTGTTAGGGTTAGGGATAGGGTTTGAGTTAGGGTTAGGGTTAGGGTTAGGGTTAGGGTTTCGGTTTGGGTTAGGGTTAGGTTTAGGGTTAGGGTTAGGGTTTAGGTTTGGGTTAGGGTTAGGGTTAGTGTTAGTTTTAGAGGTTAGGTTAGGTTTAGGGTTAGGGGTAGGGCTTGGGTTTAGGTTAGGTTTAGGGTTAGGGTTATGTTTAGGGTTAGGGTTTGGGTTTGCATTAGGGTTTGGTTTTGGGTTATGGTTCGGGTTAGGGTTAGGGTTAGGATTAGGTTTAGGGTTAGGGTTTGGTTTGGGTTAGGGTTAGTTTTAGGGTTAGGGTTAGGGTTCGTGTTAGGGTTAGGGGTGGTTTAGGGTTAGGGTTAGGGTTAGGATTAAGGTTAGGGTTAAGGTTGGGTTAGGGTTAGAGTTAGGGTTAGGGTTAGGGTTAGGGTTTAATTTTAGTTAGGGTTAGTGTTACGGATAGGGTAAGGGTTAGGTTTTGGGTTAGGGTTAGGTTTAGGGTTATGGTTAGGGCTTGGTTGAGGATTAGGGTAAGCGTTAGAGTTAAGTTAGGATTTGGTTTGCGATAGGGTTAGTGTTAGGGTTAGGGTTAGGGTTTCGGTTAGGGTTAGGGTTAGGGTTAGGTTTTAGGTTTGGGTTAGGGTTAGGTTTAGGGTTAGGGTTTGAGTTTGGGTTTAGGTTTGGGTTAGTGTTAGGGTTAGGGTTAGTTTTAGGGCTTGGGTTAGGGTTACGGTTAGGGTTAGGGTTAGGGTTAGGGTTAGTGTTAGGGTTTGGGTTAGGCTTAGGGATAGGGTTTCGTTTATGATTAGGTTTAGTTTTAGGGTTTGGGTTAGGGTGAGGTTTAGGGTTAGGGTTAGGGTTGGGGTTTGGGTTAGGGTTAGGGTTAGGGTTAGGATTAGGGTTAAGTTTAGGGTTAGTGGTTAGGGTTAGGGTGAGTATTTGGGTTAGGTTCAGTGTTAGGGTTAGGGTTGGGGTTAGGGTTTGTGTTAGGGTTATGGTTATGGTTATGGTTAGGATTAGGGTTCGGGTTCAGGTTAGGGTTGGGTTTAGGGTTAGTGTTAGGGTCTGGGTTTGATTTAGGTTTAGGGTTAGTTTTAGGGTTAGGGTTAGGTTTAGGGTTAGGGTTTCGTTTATGATTAGGTTTAGGGTTAGGGTTTGGGTTAGGGTTAGGGTTAGCGTTAGAGTTAGTGTTAGGGTTTGGGTTAGGCTTAGGGATAGGGTTTCGTTTATGATTAGGTTTAGGGTTAGGGTTTGGGTTAGGGTTAGGTTTAGGGTTAGGGTTTGGGTTAGGGTTAGGGTTAGGGTTAGGATTAGGGTTAAGGTTAGGCTTTGGGTTTGGGTTCGGATTAGATTTATGGTTATGGTTTGGGTTAGGTTTAGGTTTAGGGTTTGGGTTAGGGTTAGGTCTTGGGTTAGGGTTAGGGATAGCGTTAGTATTAAAGTTAGGGTTAGGGTTTGGGTTTGGGTTAGAGTAAGGTGGAGGCTTAGGGTTTGGGTTAGGGTTAGGTGTAGGGTTAGGGTTTGGGTTAGGGTTAGGGTTAGGGTTAGGATTAGGATTAGGGTTAGGGTTAAGGTTAGGGTTAGGTTTAGGGTTAGGGTTAGGGGTTAGGGATTAGCCTTATGGTTAGTGTAAGGGTTACGTTTAGGGTTTGGATTTGGGTCAGGTTTAGTTTTAGGGTTAGGGTTGGGTTTAGGGTTAGTGTTATGGTCTGGGTTTGATTTAGGTTTAGGGTTAGTGTTAGGGTTAGGTTTAGGGTTAGTGTTTCGTTTATGATTAGGATTAGCGTTAGAGTTTGGGTTAGGGTTAGGTTTAGCGTTAGGGTTAGTGTTAATGTTGGGTTAGGCTTAGGGATAGGGTTTCCTTTATGATTAGGTTTAGGGTTAGGGTTTGGGTTAGGGTTAGGTTTAGGGTTAGGGTTAGGGTTGGGGTTTGGGTTAGGGTTAGGGTTAGGGTTAGGATTAGGGTTAAGTTTAGGGTTTGGGTTTGGGTTCGGGTTAGATTTATGGTTAGGGTTTGGGTTAGGTTTAGGTTTTGGGTTAGGTTTAGGGTTAGGGTTAGGTTTTGGGTTTGGGTTAGGGTTAGGGTTAGGGTTAGGGTTAGGGTTAGGGTTAGGCTGAGGGTTAGGTTTAGTTTTGGGTTAGCGTTAAGTTTACGGTTTGGGTTTGAGTTAGGGTTAGGGTTAGGTTTAGGGTTAAGGTTTGGGTTTGTGTTAGGGTTATATTTAGGGTTAGGGTTAAGGTTAGGGTTTGTGTTTGCGTTAGGGTTAGGCTTAGGGTTAGGGTTTGGGTAAGTGTTAGGGTTAGGTTTTGGTTTAGAGTTAGGGTTAAGGTTAGGGTTAGGGTTTCAGTTAGGGTTAGGGTTAGGCTTAGGGTTTGGGTTAGGGTTAGGGTTAGGGTTAGTGTTAGGGTTTGGGTTTGGGTTAGGGTTAGGGTTAGGGTTAGAGTTAGGTTAGGGTTAGGGTTAGGTCTTGGGTTAGGGTTAGTATTAAGGTTAGGGTTAGGGTTTGGGTTTGGGTTAGAGTAAGGTGGAGGCTTAGGGTTAGGGTTAGGGTTAGGGTTAGGGTTTCGTTTATGATTAGGTTTAGGGTTAGGGTTTGGGTTAGGGTTAGGTTTAGTGTTAGGGTTAGGGTTAGGGTTTGGGTTAGGGTAAGGGTTAGGTTTTGGGTTATGGTTCGCGTTAGGGTTAGTGTTAGGGTTAGGTTTTGTGTTTGCGTTAGGCTTAGGCTTAGTGCTAAGGTTAGAGTTAGGCTTTGGTTTGGGTTAGGGTTTCCTTTAGTCTTAGGGTTAGGGTAAGGGTTCGTGTTAGGGTTAGGCGTGGACTAGGGTTACGGTTTCGGTTAGGATTAAGGTTAGGGTTAAGGTTTGGGTTTGGGTTAGGGTTAGGGTTAGGGTTAGGGTTAGGCTAAGGGTTAGGTTTAGTTTTGGGTTAGGGTTAAGTTTACGGTTTGGGTTTGAGTTAGGGTTAGGGTTTGGTTTGGGTTAGGTTTACCTTTACGGTTAGGGTTAGGGTTAGGTTTAGGATTTGGTTAATGGTTAGGGTTTGGGTTTGGGTTTGGGTTAGGGTTAGATTTAGGTTTAGGGTTAGGGTTAGGGTTTGGGTTTAGATTAGGGTTTGCGTAAAGGTTTGGGTTTGGATTACGGTTAGGGTTAGGGTTTGGGTTTGGGTAAGGTTTAGGGTTAGAGTTAGGGTTTTGGTTAGGGTTAGGGTTAGGTTTTGGGTTATGGTTCGGGTTCGGGTTCGGGTTAGGGTTAGGTTTTGTGTTTGTGTTAGGGTTAGGGTTAGGGATTGCTTTAGGATAGGGTTAGTGTTAGGGTTAGGGATAGGGTTTGAGTTAGGGTTAGGGTTAGGGTTAGAGTTAGAGTTTCGGTTTGGGTTATGGTTAGGTTTAGGGTTAGGGTTAGGGTTTGGGTTAGGGTTAGTTTTAGGGTTAGGGTTAGGGTTAGGGTTCGTGTTAGGGTTAGGGGTGGTTTAGGGTTAGGGTTAGGGTTAGGATTAAGGTTAGCGTTAAGGTTTGGGTTTGGGTTAGAGTTAGGGTTAGGGTTTAGTTTGGGTTAGGGTTAGTGTTACGGATAGGGTAAGGGTTAGGTTTTGGGTTACGGTTAGGTTTAGGGTTAGGGTTAGGGTTTGGTTGAGGATTAGGGTTAGGGTTAGGATTAGAGTTAGGGTTTGGTTTGGGATAGGGTTAGTGTTAGGGTTAGGGTAGGGTTTGGGTTAGGGTTAGGGTAAGGGTTAGGGTTTAGGTTGGGGTTAGGGTTAGGTTTAGGTTTAGGGTTTGAGTTCGGCTTTAGGTTAGGGTTAGGGTTAGGGTTAGGGTTAGGGTTTGGGTTAGCGTTTGGGTTGGAGTTTGTGTTTGGGTTAGGGTTAGGGTTAGGTTTAGTGTTTAGGTTAGGGTTAGGATTAGGGTTAGGTTTAGGGTTAGTGATTAGGGTTAGGGTGAGTATTTGGGTTAGGTTCAGTGTTAGGGTTAGGGTTAGGGTTAGGGTTTGTGTTAGGGTTATGGTTATGGTTAGGGTTAGGATTAGGGTTCGGGTTCAGGTTAGGGTTGGGTTTAGGGTTAGTGTTAGGGTCTGGGTTTGATTTAGGTTTAGGGTTAGTTTTAGGGTTAGGGTTAGGTTTAGGGTTAGGGTTTCGTTGATGATTAGGTTTAGGGTTAGGGTTTGGGTTAGAGTTAGGTTTAGCGTTAGGGTTAGAGTTAGGGTGAGGGTTAAGCTTAGGGATAGGGTTTCGTTTATGATTAGGTTAAGGGTTAGGGTTGGGGTTAGGGTTAGGTTTAGGGTTAGGGTTAGGGTTGGGGTTTGGGTTAGGGTTAGGCTTAGGGTTTGGGTTAGGGTTAGGGTTAGGGTTAGGGTTAGGTTAGGGTTAGGGTTAGGGTTAGGGTTAGGTCTTGGGTTAGGGTTAGTATTAAGGTTAGGGTTAGGGTTTGGGTTTGGGTTAGAGTAAGGTGGAGGCTTAGGGTTAGGGTTAGGTTTAGGGTTAGGTTTTCGTTTATGATTAGGTTGAGGGTTAGGGTTTTGGTTAGGGTTAGGTTTAGTGTTAGGGTTAGGGATAGGGTTTGGGTTAGGGTTAGGGTTAGGTTTTGGGTTATGGTTCGCGTTAGGGTTAGTGTTAGGGTTAGGTTTTGTGTTTGTGTTAGGGTTAGGTTTAGTGCTAGGGTTAGAGTTAGGGTTTGGTTTGGGTTAGGGTTTCTTTTAGGGTTAGGGTTAGGGTTAGGGTTCGTGTTAGGGTTAGGGATGGATTAGGGTTAGGGTTTGGTTTAGGGTTAGGGTTAGGGTTAGGGTTAGGGTTAGGGTTAGGGTTAGGGTTAGGGTTATCGTTAGGTTTAGGGTTAGGGTTAGGGTTTGTGTTTGCATTGGGGTTAGGCTTAGGGTTAGGGTTTGGGTAAGTGTTAGGGTTAGGTTTTGGTTTAGGGTTAGGGTTAGGGTTAGGGTTAGGGTTAGTGTAAGGGTTTGGGATAGGGTTAGGGTTAGGGTAAGGGTTAGGTTTAGGGTTATATTAGGGGTAGGGTTAGGGTTAGGGTTAGGGTTTGGGTTACCGTTTGGGTTGTAGTTTGGGTTTGGTTTAGGTTTGGGGTTAGGGTTGGGTTTGGTTTAGGTTTAGGATTAGGGTTAGGGGTTAGGGTTAGGGTTAGGGTTAGGTTTTGGTTTAGGTTTAGGGTTAGGGTTAGGGTTAGGGTTAGGGTTTGGGTTAGGGTTAGGGTTAGGGTTAGGGTTAGGTTTAGTTTTGGGTTAGTGTTAAGTTTAGGGTTTGGGTTAGGGTTCGGGTTTATATTTGCGTTAGGTTTAGGCTTAGGGTTAGGGTTTGGGTAAGTGTTAGGGTTAGGTTTTGGCTTAGGGTTAGGGTTAGGGTTAGGGTTAGGGTTTCGGTTAGGGTTAGGTTTAGGGTTAGCGTTAGGGTTGGGGTTTGGGTTAGGGTTAGGGTTAGGGTTAGGATTAGGGTTAAGTTTAGGGTTAGTGGTTAGGGTTAGGGTGAGTATTTGGGTTAGGTTCAGTGTTAGGGTTAGGGTTAGGGTGAGGGTTTGTGTTAGGGTTATGGTTATGGTTAGGGTTAGGATTAGGGTTCGGGTTCAGGTTAGGGTTGGGTTTACGGTTAGTGTTAGGGTCTGGTTTTGATTTAGGTTTAGGGTTAGTTTTAGGGTTAGGGTTAGGTTTAGGGTTAGGGTTTCGTTTATGATTAGGTTTAGGGTTAGGGTTTGGGTTAGGGTTAGGGTTAGCGTTAGAGTTAGTGTTAGGGTTTGGGAAAGGCTTAGGGATAGGGTTTCG
>CM069533.1:2392500-2410000 GCA_035773235.1 Eospalax fontanierii | reverse complement strand
TGGGTTTGGGTTAGAGTA
Organism: Eospalax fontanierii; assembly: GCA_035773235.1. Lineage (NCBI taxonomy): Eukaryota > Metazoa > Chordata > Mammalia > Rodentia > Spalacidae > Eospalax > Eospalax fontanierii. The sequence continues at coordinate 2,409,982 of CM069533.1, read as the reverse complement.
AGGTGGAGGCTTAGGGTTAGGGTTAGGTTTAGGGTTAGGGTTTCGTTTATGATTAGGTTTAGGGTTAGGGTTTTGGTTAGGGTTAGGTTTAGTGTTAGGGTTAGGGATAGGGTTTGGGTTAGGGTTAGGGTTAGGTTTTGGGTTATGTTTCGCGTTAGGGTTAGTGTTAGGGTTAGGTTTTGTGTTTGTGTTAGGGTTAGGTTTAGTGCTAGGGTTAGAGTTAGGGTTTGGTTTGGGTTAGGGTTTCTTTTAGGGTTAGGGTTAGGGTTAGGGTTCGTGTTAGGGTTAGGGATGGATTAGGGTTAGGGTTTGTTTTAGGATTAAGGTTAGGGTTAAGGTTTGGGTTTGGGTTAGAGTTAGGGTTACCAATAGGGTAAGGGTTAGGTTTTGGGTTAGGGTTGGTTTAGGGTTATGGTTAGAGGTTGTTTTAGGGTTAGGGTTAGGGTTAGGGTTAGGGATTGGTTTGGGATAGGGTTAGTGTTAGGGTTAGGGATTGGGTTTGAGTTAGGTTTATGGTTAGGGTTAGGGTTAGGGTTTAGTTTTGGGTTATGGTTAGGTTTAGGGTTAGGGTTAGGGTTTGGGTTAGGGTTTAGGTTTGGGTTAGGGTTAGGGTTAGTGTTAGTTTTAGAGCTTAGGTTAGGGTTAGGGTTAGGGTTAGGGCTTGGGTTTAGGTTAGGTTTAGGGTTAGGGTTAGGCTTAGGGTTAGGGTTTGGGTTTGCGTTAGGGTTTGGTTTTGGGTTATGGTTCGGGTTAGGGTTAGGGTTAGGATTAGGTTTAGGGTTAGGGTTTGGTTTGGTTTAGGGTTAGTTTTAGTTTTAGGGTTAGGGTTAGGGTTCGTGTTAGTGTTAGGGGTGGTTTAGGGTTAGGGTTAGCGTTAGGATTAAGGTTAGGGTTAAGGTTTGGGTTAGGGTGAGAGTTAGGGTTAGGGTTAGGGTTTAGTTTGCGTTAGGGTTAGTAATACGGATAGGGTAAGGGTTAGGTTTTGGGTTAGGGTTAGGTTTAGGGTTAGGGTTAGAGGTTGGTTGATGATTAGGGTTATCTTTAGGATTAGAGTTAGGGTTTGGTTTGGGATAGGGTTAGTGTTAGGGTTAGGGTTAGGGTTTGGGTTAGGGTTAGGGTTAGGGTTAGGATTAGGGTTAAGGTTAGGGTTTGGGTTTGGTTTCGCGTTAGATTTATGGTTAGGGTTTGTGTTAGGTTTAGGTTTTGGGTTAGGTTTAGGGTTAGGGTTAGGTTTCGGGTTTGGGTTAGGGTTAGGGTTAGGGTTAGGGTTAGGCTTAGGCTTAGGGTTCGGTTTAGTTTTGGTTTAGAGTTAAGTTTACGGTTTGTGTTTGAGTTAGGGTTAGGGTTCGGTTTAGGGTTAAGGTTTGGGTTTGGGTTAGGGTTATCGTTAGGGTTAGGGTTAGGGTTTGTGTTTGCGTTAGGGTTAGGCTTAGGGTTAGGTTTTGGGTAAGTGTTAGGGTTAGGTTTTGGTTTAGGGTTAGGGTTAGGGTTTCGGTTAGGGTTTCGGTTAGGGTTAGGGTTAGGCTTAGGGTTTGGGTTAGGGTTAGGGTTAGGGTTAGTGTTAGGGTTTGGGTTTGGGTTAGGGTTTGGTTTAGGGTTACGATTAGGGTTAGGGTTAGGGGTTAGGGTTAGGGCTTGGTTTGGGTTACGGTTACCTTTACGGTTAGGGTTAGGGTTAGGTTTAGGATTTGTTTAGTGGTTAGGGTTTGGGTTTGGGTTTGGGTTAGTTTTAGGTTTAGGTTTTCCGTTAGGGTTAGGGTTTGGGTTTGGGTTAGGGTTTGCGTAAAGGTTGGGTTTGGATTAGGGTTAGGGTTAGGGTTTGGGTTTCGGTAAGGTTTAGGGTTAGAGTTAGGATTTTGGTTAGGGTTAGGGTTAGGTTTTGGGTTATGGTTCGGGTTAGGGTTAGGGTTAGGGTTAGGTTTTGTGTTTTTGTTAGGGTTAGGGTTAGGGATTGGTTTAGGATAGGGTTAGTGTTAGGGTTAGGGATAGGGTTTGAGTTAGGGTTAGGGTTAGGGTTTGGGTTTGGGTTAGGGTTAGGGTTAGTTTTAGAGCTTAGGTTAGGGTTAGGGGTAGGGTTAGAGCTTGGGTTTAGGTTAGGGTTAGGGTTAGGGTTAGGCTTAGGGTTAGTGTTTGGGTTTGATTTAGGGTTTGGTTTTGGGTTATGGTTCGGGTTAGGGTTAGGGTTAGGTTTTGTGTTTGTGTTAGGGTTAGGGTTAGGGTTAGGATTCGGTTTAGGGTTAGGTTTTGGTTTGGGTTAGGGTTAGTTTTAGGGTTAGGGTTCGTGTTAGGGTTAGGGGTAGTTTAGGGTTAGGGTTAGGGTTAGGATTAAGGTTAGGGTTAAGGTTTGGGTTAGGGTTAGAGTTAGGGTTAGGGTTAGGGTTTAGTTTGGGTTAGGGTTAGTGTTACGGATAGGGTAAGGGTTAGGTTTTGGGTTAGGGTTAGGTTTAGGGATAGGGTTAGGGGTTGTTTGAGGAGTAGGGTTAGGGTTAGGATAAGAGTTAGGGTTTGGTTTGGGATAGGGTTAGTGTTAGGGTTAGGGTAGGGTTTGGGTTAGGGTTAGGATTAGGGTTAGGGTTTAGGTTTGGGTTAGGGTTAGGTTTAGGGTTAGTGTTTGATTTCGGCTTTAGGTTTGGGTTAGGGTTAGGGTTAGGGTTAGTTTTAGGGCTGGGGTTAGGGTTAGGTTTGTGGTTAGGTCATGGGTTAGGGTTAGGGATAGGGTTAGTATTAAGGTTAGGGTTAGGGTTTGGGTTTGGGTTAGAGTAAGGTGGAGACTTAGGGTTTGGGTTAGGGTTAGGTTTAGGGTTAGGGTTTGGGTTAGGGTTTGGTTAGGGTTAGGATTAGGATTAGGGTTAGGGTTAAGGTTAGGGTTAGGGTTAGGGTTAGGTTTAGGGGTTAGGGGTTAGCCTTATGGTTAGTGCAAGCGTTACGTTTAGGGATTGGATTCGGGTGAGGTTTAGTTTTACCGCTAAGGTTTGGGTTTGGCTTACGGTTATGGTTTAGGGCTAGGGTTAGGGTTAGGGCTAGGGTTAGTGTTAGGTTTTGCGTTTGGGTTAGAGTAAGGTATAGGGTTAGGGTTTGGGTTAGGTTTAGGGATAGGGTTAGGTTTAGGGTTAGGGTAGGATTAGGGTTAGAGTTAGGGAAAGTGTTAGGGTTAGGGTTTAGGTTAGGCTTAGGGTTAGGTTTAGGTTTAGGTTTTCGGTTTGGGTTAGGTTTAGGGTTAGGGTTTGGGTTAGGCTTAGGGTTAGGTTTAGGGTTTAGGTTTGGGTTAGGGTTAGGTTTAGGGTTAGGGTTTGAGTTCGATTTTAGGTTTGGGTTGGTTTAGGGTTAGGGTTAGTTTTAGGGCTTGGGTTAGGGTTACGGTTAGGGTTAGGTCTTGGGTTAGGGTTAGGCATAGGGTTAGTATTAAGGTTAGGGTTAGGGTTTGGGTTTGGGTTAGAGTAAGGTGGAGGCTTAGGGTTTGGGTTAGGGTTAGGTTTAGGGTTAGTGTTTGGGTTAGGGTTAGGGTTAGAGTTAGGATTAGGATTAGGGTTAGGGTTAAGATTAGGGTTAGGTTTAGGGTTAGGGTTAGGGGTTAGGGGTTAGCCTTATGGTTAGTGTCAGGGTTACGTTTAGGGTTTGGATTTGGGTCAGGTTTAGTTTTAGGGTTAGGGTTGTGTTTAGGGTTAGTGTTAGGGTCTGGGTTTGATTTCGGTTTAGGGTTAGTGTTAGAGTTAGGGTTCGGTTTAGGGTTAGGATTTCGTTTATGATTAGGTTTAGGGTTAGGGTTTGGGTTAGGGTTAGGTTTAGCGTTAGGGTTAGTGTTAGGGTTTGGGTTAGGCTTAGGGATTGGGTTTCGTTTATGATTAGGTTTAGGGTTAGGGTTTGGGTTAGGGTTTGGTTTAGGGTTAGGGTTAGGGTTGGGGTTTGGGTTAGGGTTAGGGTTATGGTTAGGATTAGGGTTAAGTTTAGTGTTTGGGTTTGGGTTCGGGTTAGATTTATGGTTAGGGTTTGGGTTAGGTTTAGGTTTTGGGTTTGGTTTAGGGTTAGGGTTAGGTTTTGGGTTTGGGTTAGGGTTAGCGTTAGGGTTAGGGTTAGGGTTAGGCTCAGGGTTAGGTTTAGTTTTGGGTTAGGGTTAAGTTTACGATTTGGGTTTGAGTTAGGGTTAGGGATAGGTTTAGGGTTAAGGTTTGGGTTTGGGTTAGGGTTATCGTTAGGTTTAGGGTTAGGGTTAGGGTTTGTGTTTGCATTGGGGTTAGGCTTAGGGTTAGGGTTTGGGTAAGTGTTAGGGTTAGGTTTTGGTTTAGGGTTAGGGTTAGGGTTAGTGTTAGGGTTAGTGTAAGGGTTTGGGATAGGGTTAGGGTTAGGGTAAGGGTTAGGGTTAGGGTTTGTATTAGGGGTAGGGTTAGGGTTAGGGTTAGGGTTTGGGTTACCGTTTGGGTTGGAGTTTGTGTTTGGTTTAGGTTTAGGGTTAGGGTTGGGTTTGGTTTAGGTTTAGGATTAGGGTTAGGGGTTAGGGTTAGGGTTAGGGTTAGGTTTTGGTTTAGGTTTAGGGTTAGGGTTAGGGTTAGGGTTAGGGTTTGGGTTAGGGTTAGGGTTAGGGTTAGGGTTAGGTTTAGTTTTGGGTTAGTGTTAAGTTTAGGGTTTGGGTTAGGGTTCGGGTTTATATTTGCGTTAGGGTTAGGCTTAGGGTTAGGGTTTGGGTAAGTGTTAGGGTTAGGTTTTGGCTTAGGGTTAGGGTTAGGGTTAGGGTTAGGGTTTCGGTTAGGGTTAGGTTTAGGGTTAGCGTTAGGGTTGGGGTTTGGGTTAGGGTTAGGGTTAGGGTTAGGATTAGGGTTAAGTTTAGGGTTAGTGGTTAGGGTTAGGGTGAGTATTTGGGTTAGGTTCAGTGTTAGGGTTAGGGTTAGGGTGAGGGTTTGTGTTAGGGTTATGGTTATGGTTAGGGTTAGGATTAGGGTTCGGGTTCAGGTTAGGGTTGGGTTTAGGGTTAGTGTTAGGGTCTGGGTTTGATTTAGGTTTAGGGTTAGTTTTAGGGTTAGGGTTAGGTTTAGGGTTAGGGTTTCGTTTATGATTAGGTTTAGGGTTAGGGTTTGGGTTAGGGTTAGGGTTAGCGTTAGAGTTAGTGTTAGGGTTTGGGTTAGGCTTAGGGATAGGGTTTCGTTTATGATTAGGTTTAGGGTTAGGGTTTGGGTTAGGGTTAGGTTTAGGGTTAGGGTTTGGGTTAGGGTTAGGGTTAGGGTTAGGATTAGGGTTAAGGTTAGGCTTTGGGTTTGGGTTCGGATTAGATTTATGGTTAGGGTTTGGGTTAGGTTTAGGTTTAGGGTTTGGGTTAGGGTTAGGTCTTGGGTTAGGGTTAGGGATAGGGTTAGTATTAAAGTTAGGGTTAGGGTTTGGGTTTGGGTTAGAGTAAGGTGGAGGCTTAGGGTTTGGGTTAGGGTTAGGTGTAGGGTTAGAGTTAGGGATTGGTTTGGGATAGGGTTAGTGTTAGGGTTAGGGATAGGGTTTGAGTTAGGGTTAGGGTTAGGGTTAGGGTTAGGGTTTCGGTTTGGGTTAGGGTTAGGTTTAGGGTTAGGGTTAGGGTTTAGGTTTGGGTTAGGGTTAGGGTTAGTGTTAGTTTTAGAGGTTAGGTTAGGTTTAGGGTTAGGGTTAGGGCTTGGGTTTAGGTTAGGTTTAGGGTTAGGGTTATGTTTAGGGTTAGGGTTTGGGTTTGCATTAGGGTTTGGTTTTGGGTTATGGTTCGGGTTAGGGTTAGGGTTAGGATTAGGTTTAGGGTTAGGGTTTGGTTTGGGTTAGGGTTAGTTTTAGGGTTAGGGTTAGGGTTCGTGTTAGGGTTAGGGGTGGTTTAGGGTTAGGGTTAGGGTTAGGATTAAGGTTAGGGTTAAGGTTGGGTTAGGGTTAGAGTTAGGGTTAGGGTTAGGGTTAGGGTTTAGTTTTAGTTAGGGTTAGTGTTACGGATAGGGTAAGGGTTAGGTTTTGGGTTAGGGTTAGGTTTAGGGTTAGGGTTAGGGCTTGGTTGAGGATTAGGGTTAGCGTTAGAATTAAGTTAGGATTTGGTTTGCGATAGGGTTAGTGTTAGGGTTAGGGTTAGGGTTTCGGTTAGGGTTAGGGTTAGGGTTAGGGTTTAGGTTTGGGTTAGGGTTAGGTTTAGGGTTAGGGTTTGAGTTTGGGTTTAGGTTTGGGTTAGGGTTAGGGTTAGGGTTAGTTTTAGGGCTTGGGTTAGGGTTATGGTTAGGGTTAGGGTTAGGGTTAGGGTTAGTGTTAGGGTTTGGGTTAGGCTTAGGGATAGGGTTTCGTTTATGATTAGGTTTAGGGTTAGGGTTTGGGTTAGGGTTAGGTTTAGGGTTAGGGTTAGGGTTGGGGTTTGGGTTAGGGTTAGGGTTAGGGTTAGGATTAGGGTTAAGTTTAGGGTTAGTGGTTAGGGTTAGGGTGAGTATTTGGGTTAGGTTCAGTGTTAGGGTTAGGGTTAGGGTTAGGGTTTGTGTTAGGGTTATGGTTATGGTTAGGGTTAGGATTAGGGTTCGGGTTCAGGTTAGGGTTGGGTTTAGGGTTAGTGTTAGGGTCTGGGTTTGATTTAGGTTTAGGGTTAGTTTTAGGGTTAGGGTTAGGTTTAGGGTTAGGGTTTCGTTTATGATTAGGTTTAGGGTTAGGGTTTGGGTTAGGGTTAGTGTTAGCGTTAGAGTTAGTGTTAGGGTTTGGGTTAGGCTTAGGGATAGGGTTTCGTTTGTGATTAGGTTTGGGGTTAGGGTTTGGGTTAGGGTTAGGTTTAGGGTTAGGGTTTGGGTTAGGGTTAGGGTTAGGGTTAGGATTAGGGTTAAGGTTAGGCTTTGGGTTTGGGTTCGGATTAGATTTATGGTTATGGTTTGGGTTAGGTTTAGGTTTAGGGTTTGGGTTAGGGTTAGGTCTTGGGTTAGGGTTAGGGATAGGGTTAGTATTAAAGTTAGGGTTAGGGTTTGGGTTTGGGTTAGAGTAAGGTGGAGGCTTAGGGTTTGGGTTAGGGTTAGGTGTAGGGTTAGGGTTTGGGTTAGGGTTAGGGTTAGGGTTAGGATTAGGATTAGGGTTAGGGTTAAGGTTAGGGTTAGGTTTAGGGTTAGGGTTAGGGGTTAGGGATTAGCCTTATGGTTAGTGTAAGGGTTACGTTTAGGGTTTGGATTTGGGTCAGGTTTAGTTTTAGGGTTAGGGTTGGGTTTAGGGTTAGTGTTATGGTCTGGGTTTGATTTAGGTTTAGGGTTAGTGTTAGGGTTAGGTTTAGGGTTAGTGTTTCGTTTATGATTAGGATTAGCGTTAGAGTTTGGGTTAGGGTTAGGTTTAGCGTTAGGGGTAGTGTTAATGTTGGGTTAGGCTTAGGGATAGGGTTTCCTTTATGATTAGGTTTAGGGTTAGGGTTTGGGTTAGGGTTAGGTTTAGGGTTAGGGTTAGGGTTGGGGTTTGGGTTAGGGTTAGGGTTAGGGTTAGGATTAGGGTTAAGTTTAGGTTTTGGGTTTGGGTTCGGGTTAGATTTATGGTTAGGGTTTGGGTTAGGTTTAGGTTTTGGGTTAGGTTTAGGGTTAGGGTTAGGTTTTGGGTTTGGGTTAGGGTTAGGGTTAGGGTTAGGGTTAGGGTTAGGGTTAGGGTTAGGCTGAGGGTTAGGTTTAGTTTTGGGTTAGCGTTAAGTTTACGGTTTGGGTTTGAGTTAGGGTTAGGGTTAGGTTTAGGGTTAAGGTTTGGGTTTGTGTTAGGGTTATATTTAGGGTTAGGGTTAAGGTTAGGGTTTGTGTTTGCGTTAGGGTTAGGCTTAGGGTTAGGGTTTGGGTAAGTGTTAGGGTTAGGTTTTGGTTTAGAGTTAGGGTTAAGGTTAGGGTTAGGGTTTCAGTTAGGGTTAGGGTTAGGCTTAGGGTTTGGGTTAAGGTTAGGGTTAGGGTTAGTGTTAGGGTTTGGGTTTGGATTAGGGTTAGGGTTAGGGATAGAGTTAGGTTAGGGTCAGGGTTAGGTCTTGGGTTAGGGTTAGTATTAAGGTTAGGGTTAGGGGTTGGGTTTGGGTTAGAGGAAGGTGGAGGCTTAGGGTTAGGGTTAGGGTTAGGGTTAGGGTTTCGTTTATGATTAGGTTTAGGGTTAGGGTTTGGGTTAGGGTTAGGTTTAGTGTTAGGGTTAGGGTTAGGGTTTGGGTTAGGGTAAGGGTTAGGTTTTGGGTTATGGTTCGCGTTAGGGTTAGTGTTAGGGTTAGGTTTTGTGTTTGTGTTAGGGTTAGGGTTAGTGCTAAGGTTAGAGTTAGGGTTTGGTTTGGGTTAGGGTTTCTTTTAGTCTTAGGGTTAGGGTAAGGGTTCGTGTTAGGGTTAGGCGTGGATTAGGGTTACGGTTTCGGTTAGGATTAAGGTTAGGGTTAAGGTTTGGGTTTGGGTTAGGGTTAGGGTTAGGGTTAGGGTTAGGCTAAGGGTTAGGTTTAGTTTTGGGTTAGGGTTAAGTTTACGGTTTGGGTTTGAGTTAGGGTTAGGGTTTGGTTTGGGTTAGGTTTACCTTTACGGTTAGGGTTAGGGTTAGGTTTAGGATTTGGTTAATGGTTAGGGTTTGGGTTTGGGTTTGGGTTAGGGTTAGATTTAGGTTTAGGGTTAGGGTTAGGGTTTGGGTTTAGATTAGGGTTTGCGTAAAGGTTTGGTTTTGGATTACGGTTAGGGTTAGGGTTTGGGTTTGGGTAAGGTTTAGGGTTAGAGTTAGGGTTTTGGTTAGGGTTAGGGTTAGGTTTTGGGTTATGGTTCGGGTTCGGGTTAGGGTTAGGGTTAGGTTTTGTGTTTGTGTTAGGGTTAGGGTTAGGGATTGCTTTAGGATAGGGTTAGTGTTAGGGTTAGGGATAGGGTTTGAGTTAGGGTTAGGGTTAGGGTTAGAGTTAGAGTTTCGGTTTGGGTTATGGTTAGGTTTAGGGTTAGGGTTAGGGTTTGGGTTAGGGTTAGTTTTAGGGTTAGGGTTAGGGTTAGGGTTCGTGTTAGGGTTAGGGGTGGTTTAGGGTTAGGGTTAGGGTTAGGATTAAGGTTAGGGTTAAGGTTTGGGTTAGGGTTAGAGTTAGGGTTAGGGTTTAGTTTGGGTTAGGGTTAGTGTTACGGATAGGGTAAGGGTTAGGTTTTGGGTTACGGTTAGGTTTAGGGTTAGGGTTAGGGTTTGGTTGAGGATTAGGGTTAGGGTTAGGATTAGAGTTAGGGTTTGGTTTGGGATAGGGTTAGTGTTAGGGTTAGGGTAGGGTTTGGGTTAGGGTTAGGGTAAGGGTTAGGGTTTAGGTTGGGGTTAGGGTTAGGTTTAGGTTTAGGGTTTGAGTTCGGCTTTAGGTTAGGGTTAGGGTTAGGGTTAGGGTTAGGGTTTGGGTTAGCGTTTGGGTTGGAGTTTGTGTTTGGGTTAGGGTTAGGGTTAGGTTTAGTGTTTAGGTTAGGGTTAGGATTAGGGTTAGGTTTAGGGTTAGTGATTAGGGTTAGGGTGAGTATTTGGGTTAGGTTCAGTGTTAGGGTTAGGGTTAGGGTTAGGGTTTGTGTTAGGGTTATGGTTATGGTTAGGGTTAGGATTAGGGTTCGGGTTCAGGTTAGGGTTGGGTTTAGGGTTAGTGTTAGGGTCTGAGTTTGATTTAGGTTTAGGGTTAGTTTTAGGGTTAGGGTTAGGTTTAGGGTTAGGGTTTCGTTTATGATTAGGTTTAGGGTTAGGGTTTGGGTTAGGGTTAGGTTTAGCGTTAGGGTTAGGGTTAGGGTTTGGGTTAGGCTTAGGGATAGGGTTTCGTTTATGATTAGGTTTAGGGTTAGGGTTTGGGTTAGGGTTAGGTTTAGGGTTAGGGTTAGGGTTGGGGTTTGGGTTAGGGTTAGGCTTAGGGTTTGGGTTAGGGTTAGGGTTAGGGTTAGGGTTAGGTTAGGGTTAGGGTTAGGGTTAGGGTTAGGTCTTGGGTTAGGGTTAGTATTAAGGTTAGGGTTAGGGTTTGGGTTTGGGTTAGAGTAAGGTGGAGGGGTAGGGTTAGGGGTAGGTTTAGGGTTAGGTTTTCGTTTATGATTAGGTTGAGGGTTAGGGTTTTGGTTAGGGTTAGGTTTAGTGTTAGGGTTAGGGATAGGGTTTGGGTTAGGGTTAGGGTTAGGTTTTGGGTTATGGTTCGCGTTAGGGTTAGTGTTAGGGTTAGGTTTTGTGTTTGTGTTAGGGTTAGGTTTAGTGCTAGGGTTAGAGTTAGGGTTTGGTTTGGGTTAGGGTTTCTTTTAGGGTTAGGGTTAGGGTTAGGGTTCGTGTTAGGGTTAGGGATGGATTAGGGTTAGGGTTGGAGTTAGGGTTAGGATTAGGGTTAGGGTTAGGGTTAGGGTTAGGGTTTGGGTTAGGGTTAGGGTTAGGGTTATCGTTAGGTTTAGGGTTAGGGTTTGGGTTTGTGTTTGCATTGGGGTTAGGCTTAGGGTTAGGGTTTGGGTAAGTGTTAGGGTTAGGTTTTGGTTTAGGGTTAGGGTTAGGGTTAGGGTTAGGGTTAGTGTAAGGGTTTGGGATAGGGTTAGGGTTAGGGTAAGAGTAAGGTTTAGTGTTTGTATTAGGGGTAGGGCTAGGGTTAGGGTTAGGGTTTGGGCTACCGTTTGGGTTCGAGGTTCTGTTTGGTTTAGGTTTAGGGTTAGGGTTGGGTTTGGTTTAGGTTTAGGATTAGGGTTAGGGGTTAGGGTTAGGGTTAGGGTTAGGTTTTGGTTTAGGTTTAGGGTTAGGGTTAGGGTTAGGGTTAGGGTTTGGGTTAGGGTTAGGGTTAGGGTTAGGGTTAGGTTTAGTTTTGGGTTAGTGTTAAGTTTAGGGTTTGGGTTAGGGTTCGGGTTTATATTTGCGTTAGGGTTAGGCTTAGGGTTAGGGTTTGGGTAAGTGTTAGGGTTAGGTTTTGGCTTAGTCTTAGGGTTAGCGTTAGGGTTAGGGTTTCGGTTAGGGTTAGGTTTAGGGTTAGCGTTAGGGTTGGGGTTTGGGTTAGGGTTAGGGTTAGGGTTAGGATTAAGGTTAAGTTTAGGGTTAGTGGTTAGGGTTAGGGTGAGTATTTGGGTTAGGTTCAGTGTTAGGGTTAGGGTTAGGGTGAGGGTTTGTGTTAGGGTTATGGTTATGGTTAGGGTTAGGATTAGGGTTCGGGTTCAGGTTAGGGTTGGGTTTAGGGTTAGTGTTAGGGTCTGGTTTTGATTTAGGTTTAGGGTTAGTTTTAGGGTTAGGGTTAGGTTTAGGGTTAGGGTTTCGTTTATGATTAGGTTTAGGGTTAGGGTTTGGGTTAGGGTTAGGGTTAGCGTCAGAGTTAGTGTTAGGGTTTGGGTTAGGCTTAGGGATAGGGTTTCGTTTATGATTAGGTTTAGGGTTAGGGTTTGGGTTAGGGTTAGGTTTAGGGTTAGGGTTTGGGTTAGGGTTAGGGTTAGGGTTAGGATTAGGGTTAAGGTTATGCTTTGGGTTTGGGTTCGGATTAGATTTATGGTTAGGGTTTGGTTTAGGTTTAGGTTTAGGGTTTGGGTTAGGGTTAGGTCTTGGGTTAGGGTTAGGGATAGGCTTAATATTAAAGTTAGGGTTAGGGTTTGGGTTTGGGTTAGAGTAAGGTGGAGGCTTAGGGTTTGGGTTAGGGTTAGGTGTAGGGTTAGGGTTAGGGATTGGTTTGGGATAGGGTTAGTGTTAGGGTTAGGGATAGGGTTTGAGTTAGGGTTAGGGTTAGGGTTAGGGTTAGGGTTTCGGTTTGGGTTAGGGTTAGGTTTAGGGTTAGGGTTAGGGTTTAGGTTTGGGTTAGGGTTAGGGTTAGTGTTAGTTTTAGAGGTTAGGTTAGGTTTAGGGTTAGGGTTAGGGCTTGGGTTTAGGTTAGGTTTAGGGTTAGGGTTATGTTTAGGGTTAGGGTTTGGGTTTGCATTAGGGTTTGGTTTTGGGTTATGGTTCGGGTTAGGGTTAGGGTTAGGATTAGGTTTAGGGTTAGGGTTTGGTTTGGGTTAGGGTTAGTTTTAGGGTTAGGGTTAGGGTTCGTGTTAGGGTTAGGGGTGGTTTAGGGTTAGGGTTAGGGTTAGGATTAAGGTTAGGGTTAAGGTTGGGTTAGGGTTAGAGTTAGGGTTAGGGTTAGGGTTAGGGTTTAATTTTAGTTAGGGTTAGTGTTACGGATAGGGTAAGGGTTGGGTTTTGGGTTAGGGTTAGGTTTATGGTTAGGGTTAGGGCTTGGTTGAGGATTAGGGTTAGCGTTAGAATTAAGTTAGGATTTGGTTTGCGATAGGGTTAGTGTTAGGGTTAGGGTTAGGGTTTCGGTTAGGGTTAGGGTTAGGGTTAGGGTTTAGGTTTGGGTTAGGGTTAGGTTTAGGGTTAGGGTTTGAGTTTGGGTTTAGGTTTGGGTTAGTGTTAGGGTTAGGGTTAGTTTTAGGGCTTGGGTTAGGGTTATGGTTAGGGTTAGGGTTAGGGTTAGGGTTAGTGTTAGGGTTTGGGTTAGGCTTAGGGATAGGATTTCGTTTATGATTAGGTTTAGGGTTAGGGTTTGGGTTAGGGTTAGGTTTAGAGTTAGGGTTAGGGTTGGGGTTTGGGATAGGGTTAGGGTCAGGGTTAGGATTAGGGTTAAGTTTAGGGTTAGTGGTTAGGGTTAGGGTGAGTATTTGGGTTAGGTTCAGTGTTAGGGTTAGGGTTAGGGTTAGGGTTTGTGTTAGGGTTATGGTTATGGTTAGGGTTAGGATTAGGGTTCGGGTTCAGGTTAGGGTTGGGTTTTGGGTTAGTGTTAGGGTCTGGGTTTGATTTAGGTTTAGGGTTAGTTTTAGGGTTAGGGTTAGGTTTAGTGTTAGGGTTTCTTTTATGATTAGGTTTAGGGTTAGGGTTTGGGTTAGGGTTAGTGTTAGCGTTAGAGTTAGTGTTAGGGTTTGGGTTAGGCTTAGGGATAGGGTTTCGTTTATGATTAGGTTTAGGGTTAGGGTTTGGGTTAGGGTTAGGTTTAGGGTTAGGGTTTGGGTTAGGGTTAGGGTTAGGGTTAGGATTAGGGTTAAGGTTAGGCTTTGGGTTTGGGTTCGGATTAGATTTATGGTTATGGTTTGGGTTAGGTTTAGGTTTAGGGTTTGGGTTAGGGTTAAGTCTTGGGTTAGGGTTAGGGATAGGGTTAGTATTAAAGTTAGGGTTAGGGTTTGGGTTTGGGTTAGAGTAAGGTGGAGGCTTAGGGTTTGGGTTAGGGTTAGGTGTAGGGTTAGGGTTTGGGTTAGGGTTAGGGTTAGGGTTAGGATTAGGATTAGGGTTAGGGTTAAGGTTAGGGTTAGGTTTAGGGTTAGGGTTAGGGGTTAGGGATTAGCCTTATGGTTAGTGTAAGGGTTACGTTTAGGGTTTGGATTTGGGTCAGGTTTAGTTTTAGGGTTAGGGTTGGGTTTAGGGTTAGTGTTATGGTCTGGGTTTGATTTAGGTTTAGGGTTAGTGTTAGGGTTAGGTTTAGGGTTAGTGTTTCGTTTATGATTAGGATTAGCGTTAGAGTTTGGGTTAGGGTTAGGTTTAGCGTTAGGGTTAGTGTTAATGTTGGGTTAGGCTTAGGGATAGGGTTTCCTTTATGATTAGGTTTAGGGTTAGGGTTTGGGCTAGGGTTAGGTTTAGGGTTAGGGTTAGGGTTGGGGTTTGGTTTAGGGTTAGGGTTAGGGTTAGTATTAGGGGGAAGTCTAAGTTTTGGGTTTGGGTTCCGGGGAGAGTTATGGTTAGGGTTTGGGTTAGGTTTGGGTTTTGGGTTAGGTTTAGGGTTAGGGTTAGGTTTTGGGTTTGGGTTAGGGTTAGGGTTAGGGTTAGGGTTAGGGTTAGGGTTAGGGTTAGGCTGAGGGTTAGGTTTAGTTTTGGGTTAGCGTTAAGTTTACGGTTTGGGTTTGAGTTAGGGTTAGGGTTAGGTTTAGGGTTAAGGTTTGGGTTTGTGTTAGGGTTATATTTAGGGTTAGGGTTAAGGTTAGGGTTTGTGTTTGCGTTAGGGTTAGGCTTAGGGTTAGGGTTTGGGTAAGTGTTAGGGTTAGGTTTTGGTTTAGAGTTAGGGTTAAGGTTAGGGTTAGGGTTTCAGTTAGGGTTAGGGTTAGGCTTAGGGTTTGGGTTAGGGTTAGGGTTAGGGTTAGTGTTAGGGTTTGGGTTTGGATTAGGGTTAGGGTTAGGGATAGAGTTAGGTTAGGGTTAGGGTTAGGTCTTGGGTTAGGGTTAGTATTAAGGTTAGGGTTAGGGTTTGGGTTTGGGTTAGAGTAAGGTGGAGGCTTAGGGTTAGGGTTAGGGTTAGGGTTAGGGTTTCGTTTATGATTAGGTTTAGGGTTAGGGTTTGGGTTAGGGTTAGGTTTAGTGTTAGGGTTAGGGTTAGGGTTTGGGTTAGGGTAAGGGTTAGGTTTTGGGTTATGGTTCGCGTTAGGGTTAGTGTTAGGGTTAGGTTTTGTGTTTGTGTTAGGGTTAGGGTTAGTGCTAAGGTTAGAGTTAGGGTTTGGTTTGGGTTAGGGTTTCTTTTAGTCTTAGGGTTAGGGTAAGGGTTCGTGTTAGGGTTAGGCGTGGATTAGGGTTACGGTTTCGGTTAGGATTAAGGTTAGGGTTAAGGTTTGGGTTTGGGTTAGGGTTAGGGTTAGGGTTAGGGTTAGGCTAAGGGTTAGGTTTAGTTTTGGGTTAGGGTTAAGTTTACGGTTTGGGTTTGAGTTAGGGTTAGGGTTTGGTTTGGGTTAGGTTTACCTTTACGGTTAGGGTTAGGGTTAGGTTTAGGATTTGGTTAATGGTTAGGGTTTGGGTTTGGGTTTGGGTTAGGGTTAGATTTAGGTTTAGGGTTAGGGTTAGGGTTTGGGTTTAGATTAGGGTTTGCGTAAAGGTTTGGTTTTGGATTACGGTTAGGGTTAGGGTTTGGGTTTGGGTAAGGTTTAGGGTTAGAGTTAGGGTTTTGGTTAGGGTTAGGGTTAGGTTTTGGGTTATGGTTCGGGTTCGGGTTAGGGTTAGGGTTAGGTTTTTTGTTTGTGTGAGTTTTAGGGTTAGGGATTGCTTTAGGATAGGGTTAGTGTTAGGGTTAGGGATAGGGTTTGAGTTAGGGTTAGGGTTAGGGTTAGAGTTAGAGTTTCGGTTTGGGTTATGGTTAGGTTTAGGGTTAGGGTTAGGGTTTGGGTTAGGGTTAGTTTTAGGGTTAGGGTTAGGGTTAGGGTTCGTGTTAGGGTTAGGGGTGGTTTAGGGTTAGGGTTAGGGTTAGGATTAAGGTTAGGGTTAAGGTTTGGGTTAGGGTTAGAGTTAGGGTTAGGGTTTAGTTTGGGTTAGGGTTAGTGTTACGGATAGGGTAAGGGTTAGGTTTTGGGTTACGGTTAGGTTTAGGGTTAGGGTTAGGGTTTGGTTGAGGATTAGGGTTAGGGTTAGGATTAGAGTTAGGGTTTGGTTTGGGATAGGGTTAGTGTTAGGGTTAGGGTAGGGTTTGGGTTAGGGTTAGGGTAAGGGTTAGGGTTTAGGTTGGGGTTAGGGTTAGGTTTAGGTTTAGGGTTTGAGTTCGGCTTTAGGTTAGGGTTAGGGTTAGGGTTAGGGTTAGGGTTTGGGTTAGCGTTTGGGTTGGAGTTTGTGTTTGGGTTAGGGTTAGGGTTAGGTTTAGTGTTTAGGTTAGGGTTAGGATTAGGGTTAGGTTTAGGGTTAGTGATTAGGGTTAGGGTGAGTATTTGGGTTAGGTTCAGTGTTAGGGTTAGGGTTAGGGTTAGGGTTTGTGTTAGGGTTATGGTTATGGTTAGGGTTAGGATTAGGGTTCGGGTTCAGGTTAGGGTTGGGTTTAGGGTTAGTGTTAGGGTCTGAGTTTGATTTAGGTTTAGGGTTAGTTTTAGGGTTAGGGTTAGGTTTAGGGTTAGGGTTTCGTTTATGATTAGGTTTAGGGTTAGGGTTTGGGTTAGGGTTAGGTTTAGCGTTAGGGTTAGGGTTAGGGTTTGGGTTAGGCTTAGGGATAGGGTTTCGTTTATGATTAGGTTTAGGGTTAGGGTTTGGGTTAGGGTTAGGTTTAGGGTTAGGGTTAGGGTTGGGGTTTGGGTTAGGGTTAGGCTTAGGGTTTGGGTTAGGGTTAGGGTTAGGGTTAGGGTTAGGTTAGGGTTAGGGTTAGGGTTAGGGTTAGGTCTTGGGTTAGGGTTAGTATTAAGGTTAGGGTTAGGGTTTGGGTTTGGGTTAGAGTAAGGTGGAGGCTTAGGGTTAGGGTTAGGTTTAGGGTTAGGTTTTCGTTTATGATTAGGTTGAGGGTTAGGGTTTTGGTTAGGGTTAGGTTTAGTGTTAGGGTTAGGGATAGGGTTTGGGTTAGGGTTAGGGTTAGGTTTTGGGTTATGGTTCGCGTTAGGGTTAGTGTTAGGGTTAGGTTTTGTGTTTGTGTTAGGGTTAGGTTTAGTGCTAGGGTTAGAGTTAGGGTTTGGTTTGGGTTAGGGTTTCTTTTAGGGTTAGGGTTAGGGTTAGGGTTCGTGTTAGGGTTAGGGATGGATTAGGGTTAGGGTTTGGTTTAGGGTTAGGGTTAGGGTTAGGGTTAGGGTTAGGGTTAGGGTTAGGGTTAGGGTTAGGGTTAGGGTTATCGTTAGGTTTAGGGTTAGGGTTAGGGTTTGTGTTTGCATTGGGGTTAGGCTTAGGGTTAGGGTTTGGGTAAGTGTTAGGGTTAGGTTTTGGTTTAGGGTTAGGGTTAGGGTTAGGGTTAGGGTTAGTGTAAGGGTTTGGGATAGGGTTAGGGTTAGGGTAAGGGTTAGGTTTAGGGTTTGTATTAGGGGTAGGGTTAGGGTTAGGGTTAGGGTTTGGGTTACCGTTTGGGTTGGAGTTTGTGTTTGGTTTAGGTTTAGGGTTAGGGTTGGGTTTGGTTTAGGTTTAGGATTAGGGTTAGGGGTTAGGGTTAGGGTTAGGGTTAGGTTTTGGTTTAGGTTTAGGGTTAGGGTTAGGGTTAGGGTTAGGGTTTGGGTTAGGGTTAGGGTTAGGGTTAGGGTTAGGTTTAGTTTTGGGTTAGTGTTAAGTTTAGGGTTTGGGTTAGGGTTCGGGTTTATATTTGCGTTAGGGTTAGGCTTAGGGTTAGGGTTTGGGTAAGTGTTAGGGTTAGGTTTTGGCTTAGGGTTAGGGTTAGGGTTAGGGTTAGGGTTTCGGTTAGGGTTAGGTTTAGGGTTAGCGTTAGGGTTGGGGTTTGGGTTAGGGTTAGGGTTAGGGTTAGGATTAAGGTTAAGTTTAGGGTTAGTGGTTAGGGTTAGGGTGAGTATTTGGGTTAGGTTCAGTGTTAGGGTTAGGGTTAGGGTGAGGGTTTGTGTTAGGGTTATGGTTATGGTTAGGGTTAGGATTAGGTTCGGGTTCAGGTTAGGGTTGGGTTTAGGGTTAGTGTTATGGTCTGGTTTTGATTTAGGTTTAGGGTTAGTTTGAGGGTTAGGGTTAGGTTTAGGGTTATGGTTTCGTTTATGATTAGGTTTAGGGTTAGGGTTTGGGTTAGGGTTAGGGTTAGCGTTAGAGTTAGTGTTAGGGTTTGGGTTAGGCTTAGGGATAGGGTTTCGTTTATGATTAGGTTTAGGGTTAGGGTTTGGGTTAGGGTTAGGTTTAGGGTTAGGGTTTGGGTTAGGGTTAGGGTTAGGGTTAGGATTACGGTTAAGGTTAGGCTTTGGGTTTGGGTTAG
>CM069533.1:2380000-2387500 GCA_035773235.1 Eospalax fontanierii | reverse complement strand
GGTTAGGGTTAGGCTTAGGGTTAGGGTTTGGGTAAGTGTTAGGGTTAGGTTTTGGTTTAGAGTTAGGATTAGGGTAAGGGTTAGGGTTTCGGTTAGGGTTAGGGTTAGGCTTAGGGTTTGGGTTAGGGTTAGGGTTAGGGTTAGGGTTAGGTTAGGTTTAGGGTTAGGGTTAGGGTTAGGTCTTGGGTTAGGGTTAGTATTAAGGTTAGGGTTAGTGTTTGGGTTTGGGTTAGAGTAAGGTGGAGGCTTAGGGTTAGGGTTAGGTTTAGGGTTAGGGTTTCGTTTATGATTAGGTTTAGGGTTAGGGTTTTGGTTAGGGTTAGGTTTAGTGTTAGGGTTAGGGATAGGGTTTGGGTTAGGGTTAGGGTTAGGTTTTGGGTTATGTTTCGCGTTAGGGTTAGTGTTAGGGTTAGGTTTTGTGTTTGTGTTAGGGTTAGGTTTAGTGCTAGGGTTAGAGTTAGGGTTTGGTTTGGGTTAGGGTTTCTTTTAGGGTTAGGGTTAGGGTTAGGGTTCGTGTTAGGGTTAGGGATGGATTAGGGTTAGGGTTTGTTTTAGGATTAAGGTTAGGGTTAAGGTTTGGGTTTGGGTTAGAGTTAGGGTTACGAATAGGGTAAGGGTTAGGTTTTGGGTTAGGGTTGGTTTAGGGTTATGGTTAGAGGTTGTTTTAGGGTTAGGGTTAGGGTTAGGGTTAGGGATTGGTTTGGGATAGGGTTAGTGTTAGGGTTAGGGATTGGGTTTGAGTTAGGTTTATGGTTAGGGTTAGGGTTAGGGTTTAGTTTTGGGTTATGGTTAGGTTTAGGGTTAGGGTTAGGGTTTGGGTTAGGGTTTAGGTTTGGGTTAGGGTTAGGGTTAGTGTTAGTTTTAGAGCTTAGGTTAGGGTTAGGGTTAGGGTTAGGGCTTGGGTTTAGGTTAGGTTTAGGGTTAGGGTTAGGCTTAGGGTTAGGGTTTGGGTTTGCGTTAGGGTTTGGTTTTGGGTTATGGTTCGGGTTAGGGTTAGGGTTAGGATTAGGTTTAGGGTTAGGGTTTGGTTTGGTTTAGGGTTAGTTTTAGTTTTAGGGTTAGGGTTAGGGTTCGTGTTAGTGTTAGGGGTGGTTTAGGGTTAGGGTTAGCGTTAGGATTAAGGTTAGGGTTAAGGTTTGGGTTAGGGTGAGAGTTAGGGTTAGGGTTAGGGTTTAGTTTGCGTTAGGGTTAGTAATACGGATAGGGTAAGGGTTAGGTTTTGGGTTAGGGTTAGGTTTAGGGTTAGGGTTAGAGGTTGGTTGATGATTAGGGTTATCTTTAGGATTAGAGTTAGGGTTTGCTTTGGGATAGGGTTAGTGTTAGTGTTAGGGTTAGGGTTTGGGTTAGGGTTAGGGTTAGGGTTAGGATTAGGGTTAAGGTTAGGGTTTGGGTTTGGTTTCGCGTTAGATTTATGGTTAGGGTTTGTGTTAGGTTTAGGTTTTGGGTTAGGTTTAGGGTTAGGGTTAGGTTTCGGGTTTGGGTTAGGGTTAGGGTTAGGGTTAGGGTTAGGCTTAGGCTTAGGGTTCGGTTTAGTTTTGGTTTAGAGTTAAGTTTACGGTTTGTGTTTGAGTTAGGGTTAGGGTTCGGTTTAGGGTTAAGGTTTGGGTTTGGGTTAGGGTTATCGTTAGGGTTAGGGTTAGGGTTTGTGTTTGCGTTAGGGTTAGGCTTAGGGTTAGGTTTTGGGTAAGTGTTAGGGTTAGGTTTTGGTTTAGGGTTAGGGTTAGGGTTTCGGTTAGGGTTTCGGTTAGGGTTAGGGTTAGGCTTAGGGTTTGGGTTAGGGTTAGGGTTAGGGTTAGTGTTAGGGTTTGGGTTTGGGTTAGGGTTTGGTTTAGGGTTAGGATTAGGGTTAGGGTTAGGGGTTAGGGTTAGGGTTTGGTTTGGGTTAGGGTTACCTTTACGGTTAGGGTTAGGGTTAGGTTTAGGATTTGTTTAATGGTTAGGGTTTGGGTTTGGGTTTGGGTTAGTTTTAGGTTTAGGTTTACCGTTAGGGTTAGGGTTTGGGTTTGGGTTAGGGTTTGCGTAAAGGTTGGGTTTGGATTAGGGTTAGGGTTAGGGTTTGGGTTTCGGTAAGGTTTAGGGTTAGAGTTAGGATTTTGGTTAGGGTTAGGGTTAGGTTTTGGGTTATGGTTCGGGTTCGGGTTAGGGTTAGGGTTAGGTTTTGTGTTTTTGTTAGGGTTAGGGTTAGGGATTGGTTTAGGATAGGGTTAGTGTTAGGGTTAGGGATAGGGTTTGAGTTAGGGTTAGGGTTAGGGTTTGGGTTTGGGTTAGGGTTAGGGTTAGTTTTAGAGCTTAGGTTAGGGTTAGGGGTAGGGTTAGAGCTTGGGTTTAGGTTAGGGTTAGGGTTAGGGTTAGGCTTAGGGTTAGTGTTTGGGTTTGATTTAGGGTTTGGTTTTGGGTTATGGTTCGGGTTAGGGTTAGGGTTAGGTTTTGTGTTTGTGTTAGGGTTAGGGTTAGGGTTAGGATTAGGTTTAGGGTTAGGTTTTGGTTTGGGTTAGGGTTAGTTTTAGGGTTAGGGTTCGTGTTAGGGTTAGGGGTAGTTTAGGGTTAGGGTTAGGGTTAGGATTAAGGTTAGGGTTAAGGTTTGGGTTAGGGTTAGAGTTAGGGTTAGGGTTAGGGTTTAGTTTGGGTTAGGGTTAGTGTTACGGATAGGGTAAGGGTTAGGTTTTGGGTTAGGGTTAGGTTTAGGGATAGGGTTAGGGGTTGTTTGAGGAGTAGGGTTAGGGTTAGGATAAGAGTTAGGGTTTGGTTTGGGATAGGGTTAGTGTTAGGGTTAGGGTAGGGTTTGGGTTAGGGTTAGGATTAGGGTTAGGGTTTAGGTTTGGGTTAGGGTTAGGTTTAGGGTTAGTGTTTGATTTCGGCTTTAGGTTTGGGTTAGGGTTAGGGTTAGGGTTAGTTTTAGGGCTGGGGTTAGGGTTAGGTTTGTGGTTAGGTCATGGGTTAGGGTTAGGGATAGGGTTAGTATTAAGGTTAGGGTTAGGGTTTGGGTTTGGGTTAGAGTAAGGTGGAGACTTAGGGTTTGGGTTAGGGTTAGGTTTAGGGTTAGGGTTTGGGTTAGGGTTTGGTTAGGGTTAGGATTAGGATTAGGGTTAGGGTTAAGGTTAGGGTTAGGGTTAGGGTTAGGTTTAGGGGTTAGGGGTTAGCCTTATGGTTAGTGTAAGGGTTATGTTTAGGGATTGGATTTGGGTCAGGTTTAGTTTTAGGGTTAAGGTTTGGGTTTGGGTTACGGTTATGGTTTAGGGTTAGGTTTAGGGTTAGGGTTAGGGTTAGTGTTAGGTTTTGCGTTTGGGTTAGAGTAAGGTATAGGGTTAGGGTTTGGGTTAGGTTTAGGGATAGGGTTAGGTTTAGGGTTAGGGTAGGATTAGGGTTAGAGTTAGGGAAAGTGTTAGGGTTAGGGTTTAGGTTAGGCTTAGGGTTAGGTTTAGGTTTAGGTTTTCGGTTTGGGTTAGGTTTAGGGTTAGGGTTTGGGTTAGGCTTAGGGTTAGGTTTAGGGTTTAGGTTTGGGTTAGGGTTAGGTTTAGGGTTAGGGTTTGAGTTCGATTTTAGGTTTGGGTTGGTTTAGGGTTAGGGTTAGTTTTAGGGCTTGGGTTAGGGTTACGGTTAGGGTTAGGTCTTGGGTTAGGGTTAGGCATAGGGTTAGTATTAAGGTTAGGGTTAGGGTTTGGGTTTGGGTTAGAGTAAGGTGGAGGCTTAGGGTTTGGGTTAGGGTTAGGTTTAGGGTTAGTGTTTGGGTTAGGGTTAGGGTTAGAGTTAGGATTAGGATTAGGGTTAGGGTTAAGATTAGGGTTAGGTTTAGGGTTAGGGTTAGGGGTTAGGGGTTAGCCTTATGGTTAGTGTCAGGGTTACGTTTAGGGTTTGGATTTGGGTCAGGTTTAGTTTTAGGGTTAGGGTTGTGTTTAGGGTTAGTGTTAGGGTCTGGGTTTGATTTCGGTTTAGGGTTAGTGTTAGAGTTAGGTTTAGGTTTAGGGTTAGGATTTCGTTTATGATTAGGTTTAGGGTTAGGGTTTGGGTTAGGGTTAGGT
This sequence comes from Eospalax fontanierii, assembly GCA_035773235.1. Taxonomy (NCBI): domain Eukaryota; kingdom Metazoa; phylum Chordata; class Mammalia; order Rodentia; family Spalacidae; genus Eospalax; species Eospalax fontanierii. The sequence continues at coordinate 2,383,481 of CM069533.1, read as the reverse complement.
TTAGCGTTAGGGTTAGTGTTAGGGTTTGGGTTAGGCTTAGGGATTGGGTTTCGTTTATGATTAGGTTTAGGGTTAGGGTTTGGGTTAGGGTTTGGTTTAGGGTTAGGGTTAGGGTTGGGGTTTGGGTTAGGGTTAGGGTTATGGTTAGGATTAGGGTTAAGTTTAGTGTTTGGGTTTGGGTTCGGGTTAGATTGATGGTTAGGGTTTGGGTTAGGGTTAGGTTTTGGGTTTGGTTTAGGGTTAGGGTTAGGTTTTGGGTTTGGGTTAGGGTTAGCGTTAGGGTTAGGGTTAGGGTTAGGCTCAGGGTTAGGTTTAGTTTTGGGTTAGGGTTAAGTTTACGATTTGGGTTTGAGTTAGGGTTAGGGATAGGTTTAGGGTTAAGGTTTGGGTTTGGGTTAGGGTTATCGTTAGGTTTAGGGTTAGGGTTAGGGTTTGTGTTTGCATTGGGGTTAGGCTTAGGGTTAGGGTTTGGGTAAGTGTTAGGGTTAGGTTTTGGTTTAGGGTTAGGGTTAGGGTTAGTGTTAGGGTTAGTGTAAGGGTTTGGGATAGGGTTACGGTTAGGGTAAGGGTTAGGGTTAGGGTTTGTATTAGGGGTAGGGTTAGGGTTAGGGTTAGGGTTTGGGTTACCGTTTGGGTTGGAGTTTGTGTTTGGTTTAGGTTTAGGGTTAGGGTTGGGTTTGGTTTAGGTTTAGGATTAGGGTTAGGGGTTAGGGTTAGGGTTAGGGTTAGGTTTTGGTTTAGGTTTAGGGTTAGGGTTAGGGTTAGGGTTTGGGTTAGGGTTAGGGTTAGGGTTAGGGTTAGGTTTAGTTTTGGGTTAGTGTTAAGTTTAGGGTTTGGGTTAGGGTTCGGGTTTATATTTGCGTTAGGGTTAGGCTTAGGGTTAGGGTTTGGGTAAGTGTTAGGGTTAGGTTTTGGCTTAGGGTTAGGGTTAGGGTTAGGGTTAGGGTTTCGGTTAGGGTTAGGTTTAGGGTTAGCGTTAGGGTTGGGGTTTGGGTTAGGGTTAGGGTTAGGGTTAGGATTAGGGTTAAGTTTAGGGTTAGTGGTTAGGGTTAGGGTGAGTATTTGGGTTAGGTTCAGTGTTAGGGTTAGGGTTAGGGTGAGGGTTTGTGTTAGGGTTATGGTTATGGTTAGGGTTAGGATTAGGGTTCGGGTTCAGGTTAGGGTTGGGTTTACGGTTAGTGTTAGGGTCTGGGTTTGATTTAGGTTTAGGGTTAGTTTTAGGGTTAGGGTTAGGTTTAGGGTTAGGGTTTCGTTTATGATTAGGTTTAGGGTTAGGGTTTGGGTTAGGGTTAGGGTTAGCGTTAGAGTTAGTGTTAGGGTTTGGGTTAGGCTTAGGGATAGGGTTTCGTTTATGATTAGGTTTAGGGTTAGGGTTTGGGTTAGGGTTAGGTTTAGGGTTAGGGTTTGGGTTAGGGTTAGGGTTAGGGTTAGGATTAGGGTTAAGGTTAGGCTTTGGGTTTGGGTTCGGATTAGATTTATGGTTATGGTTTGGGTTAGGTTTAGGTTTAGGGTTTGGGTTAGGGTTAGGTCTTGGGTTAGGGTTAGGGATAGGGTTAGTATTAAAGTTAGGGTTAGGGTTTGGGTTTGGGTTAGAGTAAGGTGGAGGCTTAGGGTTTGGGTTGGGGTTAGGTGTTGGGTTAGGGTTAGGGATTGGTTTGGGATAGGGTTAGTGTTAGGGTTAGGGATAGGGTTTGAGTTAGGGTTAGGGTTAGGGTTAGGGTTAGGGTTTCGGTTTGGGTTAGGGTTAGGTTTAGGGTTAGGGTTAGGGTTTAGGTTTGGGTTAGGGTTAGGGTTAGTGTTAGTTTTAGAGCTTAGGTTAGGTTTAGGGTTAGGGTTAGGGCTTGGGTTTAGGTTAGGTTTAGGGTTAGGGTTATGTTTAGGGTTAGGGTTTGGGTTTGCATTAGGGTTTGGTTTTGGGTTATGGTTCGGGTTAGGGTTAGGGTTAGGATTAGGTTTAGGGTTAGGGTTTGGTTTGGGTTAGGGTTAGTTTTAGGGTTAGGGTTAGGGTTCGTGTTAGGGTTAGGGGTGGTTTAGGGTTAGGGTTAGGGTTAGGATTAAGGTTAGGGTTAAGGTTGGGTTAGGGTTAGAGTTAGGGTTAGGGTTAGGGTTAGGGTTTAGTTTTAGTTAGGGTTAGTGTTACGGATAGGGTAAGGGTTAGGTTTTGGGTTAGGGTTAGGTTTAGGGTTAGGGTTAGGGCTTGGTTGAGGATTAGGGTTAGCGTTAGAATTAAGTTAGGATTTGGTTTGCGATAGGGTTAGTGTTAGGGTTAGGGTTAGGGTTTCGGTTAGGGTTAGGGTTAGGGTTAGGGTTTAGGTTTGGGTTAGGGTTAGGTTTAGGGTTAGGGTTTGAGTTTGGGTTTAGGTTTGGGTTAGTGTTAGGGTTAGGGTTAGTTTTAGGGCTTGGGTTAGGGTTATGGTTAGGGTTAGGGTTAGGGTTAGGGTTATTGTTAGGGTTTGGGTTAGGCTTAGGGATAGGGTTTCGTTTATGATTAGGTTTAGGGTTAGGGTTTGGGTTTGGGTTAGGTTTAGGGTTAGGGTTAGGGTTGGGGTTTGGGTTAGGGTTAGGGTTAGGGTTAGGATTAGGGTTAAGTTTAGGGTTAGTGGTTAGGGTTAGGGTGAGTATTTGGGTTAGGTTCAGTGTTAGGGTTAGGGTTAGGTTTAGGGTTTGTGTTAGGGTTATGGTTATGGTTAGGGTTAGGATTAGGGTTCGGGTTCAGGTTAGGGTTGGGTTTAGGGTTAGTGTTAGGGTCTGGGTTTGATTTAGGTTTAGGGTTAGTTTTAGGGTTAGGGTTAGGTTTAGGGTTAGGGTTTCGTTTATGATTAGGTTTAGGGTTAGGGTTTGGGTTAGGGTTAGTGTTAGCGTTAGAGTTAGTGTTAGGGTTTGGGTTAGGCTTAGGGATAGGGTTTCGTTTATGATTAGGTTTAGGGTTAGGGTTTGGGTTAGGGTTAGGTTTAGGGTTAGGGTTTGGGTTAGGGTTAGGGTTAGGGTTAGGATTAGGGTTAAGGTTAGGCTTTGGGTTTGGGTTCGGATTAGATTTATGGTTATGGTTTGGGTTAGGTTTAGGTTTAGGGTTAGGTCTTGGGTTAGGGTTAGGGATAGGGTTAGTATTAAAGTTAGGGTTAGGGTTTGGGTTTGGGTTAGAGTAAGGTGGAGGCTTAGGGTTTGGGTTAGGGTTAGGTGTAGGGTTAGGGTTTGGGTTAGGGTTAGGGTTAGGGTTAGGATTAGGATTAGGGTTAGGGTTAAGGTTAGGGTTAGGTTTAGGGTTAGGGTTAGGGGTTAGGGATTAGCCTTATGGTTAGTGTAAGGGTTACGTTTAGGGTTTGGATTTGGGTCAGGTTTAGTTTTAGGGTTAGGGTTGGGTTTAGGGTTAGTGTTATGGTCTGGGTTTGATTTAGGTTTAGGGTTAGTGTTAGGGTTAGGTTTAGGGTTAGTGTTTCGTTTATGATTAGGATTAGCGTTAGAGTTTGGGTTAGGGTTAGGT
>CM069533.1:2372500-2375000 GCA_035773235.1 Eospalax fontanierii | reverse complement strand
GTTGTTTGAGGAGTAGGGTTAGGGTTAGGATAAGAGTTAGGGTTTGGTTTGGGATAGGGTTAGTGTTAGGGTTAGCGTAGGGTTTGGGTTAGGGTTAGGATTAGGGTTAGGGTTTAGGTTTGGGTTAGGGTTAGTTTTAGGGTTAGTGTTTGATTTCGGCTTTAGGTTTGGGTTAGGGTTAGGGTTAGGGTTAGTTTTAGGGCTGGGGTTAGGGTTAGGTTTGTGGTTAGGTCATGGGTTAGGGTTAGGGATAGGGTTAGTATTAAGGTTAGGGTTAGGGTTTGGGTTTGGGTTAGAGTAAGGTGGAGACTTAGGGTTTGGGTTAGGGTTAGGTTCAGGGTTAGGGTTAGGGTTAGGGTTTGATTAGGGTTAGGATTAGGATTAGGGTTAGGGTTAAGGTTAGGGTTAGGGTTAGGGTTAGGTTTAGGGGTTAGGGGTTAGCCTTATGGTTAGTGTAAGGGTTACGTTTAGGGATTGGATTTGGGTCAGGTTTAGTTTTAGGGTTAAGGTTTGGGTTTGGGTTACGGTTATGGTTTAGGGTTAGGTTTAGGGTTAGGGTTAGGGTTAGTGTTAGGTTTTGCGTTTGGGTTAGAGTAAGGTATAGGGTTAGGGTTTGGGTTAGGTTTAGGGATAGGGTTAGGTTTAGGGTTAGGGTAGGATTAGGGTTAGAGTTAGGGAAAGTGTTAGGGTTAGGGTTTAGGTTAGGCTTAGGGTTAGGTTTAGGTTTAGGTTTTCGGTTTGGGTTAGGTTTAGGGTTAGGGTTTGGGTTAGGCTTAGGGTTAGGTTTAGGGTTTAGGTTTGGGTTAGGGTTAGGTTTAGGGTTAGGGTTTGAGTTCGGTTTTAGGTTTGGGTTGGTTTAGGGTTAGGGTTAGTTTTAGGGCTTGGGTTAGGGTTACGGTTAGGGTTAGGTCTTGGGTTAGGGTTAGGCATAGGGTTAGTATTAAGGTTAGGGTTAGGGTTTGGGTTTGGGTTAGAGTAAGGTGGAGGCTTAGGGTTTGGTTTAGGGTTAGGTTTAGGGTTAGTGTTTGGGTTAGGGTTAGGGTTAGGGTTAGGGTTAGGATTAGGATTAGGGTTAGGGTTAAGATTAGGGTTAGGTTTAGGGTTAGGGTTAGGGGTTAGGGGTTAGCCTTATGGTTAGTGTCAGGGTTACGTTTAGGGTTTGGATTTGGGTCAGGTTTAGTTTTAGGGTTAGGGTTGTGTTTAGGGTTAGTGTTAGGGTCTGGGTTTGATTTCGGTTTAGGGTTAGTGTTAGAGTTAGGGTTCGGTTTAGGGTTAGGATTTCGTTTATGATTAGGTTTAGGGTTAGGGTTTGGGTTAGGGTTAGGTTTAGCGTTAGGGTTAGTGTTAGGGTTTGGGTTAGGCTTAGGGATTGGGTTTCGTTTATGATTAGGTTTAGGGTTAGGGTTTGGGTTAGGGTTAGGTTTAGGGTTAGGGTTAGGGTTGGGGTTTGGGTTAGGGTTAGGGTTAGGGTTAGGATTAGGGTTAAGTTTAGTGTTTGGGTTTGGGTTCAGGTTAGGTTTATGCTTAGGGTTTGGGTTAGGTTTAGGTTTTGGGTTTGGTTTAGGGTTAGGGTTAGGTTTTGGGTTTGGGTTAGGGTTAGCGTTAGGGTTAGGGTTAGGGTTAGCCTCAGGGTTAGGTTTAGTTTTGGGTTAGGGTTAAGTTTACGATTTGGGTTTGAGTTAGGGTTAGGGATAGGTTTAGGGTTAAGGTTTGGGTTTGGGTTAGGGTTATCGTTAGGTTTAGGGTTAGGGTTAGGGTTTGTGTTTGCATTGGGGTTAGGCTTAGGGTTAGGGTTTGGGTAAGTGTTAGGGTTAGGTTTTGGTTTAGGGTTAGGGTTAGGGTTAGGGTTAGGGTTAGGGTTAGTGTTAGGGTTTGGGATAGGGTTAGGGTTAGGGTAAGGGTTAGGGTTAGGGTTTGTATTAGGGGTAGGGTTAGGGTTAGGGTTAGGGTTTGGGTTACCGTTTGGGTTGAAGTTTGGGTTTGGTTTAGGTTTAGGGTTAGGGTTGGGTTTGGTTTAGGTTTAGGATTAGGGTTAGGGGTTAGGGTTAGGGGTAGGGTTAGGGTTTGGTTTAGGTTTAGGGTTAGGGTTAGGGTTAGGGTTAGGTTTTGGTTTAGGTTTAGGGTTAGGGTTAGGGTTAGGGTTAGGGTTAGGTTTAGTTTTGGGTTAGTGTTAAGTTTAGGGTTTGGGTTAGGGTTCGGGTTTATATTTGCGTTAGGGTTAGGCTTAGGGTTAGGGTTTGGGTAAGTGTTAGGGTTAGGTTTTGGCTTAGGGTTAGGGTTAGGGTTAGGGTTAGGGTTTCAGTTAGGGTTAGGTTTAGGGTTAGGATTTGTGTTAGGGTTAGTGTTTGGGTTAGGGTTAGGGTTTCGGTTTGGGTTAGGTTTAGGTCTAGGGTTAGGATTACGGTTAGGGTTAGGGTTTAGGGTTAGGGTTGGGTTTGGGTTAGGGTTACATTAGGGTTAGGGTTAGGGTTAGGGTTAGGTTTTGTGTTTGTGTTAGGGT
>CM069533.1:2357500-2360000 GCA_035773235.1 Eospalax fontanierii | reverse complement strand
ATGTTTCGCGTTAGGGTTAGTGTTAGGGTTAGGTTTTGTGTTTGTGTTAGGGTTAGGTTTAGTGCTAGGGTTAGAGTTAGGGTTTGGTTTGGGTTAGGGTTAGGGTTAGGGTTAGGGTTAGGGTTTCGTTTATGATTAGGTTTAGGGTTAGGGTTTGGGTTAGGGTTAGGTTTAGTGTTAGGGTTAGGGTTAGGGTTTGGGTTAGGGTAAGGGTTAGGTTTTGGGTTATGGTTCGCGTTAGGGTTAGTGTTAGGGTTAGGTTTTGTGTTTGTGTTAGGTTTAGGGTTAGTGCTAAGTTTAGAGTTAGGGTTTGGTTTGGGTTAGGGTTTCTTTTAGTCTTAGGGTTAGGGTAAGGGTTCGTGTTAGGGTTAGGCGTGGATTAGGGTTACGGTTTCGGTTAGGATTAAGGTTAGGGTTAAGGTTTGGGTTTGGGTTAGGGTTAGGGTTAGGGTTAGGGTTAGGCTAAGGGTTAGGTTTAGTTTTGGGTTAGGGTTAAGTTTACGGTTTGGGTTTGAGTTAGGGTTAGGGTTTGGTTTGGGTTAGGTTTACCTTTACGGTTAGGGTTAGGGTTAGGTTTAGGATTTGGTTAATGGTTAGGGTTTGGGTTAGGGTTAGATTTAGGTTTAGGGTTAGGGTTAGGGTTTGGGTTTAGATTAGGGTTTGCGTAAAGGTTTGGGTTTGGATTACGGTTAGGGTTAGGGTTTGGGTTTGGGTAAGGTTTAGGGTTAGAGTTAGGGTTTTGGTTAGGGTTAGGGTTAGGTTTTGGGTTATGGTTCGGGTTCGGGTTCGGGTTAGGGTTAGGTTTTGTGTTTGTGTTAGGGTTAGGGTTAGGGATTGCTTTAGGATAGGGTTAGTGTTAGGGTTAGGGATAGGGTTTGAGTTAGGGTTAGGGTTAGGGTTAGAGTTAGAGTTTCGGTTTGGGTTATGGTTAGGTTTAGGGTTAGGGTTAGGGTTTGGGTTAGGGTTAGTTTTAGGGTTAGGGTTAGGGTTAGGGTTCGTGTTAGGGTTAGGGGTGGTTTAGGGTTAGGGTTAGGGTTAGGATTAAGGTTAGGGTTAAGGTTTGGGTTAGGGTTAGAGTTAGGGTTAGGGTTTAGTTTGGGTTAGGGTTAGTGTTACGGATAGGGTAAGGGTTAGGTTTTGGGTTACGGTTAGGTTTAGGGTTAGGGTTAGGTTTTGGTTGAGGATTAGGGTTAGGGTTAGGATTAGAGTTAGGGTTTGGTTTGGGATAGGGTTAGTGTTAGGGTTAGGGTAGGGTTTGGGTTAGGGTTAGGGTAAGGGTTAGGGTTTAGGTTTGGGTTAGGGTTAGGTTTAGGTTTAGGGTTTGAGTTCGGCTTTAGATTAGGGTTAGGGTTAGGGTTAGGGTTAGGGTTTGGGTTAGCGTTTGGGTTGGAGTTTGTGTTTGGGTTAGGGTTAGGGTTAGGTTTAGTGTTTAGGTTAGGGTTAGGATTAGGGTTAGGTTTAGGGTTAGTGATTAGGGTTAGGGTGAGTATTTGGGTTAGGTTCAGTGTTAGGGTTAGGGTTAGGGTTAGGGTTTGTGTTAGGGTTATGGTTATGGTTAGGGTTAGGATTAGGGTTCGGGTTCAGGTTAGGGTTGGGTTTAGGGTTAGTGTTAGGGTCTGGGTTTGATTTAGGTTTAGGGTTAGTTTTAGGGTTACGGTTAGGTTTAGGGTTAGGATTTCGTTTATGATTAGGTTTAGGGTTAGGGTTTGGGTTAGGGTTAGGTTTAGCGTTAGGGTTAGGGTTAGGGTTTGGGTTAGGCTTAGGGATAGGGTTTCGTTTATGATTAGGTTTAGGGTTAGGGTTTGGGTTAGGGTTAGGTTTAGGGTTAGGGTTAGGGTTGGGGTTTGGGTTAGGGTTAGGCTTAGGGTTTGGGTTAGGGTTAGGGTTAGGGTTAGGGTTAGGTTAGGGTTAGGGTTAGGGTTAGGGTTAGGTCTTGGGTTAGGGTTAGTATTAAGGTTAGGGTTAGGGTTTGGGTTTGGGTTAGAGTAAGGTGGAGGCTTAGGGTTAGGGTTAGGTTTAGGGTTAGGTTTTCGTTTATGATTAGGTTTAGGGTTAGGGTTTTGGTTAGGGTTAGGTTTAGTGTTAGTGTTAGGGATAGGGTTTGGGTTAGGGTTAGGGTTAGGTTTTGGGTTATGGTTCGCGTTAGGGTTAGTGTTAGGGTTAGGTTTTGTGTTTGTGTTAGGGTTAGGTTTAGTGCTAGGGTTAGAGTTAGGGTTTGGTTTGGGTTAGGGTTTCTTTTAGGGTTAGGGTTAGGGTTAGGGTTCGTGTTAGGGTTAGGGATGGATTAGGGTTAGGGTTTGGTTTAGGATTAAGGTTAGGGTTAAGGTTTGGGTTTGGGTTAGAGTTAGGGTTACGAATAGGGTAAGGGTTAGGTTTTGGGTTAGGGTTGGTTTAGGGTTATGGTTAGAGGTTGGTTTAGGGTTGGAGTTAGGGTTGGGGTTAGGTTTAGGGTTAGGGATTGGTTTGGGATAGGGTTAGTGTTAGGGTTAGGGATAGGGTT
>CM069533.1:2342500-2347500 GCA_035773235.1 Eospalax fontanierii | reverse complement strand
GGGTTAGGGCTTGGGTTTAGGTTAGGTTTAGGGTTAGGGTTAGGCTTAGGGTTAGTGTTTGGGTTTGATTTAGGGTTTGGTTTTGGGTTATGGTTCGGGTTAGGGTTAGGGTTAGGGTTAGGTTTTGTGTTTGTGTTAGGGTTAGGGTTAGGGTTAGGATTAGGTTTAGGGTTAGGGTTTGGTTTGGGTTAGGGTTAGTTTAAGGGTTAGGGTTAGGGTTAGGGTTCGTGTTAGGGTTAGGGGTGGTTTAGGGTTAGGGTTAGGGTTAGGATTAAGGTTAGGGTTAAGGTTTGGGTTAGGGTTAGAGTTAGGGTTAGGGTTAGGGTTTAGTTTGGGTTAGGGTTAGTGTTACGGATAGGGTAAGGGTTAGGTTTTGGGTTAGGGTTAGGTTTATGGTTAGGGTTAGGGGTTGGTTGAGGATTAGGGTTAGGGTTAGGATTAGAGTTAGGGTTTGGTTTGGGATAGGTTAGTGTTAGGGTTAGGGTAGGGTTTGGGTTAGGGTTAGGGTTAGGGTTAGGGTTTAGGTTTGGGTTAGGGTTAGGTTTAGGGTTAGGGTTTGAGTTCGGCTTTAGGTTTGGGTTAGGGTTAGGGTTAGGTTTAGGGTTAGGGTTTGGGTTAGGGTTAGGGTTAGGGTTAGGATTAGGGTTAAGGTTAGGCTTTGGGTTTGGGTTCGGATTAGATTTATGGTTAGGGTTTGGGTTAGGTTTAGGTTTAGGGTTTGGGTTAGGTTTAGGTCTTGGGTTAGGGTTAGGGATAGGGTTAGTATTAAAGTTAGGGTTAGGGTTTGGGTTTGGGTTAGAGTAAGGTGGAGGCTTAGGGTTTGGGTTAGGGTTAGGTGTAGGGTTAGGGTTAGGGATTGGTTTGGGATAGGGTTAGTGTTAGGGTTAGGGATAGGGTTTGAGTTAGGGTTAGGGTTAGGGTTAGGGTTAGGGTTTCGGTTTGGGTTAGGGTTAGGTTTAGGGTTAGGGTTAGGGTTTAGGTTTGGGTTAGGGTTAGGGTTAGTGTTAGTTTTAGAGGTTAGGTTAGGTTTAGGGTTAGGGTTAGGGCTTGGGTTTAGGTTAGGTTTAGGTTTAGGGTTATGTTTAGGGTTAGGGTTTGGGTTTGCATTAGGGTTTGGTTTTGGGTTATGGTTCGGGTTAGGGTTAGGGTTAGGATTAGGTTTAGGGTTAGGGTTTGGTTTGGGTTAGGGTTAGTTTTAGGGTTAGGGTTAGGGTTAGGGTTCGTGTTAGGGTTAGGGGTGGTTTAGGGTTAGGGTTAGGGTTAGGATTAAGGTTAGGGTTAAGGTTGGGTTAGGGTTAGAGTTAGGGTTAGGGTTAGGGTTAGGGTTTAGTTTTAGTTAGGGTTAGTGTTACGGATAGGGTAAGGGTTAGGTTTTGGGTTAGGGTTAGGTTTAGGGTTAGGGTTAGGGCTTGGTTGAGGATTAGGGTTAGCGTTAGAATTAAGTTAGGATTTGGTTTGCGATAGGGTTAGTGTTAGGGTTAGGGTTAGGGTTTCGGTTAGGGTTAGGGTTAGGGTTAGGGTTTAGGTTTGGGTTAGGGTTAGGTTTAGGGTTAGGGTTTGAGTTTGGGTTTAGGTTTGGGTTAGTGTTAGGGTTAGGGTTAGTTTTAGGGCTTGGGTTAGGGTTACGGTTAGGGTTAGGGTTAGGGTTAGGTTTAGTGTTAGGGTTTGGGTTAGGCTTAGGGATAGGGTTTCGTTTATGATTAGGTTTAGGGTTAGGGTTTGGGTTAGGGTTAGGTTTAGGGTTAGGGTTAGGGTTGGGGTTTGGGTTAGGGTTAGGTTTAGGGTAAGGATTCGGGTTAAGTTTAGGGTTAGTGGTTAGGGTTAGGGTGAGTTTTCGGGTTAGGTTCAGTGTTAGGGTTAGGGTTAGAGTTAGGGTTTGTGTTAGGGTTATGGTTATGGTTAGGGTTAGGATTAGGGTTCGGGTTCAGGTTAGGGTTGGGTTTAGGGTTAGTGTTAGGGTCTGGGTTTGATTTAGGTTTAGGGTTAGTTTTAGGGTTAGGGTTAGGTTTAGGGTTAGGGTTTCGTTTATGATTAGGTTTAGGGTTAGGGTTTGGGTTAGGGTTAGGGTTAGCGTTAGAGTTAGTGTTAGGGTTTGGGTTAGGCTTAGGGATAGGGTTTCGTTTATGATTAGGTTTAGGGTTAGGGTTTGGGTTAGGGTTAGGTTTAGGGTTAGGGTTTGGGTTAGGGTTAGGGTTAGGGTTAGGATTAGGGTTAAGGTTAGGCTTTGGGTTTGGGTTCGGATTAGATTTATGGTTATGGTTTAGGGTTAGGTTTAGGTTTAGGGTTTGGGTTAGGGTTAGGTCTTGGGTTAGGGTTAGGGATAGGGTTAGTATTAAAGTTAGGGTTAGGGTTTGGGTTTGGGTTAGAGTAAGGTGGAGGCTTAGGGTTTGGGTTAGGGTAAGGTGTGGGGTTAGGGTTTGGGTTAGGGTTAGGGTTAGGGTTAGGATTAGGATTAGGGTTAGGGTTAAGGTTAGGGTTAGGTTTAGGGTTAGGGTTAGGGGTTAGGGATTATCCTTATGGTTAGTGTAAGGGTTACGTTTAGGGTTTGGATTTGGGTCAGGTTTAGTTTTAGGGTTAGGGTTGGGTTTAGGGTTAGTGTTATGGTCTGGGTTTGATTTAGGTTTAGGGTTAGTGTTAGGGTTAGGTTTAGGGTTAGTGTTTCGTTTATGATTAGGATTAGCGTTAGAGTTTGGGTTAGGGTTAGGTTTAGCGTTAGGGTTAGTGTTAATGTGGGGTTAGGCTTAGGGATAGGGTTTCCTTTATGATTAGGTTTAGGGTTAGGGTTTGGGTTAGGGTTAGGTTTAGGGTTAGGGTTAGGGTTGGGGTTTGGGTTAGGGTTAGGGTTAGGGTTAGGATTAGGGTTAAGTTTAGGGTTTGGGTTTGGGTTCGGGTTAGATTTATGGTTAGGGTTTGGGTTAGGTGTAGGTTTTGGGTTAGGTTTAGGGGTTAGGGTTAGGTTTTGGGTTGGGGTTAGGGTTAGGGTTAGGGTTAGGGTTAGGCTTAGGCTTAGGGTTTGGGTAAGTGTTAGGTTTAGGTTTTGGTTTAGAGTTAGGTTTAGGGTTAGGGTTAGGGTTTCGGTTAGGGTTAGGGTTAGGCTTAGTGTTTGGGTTAGGGATAGGGTTAGGGTTAGTGTTAGGGTTTGGGTTTGGGTTAGGGTTTGGTTTAGGGTTAGGATTAGAGTTAGGGTTAGGGGTTAGGGTTAGGGATTGGTTTGGGTTAGGGTTACCTTTACGGTTAGGGTTAGGGTTAGGTTTAGGATTTGGTTAATGGTTAGGGTTTGGGTTTGTGTTAGGGTTAGATTTAGGTTTAGGGTTAGGGTTAGGGTTTGGGTTTAGGTTAGGGTTTGCGTAAAGGTTTGGGTTTGGATTAGGGTTAGGGTTTGGGTTTGGGTAAGTTTTAGGGTTAGAGTTAGGGTTTTGGTTAGGGTTAGGGTTAGGTTTTGCGTTATGGTTCGGGTTCCGGTTAGGGTTAGGGTTAGGTTTTGTGTTTGTGTTAGGGTTTGGGTTAGGGATTGGTTTAGGATAGGGTTAGTGTTAGGGTTAGGGATAGGGTTTGAGATAGGGTTAGGGTTAGGGTTAGGGTTTCGGTTTGGGTTAGGGTTAGGTTTAGGGTTAGTGTTAGGTTTTGGGTTAGGGTTTAGGTTTGGGTTTGGGTTAGGGTTAGGGTTAGTTTTAGAGCTTAGGTTAGGGTTAGGGTTAGGGTTAGGGCTTGGGTTTAGGTTAGGTTTAGGGTTAGGGTTAGTCTTAGGATTAGTGTTTGGATTTGGTTTAGGGTTTGGTTTTGGGTTATGGTTCGGGTTAGGGTTAGGGTTAGGGTTAGGCTTAGGGTTAGGTTTAGTTTTGGGTTAGGGTTAAGTTTACGGTTTGGGTTTGAGTTAGGGTTAGGGTTAGGTTTAGGGTTAAGGTTTGGGTTTGGGTTAGTGTTATCGTTAGGGTTAGGGTTAGGGTTAGGGTTTGTGTTTGCTTTAGGGTTAGGCTTAGGGTTAGGGTTTGGGTAAGTGTTAGGGTTAGGTTTTGGTTTAGGGTTAGGGTTAGGCTTAGGATTTGGGTTAGGGTTAGGGTTAGGGTTAGTGTTAGGGTTTGGGTTTGGGTTAGGGTTTGGTTTAGGGTTAGGATTAGGGTTAGGGTTAGGGGTTAGGGTTAGGGTTTGCTTTGGGTTAGGGTTACGTTTACGGTTAGGGTTAGGGTTAGTTTTTGGATTTTTTTAATGGTTAGGGTTTGAGTTTGAGTTAGGGTTAGATTTAGGTTTAGGGTTAGTGTTAGGGTTTGGGTTTCGGTAAGGTTTAGGGTTAGAGTTAGGATTTTGGTTAGGGTTAGGGTTAGGTTTTGGGTTATGGTTAGGGTTAGGGTTACGGTTAGGTTTTGTGTTTGTGTTAGGGTTAGGGTTAGGGATTGGTTTAGGACAGGGTTAGTGTTAGGGTTAGGGATAGGGTTTGAGTTAGGGTTAGGGTTAGGGTTAGGGTTTGGGTTTGGGTTAGGGTTAGGGTTAGTTTTAGAGCTTAGGTTAGCGTTAGGGGTAGGGTTAGGGCTTGGGTTTAGGTTAGGTTTAGGGTTAGGGTTAGGCTTAGGGTTAGTGTTTGGGTTTGATTTAGGGTTTGGTTTTGGGTTATGGTTCGGGTTAGGGTTAGGGTTAGGGTTAGGTTTTGTGTTTGTGTTAGGGTTAGGGTTAGGGTTAGGATTAGGTTTAGGGTTAGGGTTTGGTTTGGGTTAGGGTTAGTTTAAGGGTTAGGGTTAGGGTTAGGGTTCGTGTTAGGGTTAGGGGTGGTTTAGGGTTAGGGTTAGGGTTAGGATTAAGGTTAGGGTTAAGGTTTGGGTTAGGGTTAGAGTTAGGGTTAGGGTTAGGGTTTAGTTTGGGTTAGGGTTAGTGTTACGTATAGGGTAAGGGTTAGGTTTTGGGTTAGGGTTAGGTTTATGGTTAGGGTTAGGGGTTGGTTGAGGATTAGGGTTAGGGTTAGGATTAGAGTTAGGGTTTGGTTTGGGATAGGTTAGTGTTAGGGTTAG
>CM069533.1:2337500-2340000 GCA_035773235.1 Eospalax fontanierii | reverse complement strand
AGTGTTAGGGTTAGGGTTAGGGTTAGGCTTAGGCTGAGGGTTAGGTTTAGTTTTGGGTTAGCGTTAAGTTTACGGTTTGGGTTTGAGTTAGGGTTAGGGTTAGGTTTAGAGGGACGGTTTGGGTTTCTGTTAGGGGTATATTTAGGGTTAGGGTTAAGGTTAGGGTTTGTGTTTGCGTTAGGGTTAGGCCTAGGGTTAGGGTTTGGGTAAGTGTTAGGGTTAGGTTTTGGTTTAGAGTTAGGGTTAAGGTTAGGGTTAGGGTTTCAGTTAGGGTTAGGGTTAGGCTTAGGGTTTGGGTTAGGGTTAGGGTTAGGGTTAGTGTTAGGGTTTGGGTTTGGGTTAGGGTTAGGGTTAGGGTTAGAGTTCGGTTAGGGTTAGGGTTAGGTCTTGGGTTAGGGTTAGTATTAAGGTTAGGGTTAGGGTTTGGGTTTGGGTTAGAGTAAGGTGGAGGCTTAGGGTTAGGGTTAGGGTTAGGGTTAGGGTTTCGTTTATGATTAGGTTTAGGGTTAGGGTTTGGGTTAGGGTTAGGTTTAGTGTTAGGGTTAGGGTTAGGGTTTGGGTTAGGGTAAGGGTTAGGTTTTGGGTTATGGTTCGCGTTAGGGTTAGTGTTAGGGTTAGGTTTTGTGTTTGTGTTAGGGTTAGGGTTAGTGCTAAGGTTAGAGTTAGGGTTTGGTTTGGGTTAGGGTTTCTTTTAGTCTTAGGGTTAGGGTAAGGGTTCGTGTTAGGGTTAGGCGTGGATTAGGGTTACGGTTTCGGTTAGGATTAAGGTTAGGGTTAAGGTTTGGGTTTGGGTTAGGGTTAGGGTTAGGGTTAGGGTTAGGCTAAGGGTTAGGTTTAGTTTTGGGTTAGGGTTAAGTTTACGGTTTGGGTTTGAGTTAGGGTTAGGGTTTGGTTTGGGTTAGGTTTACCTTTACGGTTAGGGTTAGGGTTAGGTTTAGGATTTGGTTAATGGTTAGGGTTTGGGTTTGGGTTTGGGTTAGGGTTAGATTTAGGTTTAGGGTTAGGGTTAGGGTTTGGGTTTAGATTAGGGTTTGCGTAAAGGTTTGGGTTTGGATTACGGTTAGGGTTAGGGTTTGGGTTTGGGTAAGGTTTAGGGTTAGAGTTAGGGTTTTGGTTCGGGTTAGGGTTCGGTTTTGGGTTGTGGTTCGGGGTCGGGTTAGGGTTAGGGTTAGGTTTTGTGCTTGTGTTAGGGTTAGGGTTAGGGCTTGCTTGAGGATAGGGTTAGTGTTAGGGTTAGGGCTAGGGTTTGAGTTAGGGTTAGGGTTAGGGTTAGAGTTAGAGTTTCGGTTTGGGTTATGGTTAGGTTTAGGGTTAGGGTTAGGGTTTGGGTTAGGGTTAGTTTTAGGGTTAGGGTTAGGGTTAGGGTTCGTGTTAGGGTTAGGGGTGGTTTAGGGTTAGGGTTAGGGTTAGGATTAAGATTAGGGTTAAGGTTTGGGTTAGGGTTAGAGTTAGGGTTAGGGTTTAGTTTGGGTTAGGGTTAGTGTTACGGATAGGGTAAGGGTTAGGTTTTGGGTTACGGTTAGGTTTAGGGTTAGGGTTAGGGTTTGGTTGAGGATTAGGGTTAGGGTTAGGATTAGAGTTAGGGTTTGGTTTGGGATAGGGTTAGTGTTAGGGTTAGGGTAGGGTTTGGGTTAGGGTTAGGGTAAGGGTTAGGGTTTAGGTTTGGGTTAGGGTTAGGTTTAGGTTTAGGGTTTGAGTTCGGCTTTAGGTTAGGGTTAGGGTTAGGGTTAGGGTTAGGGTTTGGGTTAGCGTTTGGGTTGGAGTTTGTGTTTGGGTTAGGGTTAGGGTTAGGTTTAGTGTTTAGGTTAGGGTTAGGATTAGGGTTAGGTTTAGGGTTAGTGATTAAGGTTAGGGTGAGTATTTGGGTTAGGTTCAGTGTTAGGGTTAGGGTTTGTGTTAGGGTTATGGTTATGGTTAGGGTTAGGATTAGGGTTCGGGTTCAGGTTAGGGTTGGGTTTAGGGTTAGTGTTAGGGTCTGGGTTTGATTTAGGTTTAGGGTTAGTTTTAGGGTTAGGGTTAGGTTTAGGGTTAGGGTTTCGTTTATGATTAGGTTTAGGGTTAGGGTTTGGGTTAGGGTTAGGTTTAGCGTTAGGGTTAGGGTTAGGGTTTGGGTTAGGCTTAGGGATAGGGTTTCGTTTATGATTAGGGTTAGGGTTAGGGTTTGGGTTAGGGTTAGGTTTAGGGTTAGGGTTAGGGTTGGGGTTTGGGTTAGGGTTAGGCTTAGGATTTGGGTTAGGGTTAGGGTTAGGGTTAGGGTTAGGTTAGGGTTAGGGTTAGGGTTAGGGTTAGGTCTTGGGTTAGGGTTAGTATTAAGGTTAGGGTTAGGGTTTGGGTTTGGGTTAGAGTAAGGTGGAGGCTTAGGGTTAGGGTTAGGTTTAGGGTTAGGTTTTCGTTTATGATTAGGTTTAGGGTTAGGGTTTTGGTTAGGGTTAGGTTTAGTGTTAGGGTTAGGGATAGGGTTTGGGTTAGGGTTAGGGTTAGGTTTTGGGTTATGGTTCGC
>CM069533.1:2315000-2322500 GCA_035773235.1 Eospalax fontanierii | reverse complement strand
AGGGTTTGGGTTAGGGTTTGGTTAGGGTTAGGATTAGGATTAGGGTTAGGGTTAAGGTTAGGGTTAGGGTAAGGGATAGGTATAGGGGTTAGGGGTTAGCCTTATGGTTAGTGTAAGGGTTACGTTTAGGGTTTGGATCTGGGTCAGGTTTAGTTTTACGGTTAGGGTTTGGGTTTGGGTTCCGGTTATGGTTTAGGGTTAGGTTTAGGGTTACGGTTAGGGTTAGTGTTAGGTTTTGCGTTTGGGTTAGAGTAAGGTATAGGATTAGGGTTTGGGTTAGGTTTAGGGTTAGGGTTAGGGTTAGGATTAGGTTTAGGGTTAGGGTTAGAGTTTGGGTTTGGGTTGGGGTTAGGGTTAGGTTTAGGGTTAGGGTTAGGTTTTTGGTTTGGATTAGGTTTTGGGTAAAAGTTTGGGTTTGGATTAGGGTTAGGGTTAGGGTTTGGGTTTGTGTAAGGGTTAGGGTTAGGGTTAGGGTTTGGGTTAGTGTTAGGGTTTGGGATAGGGTTAGGGTTAGGGTAAGGGTTAGGGTTAGGGTTTGTATTAGGGGTAGGGTTAGGGTTAGGGTTAGGGTTTGGGTTAGCGTTTGGGTTGGAGTTTGGGTTTGGTTTAGGTTTAGGGTTAGGGTTGGGTTTGGTTTAGGTTTAGGATTAGGGTTAGGGGTTAGGGTTAGGGTTAGGGTTAGGTTTTGGATTAGGTTTAGGGTTAGGGTTAGGGTTAGGGTTTGGGTTAGGGTTAGGTTTAGGGTTAGGGTTAAGTTTAGTTTTGGGTTAGTGTTAAGTTTAGGGTTTGGTTTTGAGTTAGGGTTAGGGTTAGGGTTAGGGTTAAGGTTTGGGTTTGGGTTGGGGTTATCGTGAGGGTTAGGTTTAGGGATGGGGTTTATGTTTGCATTAGGGTTAGGCTTAGGGTTAGGGTTTGGGTAAGTGTTAGGGTTAGGTTTTGGTTTAGGGTTAGGGTTAGGGTTAGAGTTAGGGTTTCGGTTAGGGTTAGGTTTAGGGTTAGGATTTGGGTTAGGGTTAGGGTTTGGGTTAGGGTTAGGGTTTCGGTTTGGGTTAGGTTAAGTTTAGGGTTAGGATTACGTTTAGGGTTAGGGTTTAGGGTTAGGGTTTGGTTTGGGCTAGGGTTACATTTAGGGTTAGGGTTAGGGTTAGAGTTAGGATTAGGTTTAGGGTTAGGGTTTGGGTTTGGGTTAGGTTTAGGGTTAGGTTGAGGGTTATGGTTAGAGTTTGGGTTTGGGTTAAGGTTTGGGCAAAGGTTTGGGTTTGGATTAGCGTTAGTGTTAGGATTTTGGTTTGGGTAAGGGTTAGGGTTAGGGTTAGGGTTTGGATTAGTGTTAGGGTTTGGGATATGGTTAGGGTTAGGGTTAGGGTTAGGGTTAGGGTTAGGGTTAGGGTTTGGGTAAGTGTTAGGTTTAGGTTTTGGTTTAGAGTTAGGTTTAGGGTTAGGGTTAGGGGTTCGGTTAGGGTTAGGGTTAGGCTTAGTGTTTGGGTTAGGGATAGGGTTAGGGTTAGTGTTAGGGTTTGGGTTTGGGTTAGGGTTTGGTTTAGGGTTAGGATTAGAGTTAGGGTTAGGGGTTAGGGTTAGGGATTGGTTTGGGTTAGGGTTACCTTTACGGTTAGGGTTAGGGTTAGGTTTAGGATTTGGTTAATCGTTAGGGTTTGGGTTTGTGTTAGGGTTAGATTTAGGTTTAGGGTTAGGGTTAGGGTTTGGGTTTAGGTTAGGGTTTGCGTAAAGGTTTAGGTTTGGATTAGGGTTAGGGTTTGGGTTTGGGTAAGTTTTAGGGTTAGAGTTAGGGTTTTGGTTAGGGTTAGGGTTAGGTTTTGCGTTATGTTTCGGGTTCCGGTTAGGGTTAGGGTTAGGTTTTGTGTTTGTGTTAGGGTTTGGGTTAGGGATTGGTTTAGGATAGGGTTAGTGTTAGGGTTAGGGATAGGGTTTGAGATAGGGATAGGGTTAGGGTTAGGGTTTCGGTTTGGGTTAGGGTTAGGTTTAGGGTTAGTGTTAGGGTTTGGGTTAGGGTTTAGGTTTGGGTTTGGGTTAGGGTGAGGGTTAGTTTTAGAGCTTAGGTTAGGGTTAGGGTTAGGGTTAGGGCTTGGGTTTAGGTTAGGTTTAGGGTTAGGGTTAGTCTTAGGATTAGTGTTTGGATTTGGTTTAGGGTTTGGTTTTGGGTTATGGTTCGGGTTAGGGTTAGGGTTAGGGTTAGGCTTAGGGTTAGGTTTAGTTTTGGGTTAGGGTTAAGTTTACGGTTTGGGTTTGAGTTAGGGTTAGGGTTAGGTTTAGGGTTAAGGTTTGGGTTTGGGTTAGGGTTATCGTTAGGGTTAGGGTTAGGGTTAGGGTTTGTGTTTGCTTTAGGGTTAGGCTTAGGGTTAGGGTTTGGGTAAGTGTTAGGGTTAGGTTTTGGTTTAGGGTTAGGGTTAGGCTTAGGATTTGGGTTAGGGTTAGGGTTAGGGTTAGTGTTAGGGTGTGGGTTGGGGTTAGGGTTTGGTTTGGGGTTGGGATTGGGGTTGGGGTTAGGGGTTAGGGTTAGGGTTTGGTTTGGGTTAGGGTTACGTTTACGGTTAGGGTTAGGGTTAGGTTTAGGATTTGGTTAATGGTTAGGGTTTGAGTTTGAGTTAGGGTTAGATTTAGGTTTAGGGTTAGTGTTAGGGTTTGGGTTTCGGTAAGGTTTAGGGTTAGAGTTAGGATTTTGGTTAGGGTTAGGGTTAGGTTTTGGGTTATGGTTAGGGTTAGGGTTACGGTTAGGTTTTGTGTTTGTGTTAGGGTTAGGGTTAGGGATTGGTTTAGGACAGGGTTAGTGTTAGGGTTAGGGATAGGGTTTGAGTTAGGGTTAGGGTTAGGGTTAGGGTTTGGGTTTGGGTTAGGGTTAGGGTTAGTTTTAGAGCTTAGGTTAGCGTTAGGGGTAGGGTTAGGGCTTGGGTTTAGGTTAGGTTTAGGGTTAGGGTTAGGCTTAGGGTTAGTGTTTGGGTTTGATTTAGGGTTTGGTTTTGGGTTATGGTTCGGGTTAGGGTTAGGGTTAGGGTTAGGTTTTGTGTTTGTGTTAGGGTTAGTGTTAGGGTTAGGATTAGGTTTAGGGTTAGGGTTTGGTTTGGGTTAGGGTTAGTTTAAGGGTTAGGGTTAGGGTTAGGGTTCGTGTTAGGGTTAGGGGTGGTTTAGGGTTAGGGTTAGGGTTAGGATTAAGGTTAGGGTTAAGGTTTGGGTTAGGGTTAGAGTTAGGGTTAGGGTTAGGGTTTAGTTTGGATTAGGGTTAGTGTTACGGATAGGGTAAGGGTTAGGTTTTGGGTTAGGGTTAGGTTTATGGTTAGGGTTAGGGGTTGGTTGAGGATTAGGGTTAGGGTTAGGATTAGAGTTAGGGTTTGGTTTGGGATAGGTTAGTGTTAGGGTTAGGGTAGGGTTTGGGTTAGGGTTAGGGTTAGGGTTAGGGTTTAGGTTTGGGTTACGGTTAGGTTTAGCGTTAGGGTTTGAGTTCGGCTTTAGGTTTGGGTTAGGGTTAGGGTTAGGGTTAGGGTTAGTTTTAGGGCTGGGGTTAGGGTTAGGGTTGTGGTTAGGTCTTGGGTTATTGTTAGGGATAGGGTTAGTATTAAGGTTAGGGTTAGGGTTTGGGTTTGGGTTAGAGTAAGGTGGAGACTTAGGGTTTGGGTTAGGGTTAGGTTCAGGGTTAGGGTTTGGGTTAGGGTTTGGTTAGGGTTAGGATTAGGATTAGGGTTAGGGTTAAGGTTAGGGTTAGGGTAAGGGATAGGTATAGGGGTTAGGGGTTAGCCTTATGGTTAGTGTAAGGGTTACGTTTAGGGTTTGGATCTGGGTCAGGTTTAGTTTTACGGTTAGGGTTTGGGTTTGGGTTCCGGTTATGGTTTAGGGTTAGGTTTAGGGTTACGGTTAGGGTTAGTGTTAGGTTTTGCGTTTGGGTTAGAGTAAGGTATAGGATTAGGGTTTGGGTTAGGTTTAGGGTTAGGGTTAGGGTTAGGATTAGGTTTAGGGTTAGGGTTAGAGTTTGGGTTTGGGTTGGGGTTAGGGTTAGGTTTAGGGTTAGGGTTAGGTTTTTGGTTTGGATTAGGTTTTGGGTAAAAGTTTGGGTTTGGATTAGGGTTAGGGTTAGGGTTTGGGTTTGTGTAAGGGTTAGGGTTAGGGTTAGGGTTTGGGTTAGTGTTAGGGTTTGGGATAGGGTTAGGGTTAGGGTAAGGGTTAGGGTTAGGGTTTGTATTAGGGGTAGGGTTAGGGTTAGGGTTAGGGTTTGGGTTAGCGTTTGGGTTGGAGTTTGGGTTTGGTTTAGGTTTAGGGTTAGGGTTGGGTTTGGTTTAGGTTTAGGATTAGGGTTAGGGGTTAGGGTTAGGGTTAGGGTTAGGTTTTGGATTAGGTTTAGGGTTAGGGTTAGGGTTAGGGTTTGGGTTAGGGTTAGGTTTAGGGTTAGGGTTAAGTTTAGTTTTGGGTTAGTGTTAAGTTTAGGGTTTGGTTTTGAGTTAGGGTTAGGGTTAGGGTTAGGGTTAAGGTTTGGGTTTGGGTTGGGGTTATCGTGAGGGTTAGGTTTAGGGATGGGGTTTATGTTTGCATTAGGGTTAGGCTTAGGGTTAGGGTTTGGGTAAGTGTTAGGGTTAGGTTTTGGTTTAGGGTTAGGGTTAGGGTTAGAGTTAGGGTTTCGGTTAGGGTTAGGTTTGGGGTTGGGATTTGGGTAGGGGTTGGGGTTGGGGTTAGGGTTGGGGTAGCGGTTTGGGTAGGGTTAAGTTTAGGGTTAGGATTACGTTTAGGGTTAGGGTTTAGGGTTAGGGTTTGGTTTGGGCTAGGGTTACATTTAGGGTTAGGGTTAGGGTTAGAGTTAGGATTAGGTTTAGGGTTAGGGTTTGGGTTTGGGTTAGGTTTAGGGTTAGGTTGAGGGTTATGGTTAGAGTTTGGGTTTGGGTTAAGGTTTGGGCAAAGGTTTGGGTTTGGATTAGCGTTAGTGTTAGGATTTTGGTTTGGGTAAGGGTTAGGGTTAGGGTTAGGGTTTGGATTAGTGTTAGGGTTTGGGATATGGTTAGGGTTAGGGTTAGGGTTAGGGTTAGGGTTTGGTTTGAGCTCGGGTTAGTTTTAGGGTTAAAGTTAAGGTTAGGGTTCGTGTTAGGGTTAGGGGTGGATGAGGGTTAGTTTTTGGGTTAGGATTAAGGTTAGGGTTAAGGTTTAGTATTGGGTTAGAGTTGGGTTTAGAGTTAGGGTTTGGTTTATGGTTAGTTTTAGGGTTAGGGCAAGGCGATACGGATATGGATAGGGTTAAGGTTAGGGTTTGGGCTTGCATTAGGGTTAGTGTAAGGGTGAGGCTTAGGGTTAGGGTTAGGTTTAGGGTTAGGGTTAGAGTTAGGGTTAGGATTAGGGTTAGGTTTAGGGTTAGGGGTTAGGGTTAAGGTTTAGAGTTAGGATTTGGTTTAGGGTCAGGGTTAGGGTTAGGGTTAGCTTTAGGGTTAGGGTTAGGGTTAGGGTTATGGTTATGGTTAGGGTTAGGATTAGGGTGTGGGTTTGGGTTAGTGTTAGCCTTACGGATAGGGTTTGGGTAAGTGTTAAGGTTAGGGTTAGGGATAGGGTTAGGTTTAGGGTTACGGTTAGGGTTTCGTTTATGATTAGGTTTAGGGTTAGGGTTTGGGTTACGGTTAAGTTTAGGGTTAGGGTTAGGGTTAGGGTTTGGGTTAGTGTTAGGGTTAGGATTAGGGTTTGGGTTAGGGTTAGGGTTAGGGTTAGGGTTAGGGTTAGGGTTAGGTTTAGTTTTGGCTTAGGGTTAAGTTTAGGGTTTGGGTTTGAGTTAGGGTTAGGGTTAGGGTTTGGGTAAAGGTTTGGGTTTGGATTAGGGTTAGATTTAGGTTTAGGTTTAGGGTTTGGGTTTGGATTATGTTTTGGGTAAAGGTTTGGGTTTGGATTAGGGTTAGGGTTAGGGTTTGGGTTTGGGTAAGGGTTGGGTTAGGGTTAGGGTTTGGGTTTGGTTTTGCCTAGGGTTAGTTTTAGGGTTAGGGTTAGGGTTAGGGTTCGTGTTAGGGTTAGGGCTGGATTAGGGTTAGGGTTTTGGTTAGGATTAAGGTTAGGGTTAAGGTTTGGGTTTGGGTTAGAGTTGGGTTTAGAGTTAGGGTTTGGTTTAGGGTTAGGTATAGGGTTACGGCTAGGCGATACCTAAACCTAACCCTAACCTAAACCTAACCCTAACCCAAACCCAAACCCTAACCCTAACCCTAAACCTAATCCTAACCCTAACCCTAACACTAAACTTAAACCTAACCCAAACCAAACTATAACCCTAAACCCTAACCCTAACCCTAATCCTAACCCTAAAATTAACCCTAACCCAAACCCAAACCCTAACAATAACCCTAACCATAAAATTAACCCTAACCCAAACCAAACCCTAACCCAAACCCCAACACTAACCCTAACTAAGCCTAAGGGTTAGGCTTACGGATAGGGTTAGGGTAAATGTTAAGGTTAGGGTTAGGGATAGGGTTAGGGTTAGGGTTAGGGGTAGGGTTTCGTTTATGATTATGTTTAGGGTTAGGGTTTGGGTTAGGGTTAGGTTTAGGTTTAGGATTAGGGTTAAGATTAGGGGTTGGGTTTGGGTTCGGGTTAGATTTAGGGTAAGTGGTTGTGTTAGGGTTAGGTTTTGGGTTAGGATTAGTGTTAGGGTTAGGGTTAGGCTTAGGGTTTGGGTTAGGGTTAGAGTTAGGGGTAGGGTTAGGGTTGGGGTTAGGTTTAGTTTTGGGTTAGTGTTAAGTTTAGGGTTTGGTTTTGAGTTAGGGTTAGGGTTAGGGTTAGGGTTAGGCTTAGGGTTAAAGTTTGGGTTCGGGTTGGGGTTATGGTTAGGGTTAGGGTTAGGGTTCGGGATTGGGTAAGTGTTAGGTTTAGGTTTTGGTTTAGGGTTTGGGTTTGGGTTAGGGTTCGGGTTTGGGTAAGTGTTAGGGTTAGGTTTTGGTTTAGGGTTTGGGTTTGGGTTAGGGTTAGGTTTAGGGTTAGGGTTAGGGTTTGGGTTTGGGTTAGGTTTTGGGTAAAGGTTTGGGTTTGGATTAGAGTTAGGGTTAGGCTTTTGGTTTGCGTAAGGGTTAGGGTTAGGGTTAGGGTTTGGGTTAGTGTTAGGGTTTGGGATAGGGTTAGGGTTAGGGTTAGGGTTAGGGTTTGGTTTGGGCTAGGGTTAGTTTTAGGGTTAGGGTTAGGGTTAGGCTTAGGGTTTAGGGTTATAGTTTGGTTTGGGTTAGGGTTACGTTTAGTGTTAGGGTTAGGGTTAGGATTAGGTTTAGGTTTAGGGTTAGGGTTTGGGTTTGGATTATGTTTTGGGTAAACGTTTGGGTTTGGATTAGGGTTAGGGTTAGGTTCTGGGTTTGGGTAAGGGTTAGGGTTAGGGTTAGGGTTTGGGTTTGGTTTGGCCTAGGGTTAGTTTTAGGGTTAGGGTTAGGGTTAGGGTTCGTGTTAGGGTTAGGGCTGGATTAGGGTTAGGGTTTTGGTTAGGATTAAGGTTAGGGTTAAGGTTTGGATTTGGGTTAGATTTGGGTTTAGAGTTAGGGTTTG
>CM069533.1:2300000-2310000 GCA_035773235.1 Eospalax fontanierii | reverse complement strand
GGGTTTGAGTTCGGGTTTAGGTTTAGGTGTGGGTTAGGGTTAGTTTTAGGGCTTGGGTTAGGGTTACGTTTAGGGTTAGGTCTTGGGTTAGGGTTAGGGATAGGGTTAGTATTAAGGTTAGGGTTAGGGTTTGGGTTTGGGTTAGAGTAAGGTGGAGGCTTAGGGTTTGGGTTAGGGTTAGGTTTAGGGTTATGGTTTGGGTTAGGGTTAGGGTTAGGGTTAGGATTAGGATTAGGGTTAGGGTTAAGATTAGGGTTAGGTTTAGGTTTAGGGTTAGGGTTAGGGGTTAGGTTTAGGCTTAGGGTTAGGATTTGGGTTAGGGTCAGGGTTAGGGTTAGGGTTAGGGTTAGGGTTTGGGTTAGGGTTTGGGTTAGGGTTAGTGTTAGGGTTAGGGTTAGGGTGTGGGTTTGGGATAGGATTATGCTTACAGACAGGGTTAGGGTAAGTGTTAAGTTTAGGGTTAGGGTTCGGGTTAGGGTTAGGGTTAGGGTTTCGTTTATGATTAGGTTTAGGGTTAGGGTTTGGATTACGGTTAGGGTTAGGGTTTAGGGTTAGGGTTTGATTTGGGTTAGGGTTACATTTAGGGTTAGGGTTAGGGTTAGAGTTAGGATTAGGTTGAGGGTTAGGGTTTGGTTTTGGGTTAGGTTTAGGGTTAGGTTGAGGGTTATGGTTAGAGTTTGGGTTTGGGTTAAGGTTTGGGCAAAGGTTTGGGTTTGGATTAGGGTTAGTGTTAGGATTTTGGTTTGGGTAAGGGTTAGGGTTAGGGTTAGGGTTTGGATTAGTGTTAGGGTTTGGGATATGGTTAGGGTTAGGGTTAGGGTTAGGGTTAGGGTTTGGTTTGAGCTCGGGTTTGTTTTAGGGTTAGGGTTAAGGTTAGGGTTCGTGTTAGGGTTAGGGCTGGATGAGGGTCAGGGTCTGGGCTAGGATTAAGGTTAGGGTTAAGGTTTAGTATTGGGTTAGAGTTGGGTTTAGAGTTAGGGTTTGGTTTAGGGTTAGGTTTAGGGTTAGGGCTAGGCGATAGGGATATGGTTAGGGTTAAGGTTAGGGTTTGGGCTTGCATTAGGGTTAGTGTAAGGGTGAGGCTTAGGGTTAGGGTTAGGTTTAGGGTTAGGGTTAGGGTTAGGTTTTGGTTTAGGGTTTGGGTTTGGGTTAGGGTTAGTGTTAGGTTTAGGGTTAGGGTTAGGGTTTGGGTTTGGGTTAGGTTTTGGGTAAAGGTTTGGGTTTGGATTAGAGTTAGGGTTAGGCTTTTGGTTTGCTTAAGGGTTAGGGTTAGGGTTAGGGTTTGGGTTAGTGTTAGGGTTTGGGATAGGGTTAGGGTTAGGGTTAGGGTTATGGTTTGGTTTGGGCTAGGGTTAGTTTTACGGTTAGGGTTAGGGTTAGGGTTTGGGTTTGGGTTAGGGTTAGTTTTAGGGTTAGGATTAGGGTTAGGCTTAGGGTTTAGGGTTATAGTTTGGTTTGGGTTAGGGTTACGTTTAGTGTTAGGGTTAGGGCTAGGATTAGGTTTAGGGTTAGGGTTAGGGTTTGGTTAGGGTTAGGGTTAGGGTTAGGTTTAGGTTTAGGGTTAGGGTTTGGGTTTGGATTATGTTTTGGGTAAAGGTTTGGGTTTGGATTAGGGTTAGGGTTAGGTTTTGGGTTTGGGTAAGGGTTAGGGTTAGGGTTAGGGTTTGGGTTTGGTTTGGCCTAGGGTTAGTTTTAGGGTTAGGGTTCGTGTTAGGGTTAGGGCTGGATTAGGGTTAGGGTTTTGGTTAGGATTAAGGTTAGGGTTAAGGTTTGGGTTTGGGTTAGATTTGGGTTTAGAGTTAGGGTTTGGTTTAGGGTTAGGTATAGGGTTACGGCTAGGCGATAGAGACAGAGTTAGGGTTAGGGTTGGGATTTGGGCTTGGGTTAGGGTTAGTGTTAGGGTTAGGATCAGGGTTAGGGTTCGTGTTAGGATTAGGGTTTGGGTTTGGGTTAGGGTTAGGGTTTGGGTTAGGGTTAGTGTTTGGGTTAGGGTTAGGGTTAGGGTAAGGGTTAGGGTTAGGGTTTGTATTAGGGGTAGGGTTAGGGTTAGGGTTAGGGTTTGGGTTAGCGTTTGGGTTGGAGTTTGGGTTTGGTTTAGGTTTAGGGTTAGGGTTGGGTTTGGGTTAGGTTTAGGATTAGGGTTAGGGGTTAGGGTTAGTGTTAGGGTTAGGATTTGGGTTAGGGTCAGGGTTAGGGTTAGGGTTAGGGTTAGGGTTTGGGTTGGGGTTATGGTTATGGTTAGGGTTAGGATTGGGGTTCGGGTTCGGGTTAGGGATGGGTTTAGGCTTAGTGTTAGGGTTTGGGTTTGATTTAGGGTTAGGGTTAGGGTTAGGGTTTGCGTTAGGGTTAGGGTTAGGGTTAGGATTACGGTCTGGGTTTGGGTTAGGGTTAGGCTTACGGATAGGGTTAGGGTAAATGTTAAGGTTAGGGTTAGGGATAGAGTTAGGGTTAGGGTTAGGGGTAGGGTTTCGTTTATGATTATGTTTAGGGTTAGGCATTGGGTTAGGGTTAGGTTTAGGGTTAGGATTAGGGTTAAGATTAGCGGTTGGGTTTGGGTTCGGGTTAGATTTAGGGTAAGGGTTTGTGTTAGGGTTAGGTTTTGGGTTAGGATTAGGGTTAGGGTTAGGGTTAGGCTTACGGTTTGGGTTAGGGTTAGAGTTAGGGTTACGAATAGGGTAAGGGTTAGGTTTTGGGTTAGGGTTGGTTTAGGGTTATGGTTAGAGGTTGGTTTAGGGTTAGGGTTAGGATTAGGGTTAGGTTTAGGGTTAGGGATTGGTTTGGGATAGGGTTAGTGTTAGGGTTAGGGATAGGGTTTGAGTTAGGTTTATGGTTAGGGTTAGGGTTAGGGTTTAGTTTTGGGTTATGGTTAGGTTTAGGGTTAGGGTTAGGGTTTGGGTTAGGGTTTAGGTTTGGGTTAGGGTTAGGGTTAGTGTTAGTTTTAGAGCTTAGGTTAGGGTTAGGGTTAGGGTTAGGGCTTGGGTTTAGGTTAGGTTTAGGGTTAGGGTTAGGCTTAGGGTTAGGGTTTGGGTTTGCGTTAGGGTTTGGTTTTGGGTTATGGTTCGGGTTAGGGTTAGGGTTAGGATTAGGTTTAGGGTTAGGGTTAGGGTTAGGGTTTGGGTTTGCGTTAGGGTTTGGTTTTGGGTTATGGTTGGGGTTAGGGTTAGGGTTAGGATTAGGTTTAGGGTTAGGGTTTGGTTTGGTTTAGGTTTAGGATTAGGGTTAGGGGTTAGGGTTAGGGTTAGGGTTAGGTTTTGGTTTAGGTTTAGGGTTAGGGTTAGGGTTAGGGTTAGGGTTTGGGTTAGGGTTAGGGTTTGGGATAGGGTTAGGGTTATGCTAAGAGTTAGGGTTAGGGTTGTGTTAGGTTTAGGGTTAGGGTTAGGGATAGGATTAAGTTTTGGGTTAGGGTTAGGGTTAGGGTTAGGGTTAGGGTTTGGGTTAGGGTTAGGGTTAGGGTTAGGGTTAGGGTATCGGTTAGGGTTAGGTTTAGGGTTAGGATTTGGGTTAGGGTTAGGGTTTGGGTTAGGGTTAGGGTTTCGGTTTGGGTTAGGTTTAGGTCTAGGGTTAGGATTACGGTTAGGGTTAGGGTTTAGGGTTAGGATTGGGTTTGGGTTAGGGTTACATTTAGGGTTCTGGTTAGGGTTAGGGTTAGGATTAGGTTTAGGGTTAAGGTTTGGGTTTGGGTTAGTTTTAGGGTTAGGTTGAGGGTTATGGTTAGAGTTTGGGTTTGGGTTAAGTTTTGGGCAAAGTTTGGGTTTGGATTAGGGTTAGTGTTAGGATTTTGGTTTGGGTAAGGGTTAGGGTGAGGGTTAGGGTTTGGGTTAGTGTTAGGGTTTGGGATATGTTTAGGGTTAGGGTTAGGGTTAGGGTTTGGTTTGAGCTCGGGTTAGTTTTAGGGTTAGGGTTAAGGTTAGGGTTCGTGTTAGGGTTAGGGGTGGATGAGGGTTAGGGTTTGGGTTAGGATTAAGGTTAGGGTTAAGGTTTGGGTTTGGGTTAGAGTTGGGTTTAGAGTTAGGGTTTGGTTTAGGGTTAGGTTTAGGGTTAGGTCTAGGCGATAGGGTTAGGTTTAGGGTTAGGGTTAGGGTTTGGGTTTGGGTTAGGGTTAGGGTTAGGTTTAGGGTTTGGGTTAGTGTTAGGGTTTGGGATAGGGTTAGGGTTATGGTAAGAGTTAGGGTTAGGGTTGTGTTAGGTTTAGGGTTAGGGTTAGGGATAGGATTAAGTTTTGGGTTAGGGTTAGGGTTAGGGTTAGGGTTAGGGTTTGGGTTAGCGTTTGGGTTGGAGTTTGGGTTTTGTTTAGGGTTAGGGTTAGGGTTGGGTTTGGGTTAGGGTTAGGTTTTGGGTTATGGTTCGCGTTAGGGTTAGGGTTAGGGTTAGAGTTAGGTTTAGGGTTAGGGTTAGGGTTAGGGTTAGGTTTAGGATTAGGGTTAGGTTTAGGGTTGGGGGTTAGGGTAATGTTTAGGGTTAGGATTTGGTTTAGGGTCAGGGGTAGGGTTAGGGTTAGGTTTAGGGTTAGGGTTAGGGTTAGGGTTATGGTTATGGTTAGGGTTAGGATTAGGGTGGGGGTTTGGGTTAGTGTTAGCCTTACGGATAGGGTTTGGGTAAGTGTTAAGGTTACGGTTAGGGATAGGGTTAGGTTTAGGGTTAGGGTTAGGGTTTCGTTTATGATTAGGTTTAGGGTTAGGGTTTGGGTTACGGTTAAGTTTAGGGTTAGGGTTAGGGTTAGGGTTTGGTTTATGTTTAGGGTTAGGATTAGGGTTTGGTTTAGGGTTAGGGTTAGGGTTAGGGTTAGGGTTAGGGTTAGGGTTAGGGTTAGGGTTAGGTTTAGTTTTGGGTTAGGGTTAAGTTTAGGGTTTGGATTTGAGTTAGTGTTAGGGTTAGGGTTTGGGTAAAGTTTTGGGTTTGCATTAGGGTTGGGGTTAGGGTTTGGGTTAGGGTTAGGGTTAGGTTTAGGTTTTGTGTTAGTGTTAGAGTTAGGGTTAGTGTTGGGGTTTGGGTTAGGGTTTGGTTTGGGTTAGGGTTAATTTTATGGTTAGGGTTAGGGTTAGGGTTTGGGTTTGGGTTAGGGTTAGTTTTAGGTTTAGGTTAAGGGTTAGGGTTAGGGTTTAGGGTTTTAGTTTGGTTTGGGTTAGGGTTACGTTTAGTGTTAGGGTTAGGGTTAAGATTAGGTTTAGGGTTAGGGTTAGGGTTTGGGTTTGGGTTAGGGTTAGGGTTAGGTTTAGGTTTAGGGTTAGGGTTTGGGTTTGGATTATGTTTTGGGTAAAGGTTTGGGTTTGGATTAGGGTTAGGGTTAGGTTTTGGGTTTGGGGTAGGGTTAGGGTTAGGGTTAGGGTTAGGTTTAGTTTTGGGTTAGGGTTAAGTTTAGGGTTTGGGTGTGAGTTAGGGTTAGGGTTAGGGTTTGGGTAAAGGTTTGGCTTTGGATTAGGGTTGGGGTTAGGGGTTGGGTTTGGGTAAGGTTTAGGGTTAGAGTTAGGGTTTGGTTTAGGGTTAGGGTTAGGTTTAGGTCTTGTGTTAGTGTTAGGGTTAGGGTTAGGGGTTGGTTTGGGTTAGGGTTAGGTTTAGGGTTAGGGTTTGAGTTCGGGTTTAGGTTTGGGTTAGGGTTAGGGTTAGGGTTAGGGTTAGGCAATTAGGGTTAGGGTTTGGGTTAGGTTTAGGGTTAGGGTTAGGTTTTGTGTTTGTGTTAGGGTTAGGGTTAGGGTTACGGTTTGGTTTGGATTAGGGTTAGGGTTAGGTTAGGGATAGCGTTAGGGTTAGGGGTGGTTTAGGGTGAGGGTTAGGGTTAGGATTTAGGTTAGGGTTAAGGTTTAGGTTTGGGTTAGAATTAGGCTTAGAGTTAGGGTTTGGTTTAGGGTTAGGTTTAGGGTTACGGTTGGGGTTAGGATTAGGGTTAGGGTTAGTGTTAGGATTAGGGTTAGGGTTAGGGTTAGGGTTAGGGTTAGGGTTAGGATTTAAGTTAGCGTTTGGGTTGGAGTTTGGGTTAGGGTTAGGGCTAGGCGATAGGGATAGTGTTAGGGTTAGCGTTAGGATTAGGGTTTGGGCTTGGGTTAGGATTAGTGTTAGGGTTAGGGTTAGGGTTAGGGTTAGGCTTAGGGTTAGGGTTTGGGTAAGTGTTAGGGTTAGGTTTTGGTTTAGAGTTAGGGTTAGGGTAAGGGTTAGGGTTTTGGTTAGGGTTAGGGTTAGGCTTAGGGTTTGAGTTAGGGTTAGGGTTAGAGTTAGGGTTAGGTTAGGGTTAGGGTTAGGGTTAGGGTTAGGTCTTGGGTTAGGGTTAGTATTAAGGTTAGGGTTAGGGTTTGGGTTTGGGTTTGAGTTCGGGTTTAGGTTTGGGTTAGGGTTAGGCAATTAGGGTTAGGGTTTGGGTTAGGTTTAGGGTTAGGGTTAGGTTTTGTGTTTGTGTTAGGGTTAGGGTTAGGGTTACGGTTTGGTTTGGATTAGGGTTAGGGTTAGGTTAGGGTTAGCGTTAGGGTTAGGGGTGGTTTAGGGTGAGGGTTAGGGTTAGGATTTAGGTTAGGGTTAAGGTTTAGGTTTGGGTTAGAGTTAGGCTTAGAGTTAGGGTTTGGTTTAGGGTTAGGTTTAGGGTTACGGTTGGGGTTAGGATTAGGGTTAGGGTTAGTGTTAGGATTAGGGTTAGGGTTAGGGTTAGGGTTAGGGTTAGGGTTAGGATTTAAGTTAGCGTTTGGGTTGGAGTTTGGGTTAGGGTTAGGGCTAGGCGATAGGGATAGTGTTAGGATTAGCGTTAGGATTAGGGTTTGGGCTTGGGTTAGGGTTAGTGTTAGGGTTAGGGTTAGGGTTAGGGTTAGGGTTAGGCTTAGGGTTAGGGTTTGGGTAAGTGTTAGGGTTAGGTTTTGGTTTAGAGTTAGGGTTAGGGTAAGGGTTAGGGTTTTGGTTAGGGTTAGGGTTAGGCTTGGGTTTGACATAGGGTCAGGGTTAGGGTTAGGTTTAGGTTAGGGCTAGGGCTAGGGTTAGGGTTAGGTCTAGGGTTAGGGCTAGTATTAAGGTTAGGGTTAGGGTTTGGGTTTGGGTTTGAGTTCGGGTTTAGGTTTGGATTAGGGTTAGGGTTAGGCTTAGGGTTAGGGTTAGGATTTAAGTTAGCGTTTGGGTTGGAGTTTGGGTTAGGGTTAGGGCTAGGCGATAGGGATAGTGTTAGGGTTAGCGTTAGGATTAGGGTTTGGGCTTGGGTTAGTGTTAAGGTTAGGGTTAGGGTTAGGGTTAGGGTTAGGCTTAGGGTTAGGGTTTGGGTAAGTGTTAGGGTTAGGTTTAGGGTTAGGGTTAGGTTTAGGTTTTGTGTTTGTGTTAGCGTTAGGGTTAGGGATAGGTTTAGGATAGGGTTAGTGTTAGGGTTAGGGATAGGGTTTGAGTTAGGGTTAGGGTTAGGGTTAGGGTTAGGGTTTGGTTTTGGGTTATGGTTCGGGTTAGGGTTAGGGTTAGGGTTAGGTTTTGTGTTTGTGTTAGGGTTAGGGTTAGGGTTAGGATTAGGTTTAGGGTTAGGTTTTGGTTTGGGTTAGGGTTAGGGTTAGGGTTAGGGTTAGGGTTAGGGTTTGGGTTTGGGTTATGCTTCGGGTTAGGGTTAGGGTTAGGGTTAGGTTTTGTGTTTGTGTTAGGGTTAGGGTTAGGATTAGGTTTAGGGTTAGGTTTTGGTTTGGGTTAGGGTTAGTTTTAGGGTTAGGGTTCGTGTTAGGGTTAGGGGTAGTTTAGGGTTAGGGTTAGGGTTAGGATTAAGGTTAGGGTTAAGGTTTGGGTTAGGGTTAGAGTTAGGGTTAGGGTTAGGGTTTAGTTTGGGTTAGGGTTAGTGTTCCGGATAGGGTAAGGGTTAGGTTTTGGGTTAGGGTTAGGTTTAGGGATAGGGTTAGGGGTTGTTTGAGGAGTAGGGTTAGGGTTAGGATAAGAGTTAGGGTTTGGTTTGGGATAGGGTTAGTGTTAGGGTTAGGGTAGGGTTTGGGTTAGGGTTAGGATTAGGGTTAGGGTTTAGGTTTGGGTTAGGGTTAGGTGTAGGGTTAGTGTTTGATTTCGGCTTTAGGTTTGGGTTAGGGTTAGGGTTAGGGTTAGTTTTAGGGCTGGGGTTAGGGTTAGGTTTGTGGTTAGGTCATGGGTTAGGGTTAGGGATAGGGTTAGTATTAAGGTTAGGGTTAGGGTTTGGGTTTGGGTTAGAGTAAGGTGGAGACTTAGGGTTTGGGTTAGGGTTAGGTTTAGGGTTAGGGTTTGGGTTAGGGTTTGGTTAGGGTTAGGATTAGGATTAGGGTTAGGGATAAGGTTAGGGTTAGGGTTAGGGTTAGGTTTAGGGGTTAGGGGTTAGCCTTATGGTTAGTGTAAGGGTTACGTTTAGGGATTGGATTTGGGTCAGGTTTAGTTTTAGGGTTAAGGTTTGGGTTTGGGTTACGGTTATGGTTTAGGGTTAGGTTTAGGGTTAGGGTTAGGGTTAGTGTTAGGTTTTGCGTTTGGGTTAGAGTAAGGTATAGGGTTAGGGTTTGGGTTAGGTTTAGGGATAGGGTTAGGTTTAGGGTTAGTGTAGGATTAGGGTTAGAGTTAGGGAAAGTGTTAGGGTTAGGGTTTAGGTTAGGCTTAGGGTTAGGTTTAGGTTTAGGTTTTCGGTTTGGGTTAGGTTTAGGGTTAGGGTTTGGGTTAGGCTTAGGGTTAGGTTTAGGGTTTAGGTTTGGGTTAGGGTTAGGTTTAGGGTTAGGGTTTGAGTTCGGTTTTAGGTTTGGGTTGGTTTAGGGTTAGGGTGAGTTTTAGGGCTTGGGTTAGGGTTACGGTTAGGGTTAGGTCTTGGGTTAGGGTTAGGCATAGGGTTAGTATTAAGGTTAGGGTTAGGGTTTGGGTTTGGGTTAGAGTAAGGTGGAGGCTTAGGGTTTGGGTTAGGGTTAGGTTTAGGGTTAGTGTTTGGGTTAGGGTTAGGGTTAGGGTTAGAGTTAGGATTAGGATTAGGGTTAGGGTTAAGATTAGGGTTAGGTTTAGGGTTAGGGTTAGGGGTTAGGGGTTACCCTTATGGTTAGTGTCAGGGTTACGTTTAGGGTTTGGATTTGGGTCAGGTTTAGTTTTAGGGTTAGGGTTGTGTTTAGGGTTAGTGTTAGGGTCTGGGTTTGATTTAGGTTTAGGGTTAGTGTTAGAGTTAGGGTTCGGTTTAGGGTTAGGATTTCGTTTATGATTAGGTTTAGGGTTAGGGTTTGGGTTAGGGTTAGGTTTAGCGTTAGGGTTAGTGTTAGGGTTTGGGTTAGGCTTAGGGATTGGGTTTCGTTTATGATTAGGTTTAGGGTTAGGGTTTGGGTTAGGGTTAGGTTTAGGGTTAGGGTTAGGGTTGGGGTTTGGGTTAGGGTTAGGGTTAGGGTTAGGATTAGGGTTAAGTTTAGTGTTTGGGTTTGGGTTCGGGTTAGATTTATGGTTAGGGTTTGGGTTAGGTTTAGGTTTTGGGTTTGGTTTAGGGTTAGGGTTAGGTTTTGGGTTTGGGTTAGGGTTAGCGTTAGGGTTAGGGTTAGGGTTAGGCTCAGGGTTAGGTTTAGTTTTGGGTTAGGGTTAAGTTTACGATTTGGGTTTGAGTTAGGGTTAGGGATAGGTTTAGGGTT
The DNA here is from genome assembly GCA_035773235.1 of Eospalax fontanierii. Taxonomy (NCBI): domain Eukaryota; kingdom Metazoa; phylum Chordata; class Mammalia; order Rodentia; family Spalacidae; genus Eospalax; species Eospalax fontanierii. The sequence continues at coordinate 2,300,452 of CM069533.1, read as the reverse complement.
AAGGTTTGGGTTTGGGTTAGGGTTATCGTTAGGTTTAGGGTTAGGGTTAGGGTTTGTGTTTGCATTGGGGTTAGGCTTAGGGTTAGGGTTTGGGTAAGTGTTAGGGTTAGGTTTTGGTTTAGGGTTAGGGTTAGGGTTAGGGTTAGGGTTAGGGTTAGTGTTAGGGTTTGGGATAGGGTTAGGGTTAGGGTAAGGGTTAGGGTTAGGGTTTGTATTAGGGGTAGGGTTAGGGTTAGGGTTAGGGTTTGGGTTACCGTTTGGGTTGGAGTTTGGGTTTGGTTTAGGTTTAGGGTTAGGGTTGGGTTTGGTTTAGGTTTAGGATTAGGGTTAGGGGTTAGGGTTAGGGTTAGGGTTAGGTTTTGGTTTAGGTTTAGGGTTAGGGTTAGGGTTAGGGTTAGGGTTTGGGTTAGGGTTCGGGTTAGGGTTAGGGTTAGGGTTAGAGTTAGGGTTAG
>CM069533.1:2287500-2292500 GCA_035773235.1 Eospalax fontanierii | reverse complement strand
TTGGGTTAGGGTTAGGTTCAGGGTTAGGGTTTGGGTTAGGGTTTGGTTAGGGTTAGGATTAGGATTAGGGTTAGGGTTAAGGTTAGGGTTAGGGTATGGGATAGGTATTGGGGTTAGGGGTTAGCCTTATGGTTAGTGTAAGGGTTACGTTTAGGGTTTGGATCTGGGTCAGGTTTAGTTTTACGGTTAGGGTTTGGGTTTGGGTTCCGGTTATGGTTTAGGGTTAGGTTTAGGGTTACGGTTAGGGTTAGTGTTAGGTTTTGCGTTTGGGTTAGAGTAAGGTATAGGATTAGGGTTTGGGTTAGGTTTAGGGTTAGGGTTAGGGTTAGGATTAGGTTTAGGGTTAGGGTTAGAGTTTGGGTTTGGGTTGGGGTTAGGGTTAGGTTTAGGGTTAGGGTTAGGTTTTTGGTTTGGATTAGGTTTTGGGTAAAAGTTTGGGTTTGGATTAGGGTTAGGGTTAGGGTTTGGGTTTGTGTAAGGGTTAGGGTTAGGTTAGGGTTTGGGTTAGTGTTAGGGTTTGGGATAGGGTTAGGGTTAGGGTAAGGGTTAGGGTTAGGGTTTGTATTAGGGGTAGGGTTAGGGTTAGGGTTAGGGTTTGGGTTAGCGTTTGGGTTGGAGTTTGGGTTTGGTTTAGGTTTAGGGTTAGGGTTGGGTTTGGTTTAGGTTTAGGATTAGGGTTAGGGGTTAGGGTTAGGGTTAGGGTTAGGTTTTGGATTAGGTTTAGGGTTAGGGTTAGGGTTAGGGTTTGGGTTAGGGTTAGGTTTAGGGTTAGGGTTAAGTTTAGTTTTGGGTTAGTGTTAAGTTTAGGGTTTGGTTTTGAGTTAGGGTTAGGGTTAGGGTTAGGGTTAAGGTTTGGGTTTGGGTTGGGGTTATCGTGAGGGTTAGGTTTAGGGATGGGGTTTATGTTTGCATTAGGGTTAGGCTTAGGGTTAGGGTTTGGGTAAGTGTTAGGGTTAGGTTTTGGTTTAGGGTTAGGGTTAGGGTTAGAGTTAGGGTTTCGGTTAGGGTTAGGTTTAGGGTTAGGATTTGGGTTAGGGTTAGGGTTTGGGTTAGGGTTAGGGTTTCGGTTTGGGTTAGGTTAAGTTTAGGGTTAGGATTACGTTTAGGGTTAGGGTTTAGGGTTAGGGTTTGGTTTGGGCTAGGGTTACATTTAGGGTTAGGGTTAGGGTTAGAGTTAGGATTAGGTTTAGGGTTAGGGTTTGGGTTTGGGTTAGGTTTAGGGTTAGGTTGAGGGTTATGGTTAGAGTTTGGGTTTGGGTTAAGGTTTGGGCAAAGGTTTGGGTTTGGATTAGCGTTAGTGTTAGGATTTTGGTTTGGGTAAGGGTTAGGGTTAGGGTTAGGGTTTGGATTAGTGTTAGGGTTTGGGATATGGTTAGGGTTAGGGTTAGGGTTAGGGTTAGGGATTGGTTTGAGCTCGGGTTAGTTTTAGGGTTAAAGTTAAGGTTAGGGTTCGTGTTAGGGTTAGGGGTGGATGGGGGTTAGTTTTTGGGTTAGGATTAAGGTTAGGGTTAAGGTTTAGTATTGGGTTAGAGTTGGGTTTAGAGTTAGGGTTTGGTTTATGGTTAGTTTTAGGGTTAGGGCAAGGCGATACGGATATGGATAGGGTTAAGGTTAGGGTTTGGGCTTGCATTAGGGTTAGTGTAAGGGTGAGGCTTAGGGTTAGGGTTAGGTTTAGGGTTAGGGTTAGAGTTAGGGTTAGGATTAGGGTTAGGTTTAGGGTTAGGGGTTAGGGTTAAGGTTTAGAGTTAGGATTTGGTTTAGGGTCAGGGTTAGGGTTAGGGTTAGCTTTAGGGTTAGGGTTAGGGTTAGGGTTATGGTTATGGTTAGGGTTAGGATTAGGGTGTGGGTTTGGGTTAGTGTTAGCCTTACGGATAGGGTTTGGGTAAGTGTTAAGGTTAGGGTTAGGGATAGGGTTAGGTTTAGGGTTACGGTTAGGGTTTCGTTTATGATTAGGTTTAGGGTTAGGGTTTGGGTTACGGTTAAGTTTAGGGTTAGGGTTAGGGTTAGGGTTTGGGTTAGTGTTAGGGTTAGGATTAGGGTTTGGGTTAGGGTTAGGGTTAGGGTTAGGGTTAGGGTTAGGGTTAGGTTTAGTTTTGGCTTAGGGTTATGTTTAGGGTTTGGGTTTGAGTTAGGGTTAGGGTTAGGGTTTGGGTAAAGGTTTGGGTTTGGATTAGGGTTAGATTTAGGTTTAGGTTTAGGGTTTGGGTTTGGATTATGTTTTGGGTAAAGGTTTGGGTTTGGATTAGGGTTAGGGTTAGGGTTTGGGTTTGGGTAAGGGTTGGGTTAGGGTTAGGGTTTGGGTTTGGTTTTGCCTAGGGTTAGTTTTAGGGTTAGGGTTAGGGTTAGGGTTCGTGTTAGGGTTAGGGCTGGATTAGGGTTAGGGTTTTGGTTAGGATTAAGGTTAGGGTTAAGGTTTGGGTTTGGGTTAGAGTTGGGTTTAGAGTTAGGGTTTGGTTTAGGGTTAGGTATAGGGTTACGGCTAGGCGATACCTAAACCTAACCCTAACCTAAACCTAACCCTAACCCAAACCCAAACCCTAACCCTAACCCTAAACCTAATCCTAACCCTAACCCTAACACTAAACTTAAACCTAACCCAAACCAAACTATAACCCTAAACCCTAACCCTAACCCTAATCCTAACCCTAAAATTAACCCTAACCCAAACCCAAACCCTAACAATAACCCTAACCATAAAATTAACCCTAACCCAAACCAAACCCTAACCCAAACCCCAACACTAACCCTAACTAAGCCTAAGGGTTAGGCTTACGGATAGGGTTAGGGTAAATGTTAAGGTTAGGGTTAGGGATAGGGTTAGGGTTAGGGTTAGGGGTAGGGTTTCGTTTATGATTATGTTTAGGGTTAGGGTTTGGGTTAGGGTTAGGTTTAGGTTTAGGATTAGGGTTAAGATTAGGGGTTGGGTTTGGGTTCGGGTTAGATTTAGGGTAAGGGTTTGTGTTAGGGTTAGGTTTTGGGTTAGGATTAGGGTTAGGGTTAGGGTTAGGCTTAGGGTTTGGGTTAGGGTTAGAGTTAGGGTTAGGGTTAGGGTTCGGATTAGGTTTAGTTTTGGGTTAGTGTTAAGTTTAGGGTTTGGGTTTGAGTTAGGGTTAGGGTTAGGGTTAGGGTTAGGGTTAGGGTTAAAGTTTGGGTTCGGGTTGGGGTTATGGTTAGGGTTAGGGTTAGGGTTCGGGATTGGGTAAGTGTTAGGTTTAGGTTTTGGTTTAGGGTTTGGGTTTGGGTTAGGGTTCGGGTTTGGGTAAGTGTTAGGGTTAGGTTTTGGTTTAGGGTTTGGGTTTGGGTTAGGGTTAGGTTTAGGGTTAGGGTTAGGGTTTGGGTTTGGGTTAGGTTTTGGGTAAAGGTTTGGGTTTGGATTAGAGTTAGGGTTAGGCTTTTGGTTTGCGTAAGGGTTAGGGTTAGGGTTAGGGTTTGGGTTAGTGTTAGGGTTTGGGATAGGGTTAGGGTTAGGGTTAGGGTTAGGGTTTGGTTTGGGCTAGGGTTAGTTTTAGGGTTAGGGTAGGGGTTAGGCTTAGGGTTTAGGGTTATAGTTTGGTTTGGGTTAGGGTTACGTTTAGTGTTAGGGTTAGGGTTAGGATTAGGTTTAGGTTTAGGGTTAGGGTTTGGGTTTGGATTATGTTTTGGGTAAACGGTTGGGTTTGGATTAGGGTTAGGGTTAGGTTTTGGGTTTGGGTAAGGGTTAGGGTTAGGGTTAGGGTTTGGGTTTGGTTTGGCCTAGGGTTAGTTTTAGGGTTAGGGTTAGGGTTAGGGTTCGTGTTAGGGTTAGGGCTGGATTAGGGTTAGGGTTTTGGTTAGGATTAAGGTTAGGGTTAAGGTTTGGATTTGGGTTAGATTTGGGTTTAGAGTTAGGGTTTGGTTTAGGGTTAGGTATAGGGTTACGGCTAGGCGATAGAGACAGAGTTAGGGTTAGGGTTGGGATTTGGGCTTGGGTTAGGGTTAGTGTTAGGGTTAGGATCAGGGTTAGGGTTCGTGTTAGGATTAGGGTTTGGGTTTGGGTTAGGGTTAGGGTTTGGGTTAGGGTTAGTGTTTGGGATAAGGTTAGGGTTAGGGTACGGGTTAGGGTTAGGGTTTGTATTAGGGGTAGGGTTAGGGTTAGGGTTAGGGTTTGGGTTAGCGTTTGGGTTGGAGTTTGGGTTTGGTTTAGGTTTAGGGTTAGGGTTGGGTTTGGGTTAGGTTTAGGATTAGGGTTAGGGGTTAGGGTTAGTGTTAGGGTTAGGATTTGGGTTAGGGTCAGGGTTAGGGTTAGGGATAGGGTTAGGGTTTGGGTTGGGGTTATGGTTATGGTTAGGGTTAGGATTGGGGTTCGGGTTTGGGTTAGGGATGGGTTTAGGCTTAGTGTTAGGGTTTGGGTTTGATTTAGGGTTAGGGTTAGGGTAAGGGTTTGCGTTAGGGTTAGGGGTAGGGTTAGGATTACGGTCTGGGTTTGGGTTAGGGTTAAGCTTATGGATAGGGTTAGGGTAAATGTTAAGGTTAGGGTTAGGGATAGGGTTAGGGTTAGGGTTAGGGGTAGGGGGTCGTTTATGATTATGTTTACGGTTAGGGTTTGGGTTTGGAGTAGGTTTAGGGTTAGGGTTAGGGTTAGGATTATGGGTTGGGTTTGGGTTCGGGTTAGATTTAGGGTAAGGGTTTGTGTTAGGGTTAGATTTTGGGTTAGGATTAGGGTTAGGGTCAGGGTTAGGCTTAGGGTTTGTGTTAGGGTTAGAGTTAGGGTTAGGGTTAGGGTTAGGGTTAGGTTTAGTTTTGGGTTAGTGTTAAGTTTAGGGTTTGGGTTTGAGTTAGGGTTAGGGTTAGGGTTAGCGTTAAAGTTTGGGTGCGGGTTGGGGTTATGGTTAGGGTTAGGGTTAGGGTTCGTGTTTGGGTAAGTGTTAGGGTTAGGTTTTGGTTTAGGGTTTGGGTTTGGGTTAGGGTTAGGGTTAGGTTTAGGGTTAGGGTTAGGGTTTGGGTTTGGGTTAGGGTTTGGGTAAAGGTTTGGGTTTGGATTA
>CM069533.1:2265000-2275000 GCA_035773235.1 Eospalax fontanierii | reverse complement strand
AGGGTTAGGGTTTGGGTTTGGGTTAGGTTTAGGGTTAGGGTTTGGGTTAGTGTTAGGGTTTGGGATAGGGTTAGGGTTAGGGTAAGGGTTAGGGTTAGAGTTAGGGTTAGGTTTAGTGTTAGTATTAGGGTTAGGGTTAGTGTTGGGGTTAGGGTTAGGGTTTGGTTTGGGTTAGGGTTAGTTTTATGGTTAGGGTTAGGTTTAGGGTTTGGGTTAGCGATAGGGTTTGGGATAGGGTTAGGGTTAGGGTAAGTGTTAGGGTTAGGGTTTGTGTTAGGGGTAGGGTTAGCGTTAGAGTAAGGGTTAGGGTTAGTGTTAGGATTAGGGTTTGGTTTAGGGTTATGGTTAGGGTTAGGGTTTGGGTTAGCTTTTGGGTTGGAGTTTGGGTTTGGTTTATGTTTAGAATTAGGGTTGGGTTTGCGTTACGTTTAGGATTAGGGTTAGGGGTTAGGGTTAGGGTTAGGGTTAGGGTTAGGGTGTGGGTTTGGGTTAGGTTAGGCTTACAGATAGGGTTAGGGTAAGTGTTAAGGTTAGGGTTAGGGATAGGGTTAGGGTTAGGGTTAGGGGTAGGGTTTCGTTTATGATTAGGTTTAGGGTTAGGGTTTGGGTTATGGTTAGGTTTAGGGTTAGGGTTAGGGTTAGGGTTTGGGTTAGGGTTAGGGTTAGAGTTAGGGTTAGGGTTTCGTTTATGAATAGGTTTAGGGTTAGGTTTGGGTTAGGGTTAGGTTTAGGGTTAGGGTTAGTGTTAGGGTTTGGGTTAGGGTTAGGGTTAGGGTTAGGATTAGGGTTAAGGTTAGGGGTTGGGTTTGGGTTCGGTTTAGATTTAGGGTTAGGGTTTACGTTAGGGTTAGGTTTTGGGTTAGGTTTAGGGTTAGGGTTAGGATTAGGGTTAGGGTTAGGGTTACGGTTAGGTTTAGTTTTGGGTTAGGGTTAAGTTTACGGTTTGGGTTTGAGTTAGGGTTACTGTTAGGGTTTGGGTAAAGGTTTGGGATTGGATTAGGGTTGGGGTTAGGGTTTGGGTTTGGGTAAGGGTTAGGGTTAGGGGTATGGTGTGGGTTAGGGTTAGGGTTAGGTTTAGGTTTTGTGTTAGTGTTAGGGTTAGGGTTAGTGTTGGGGCTAGGGTTAGGGTTTGGTTTGGGTTAGGGTTAGTTTTATGGTTAGGGATAGGGTTAGGTTTAGGGTTAGGGTTTGGGTAAGGGTAAGGGTTTCGGATAGGTTTAGGGTTAGGGTAAGGGTTCGGGTTAGGGTTTGTGTTAGGGGTAGTGTTAGGGTTAGGATTAGGGTTAGTGTTAGGATTAGGGTTTGGGTTAGGTTAGGGTTAGGGTTAGGGTTTGGGTTAGGTTTTGGGTTGGGGTTTGGGTTTGGTTTAGGTTTAGGGTTAGGGTTGGGTTTGGGTTAGGTTTAGGATTAGGGTTATGGGTTAGGGTTAGGGTTAGGGTTAGGATTTGGTTTAGGGTCAGGGTTAGGATTAGGGTTAGGGTTAGGGTTAGGGTTTGGGTTGGGGTTATGGTTATGGTTAGGGTTAGGATTAGGATTCGGGTTCGGGTTAGGGTTGGGTTTAGGGTTAGTGTTAGTGTTTGGGTTTGATTTAGGGTTAGGGTTAGGGTTAGGGTTAGGGTTTGGGTTAGGGTTAGGGTTACGGATAGGCTTAGGGTAAGTGTTAAGGTTAGGGTTATGGATAATGTTAGGGTTAGGGTTAGGGGTAGGGTTTCGTTTGTGATTAGGTTTAGGGTTACGGTTTGTGTTAGGTTAGGTTTAGGGTTAGGGTTAGGGTTACGTTTAGGGTTTGGGTTAGGGTTAGAGTTAGGTTAAGGATTAGGGTTAGGGTTAGGTTTAGTTTTGGGTTAGTGTTAGGTTTAGGGTTTGGGTTTGAGTTAGTGTTAGGGTTAGGGTGAGGATTAAAGTTTTGGTTTGGGTTGGGGTTATCGTTAGGGTTAGGGTTAGGGTTGGGGTTTGTGTTTGCGTTAGGTTTTGGCTTAGGATTAGGGTTTGGGTAAGTGTTAGGGATAGGTTTTGGTTTAGGGTTTGGATTTGGGTGAGGGTTACGGTTGGGTTTAGGGTTAGGGTTAGGGTTAGGGTTTGGGTAAAGGTTTGGGTATGGATTAGAGATAGGGTTAGGGTTTTGGTTTGGGTAAGGGTTAGGTTTAAGATTAGGGTTTGGGTTAGTGTTAGGGTTTGGGATAGGGTTAGGGTTAGGTTTAGGGTTAGGATTTGGTTTGGCCTAGGGTTAGTTTTAGGGTTAGGGTTAGGGTTAGGGTTCGTGTTAGGGTTAGGGGTGGATTAGGGTTAGGGTTTGGGTTAGGATTAAGGTTAGGGTTAAGGTTTGGGTTTGGGTTGGAGTTGGGTTTAGAGTTAGGGTTTGGTTTAGGGTTAGGTTTAGGGTTAGGGCTAGGCGATAGGTTTAGGGTGAGGGTTAGGGTTAGGGTTTGGGTTTGGGTTAGGTTTAGGGTTAGGGTTTGGGTTAGTGTTAGTGTTTGGGATAGGGTTAGGGTTAGGGTAAGGGTTAGGGTTAGAGTTAGGGTTAGGTTTAGTGTTAGTGTTAGGGTTAGGGTTAGTGTTGGGGTTAGGGTTAGGCTTTGGTTTGGGTTAGGGTTAGTTTTATGGTTAGGGTTAGGTTTAGGGTTTGGGTTAGCGATAGGGTTTGGGATAGGGTTAGGGTTAGGGTAAGTGTTAGGGTTAGGGTTTGTGTTAGGGGTAGGGTTAGCGTTAGGGTAAGGGTTAGGGTTAGTGTTAGGATTAGGGTTTGGGTTAGGGTTATGGTTAGGGTTAGGGTTTGGGTTAGCTTTTGGGTTGGAGTTTGGGTTTGGTTTATGTTTAGAATTAGGGTTGGGTTTGCGTTACGTTTAGGATTAGGGTTAGAGGTTAGGGTTAGGGTTAGGGTTAGGGTTAGGGTGTGGGTTTGGGTTAGGTTAGGCTTACAGATAGGGTTAGGGTAAGTGTTAAGGTTAGGGTTAGGGATAGGGTTAGGGTTAGGGTTAGGGGTAGGGTTTCGTTTATGATTAGGTTTAGGGTTAGGGTTTGGGTTATGGTTAGGTTTAGGGTTAGGGTTAGGGTTAGGGTTTGGGTTAGGGTTAGGGTTAGAGTTAGGGTTAGGGTTTCGTTTATGAATAGGTTTAGGGTTAGGTTTGGGTTAGGGTTAGGTTTAGGGTTAGGGTTAGTGTTAGGATTTGGGTTAGGGTTAGGGTTAGGGTTAGGATTAGGGTTAAGGTTAGGGGTTGGGTTTGGGTTCGGTTTAGATTTAGGGTTAGGGTTTACGTTAGGGTTAGGTTTTGGGTTAGGTTTAGGGTTAGGGTTAGGATTAGGGTTAGGGTTAGGGTAACGGTTAGGTTTAGTTTTGGGTTAGGGTTAAGTTTACGGTTTGGGTTTGAGTTAGGGTTACTGTTAGGGTTTGGGTAAAGGTTTGGGATTGGATTAGGGTTGGGGTTAGGGTTTGGGTTTGGGTAAGGGTTAGGGTTAGGGGTAGGGTGTGGGTTAGGGTTAGGGTTAGGTTTAGGTTTTGTGTTAGTGTTAGGGTTAGGGTTAGTGTTGGGGGAGGGTTAGGGTTTGGTTTGGGTTAGGGTTAGTTTTATGGTTAGGGATAGGGTTAGGTTTAGGGTTAGGGTTTGGGTTAGGGTAAGGGTTTCGGATAGGTTTAGGGTTAGGGTAAGGGTTCGGGTTAGGGTTTGTGTTAGGGGTAGTGTTAGGGTTAGGATTAGGGTTAGTGTTAGGATTAGGGTTTGGGTTAGGTTAGGGTTAGGGTTAGGGTTTGGGTTAGGTTTTGGGTTGGGGTTTGGGTTTGGTTTAGGTTTAGGGTTAGGGTTGGGTTTCGGTTAGGTTTAGGATTAGGGTTATGGGTTAGGGTTAGGGTTAGGGTTAGGATTTGGTTTAGGGTCAGGGTTAGGATTAGGGTTAGGGTTAGGGTTAGGGTTTGGGTTGGGGTTATGGTTATGGTTAGGGTTAGGATTAGGATTCGGGTTCGGGTTAGGGTTGGGTTTAGGGTTAGTGTTAGTGTTTGGGTTTGATTTAGGGTTAGGGTTAGGGTTAGGGTTAGGGTTTGGGTTAGGGTTAGGGTTACGGATAGGCTTAGGGTAAGTGTTAAGGTTAGGGTTATGGATAATGTTAGGGTTAGGGTTAGGGGTAGGGTTTCGTTTGTGATTAGGCTTAGGGTTACGGTTTGTGTTAGGTTAGGTTTAGGGTTAGCGTTAGGGTTACGTTTAGGGTTTGGGTTAGGGTTAGAGTTAGGTTTAGGGTTAGGGTTAGGGTTAGGTTTAGTTTTGGGTTAGTGTTAGGTTTAGGGTTTGGGTTTGAGTTAGTGTTAGGGTTAGGGTGAGGATTAAAGTTTTGGTTTGGGTTGGGGTTATCGTTAGGGTTAGGGTTAGGGTTGGGGTTTGTGTTTGCGTTAGGTTTTGGCTTAGGATTAGGGTTTGGGTAAGTGTTAGGGTTAGGTTTTGGTTTAGGGTTTGGATTTGGGTTAGGGTTACGGTTAGGTTTTGGGTTAGGGTTAGGTTTGGGTTTGGGTAAAGGTTTGGGTTTGGATTAGATTTAGGGTTAGGGTTTTGGTTTGGGTAAGGTTTAGGGTTAAGATTAGGGTTTGGGTTAGTGTTAGGGTTTGGGATAGGGTTAGGGTTAGGTTTAGGGTTAGGATTTGGTTTGGCCTAGGGTTAGTTTTAGGGTTAGGGTTAGGGTTAGGGTTCGTGTTAGGGTTAGGGGTGGATTAAGGTTAGGGTTTGGGTTAGGATTAAGGTTAGGGTTAAGGTTTGGGTTTGGGTTAGAGTTGGGTTTAGAGTTAGGGTTTGGTTTAGGGTTAGGTTTAGGGTTAGGGCTAGGCGATAGGTTTAGGGTGAGGGTTAGGGTTAGGGTTTGGGTTTGGGTTAGGTTTAGGGTTAGGGTTTGGGTTAGTGTTAGGGTTTGGGATAGGGTTAGGGTTAGGGTAAGGGTTAGGGTTAGAGTTAGGGTTAGGTTTAGTGTTAGTATTAGGGTGAGGGTTAGTGTTGGGGTTAGGGTTAGGGTTTGGTTTGGGTTAGGGTTAGTTTTATGGTTAGGGTTAGGTTTAGGGTTTGGGTTAGCGATAGGGTTTGGGATAGGGTTAGGGTTAGGGTAAGTGTTAGGGTTAGGGTTTGTGTTAGGGGTAGGGTTAGCGTTAGAGTAAGGGTTAGGGTTAGTGTTAGGATTAGGGTTTGGTTTAGGGTTATGGTTAGGGTTAGGGTTTGGGTTAGCTTTTGGGTTGGAGTTTGGGTTTGGTTTATGTTTAGAATTAGGGTTGGGTTTGCGTTACGTTTAGGATTAGGGTTAGGGGTTAGGGTTAGGGTTAGGGTTAGGGTTAGGGTGTGGGTTTGGGTTAGGTTAGGCTTACAGATAGGGTTAGGGTAAGTGTTAAGGTTAGGGTTAGGGATAGGGTTAGGGTTAGGGTTAGGGGTAGGGTTTCGTTTATGATTAGGTTTAGGGTTAGGGTTTGGGTTATGGTTAGGTTTAGGGTTAGGGTTAGGGTTAGGGTTTGGGTTAGGGTTAGGGTTAGAGTTAGGGTTAGGGTTTCGTTTATGAATAGGTTTAGGGTTAGGTTTGGGTTAGGGTTAGGTTTAGGGTTAGGGTTAGTGTTAGGGTTTGGGTTAGGGTTAGGGTTAGGGTTAGGATTAGGGTTAAGGTTAGGGGTTGGGTTTGGGTTCGGTTTAGATTTAGGGTTAGGGTTTACGTTAGGGTTAGGTTTTGGGTTAGGTTTAGGGTTAGGGTTAGGATTAGGGTTAGGGTTAGGGTTACGGTTAGGTTTAGTTTTGGGTTAGGGTTAAGTTTACGGTTTGGGTTTGAGTTAGGGTTACTGTTAGGGTTTGGGTAAAGGTTTGGGATTGGATTAGGGTTGGGGTTAGGGTTTGGGTTTGGGTAAGGGTTAGGGTTAGGGGTATGGTGTGGGTTAGGGTTAGGGTTAGGTTTAGGTTTTGTGTTAGTGTTAGGGTTAGGGTTAGTGTTGGGGTTAGGGTTAGGGTTTGGTTTGGGTTAGGGTTAGTTTTATGGTTAGGGATAGGGTTAGGTTTAGGGTTAGGGTTTGGGTTAGGGTAAGGGTTTCGGATAGGTTTAGGGTTAGGGTAAGGGTTCGGGTTAGGGTTTGTGTTAGGGGTAGTGTTAGGGTTAGGATTAGGGTTAGTGTTAGGATTAGGGTTTGGGTTAGGTTAGGGTTAGGGTTAGGGTTTGGGTTAGGTTTTGGGTTGGGGTTTGGGTTTGGTTTAGGTTTAGGGTTAGGGTTGGGTTTGGGTTAGGTTTAGGATTAGGGTTATGGGTTAGGGTTAGGGTTAGGGTTAGGATTTGGTTTAGGGTCAGGGTTAGGATTAGGGTTAGGGTTAGGGTTAGGGTTTGGGTTGGGGTTATGGTTATGGTTAGGGTTAGGATTAGGATTCGGGTTCGGGTTAGGGTTGGGTTTAGGGTTAGTGTTAGTGTTTGGGTTTGATTTAGGGTTAGGGTTAGGGTTAGGGTTAGGGTTTGGGTTAGGGTTAGGGTTACGGATAGGCTTAGGGTAAGTGTTAAGGTTAGGGTTATGGATAATGTTAGGGTTAGGGTTAGGGGTAGGGTTTCGTTTGTGATTAGGTTTAGGGTTACGGTTTGTGTTAGGTTAGGTTTAGGGTTAGGGTTAGGGTTACGTTTAGGGTTTGGGTTAGGGTTAGAGTTAGGTTAAGGATTAGGGTTAGGGTTAGGTTTAGTTTTGGGTTAGTGTTAGGTTTAGGGTTTGGGTTTGAGTTAGTGTTAGGGTTAGGGTGAGGATTAAAGTTTTGGTTTGGGTTGGGGTTATCGTTAGGGTTAGGGTTAGGGTTGGGGTTTGTGTTTGCGTTAGGTTTTGGCTTAGGATTAGGGTTTGGGTAAGTCTTAGGGAGAGGTTTTGGTTTAGGGTTTGGATTTGGGCTAGGGTTACGGTTAGGTTTAGGGTTAGGGTTAGGGTTAGGGTTTGGGTAAAGGTTTGGGTTTGGATTAGAGATAGGGTTAGGGTTTTGGTTTGGGTAAGGGTTAGGTTTAAGATTAGGGTTTGGGTTAGTGTTAGGGTTTGGGATAGGGTTAGGGTTAGGTTTAGGGTTAGGATTTGGTTTGGCCTAGGGTTAGTTTTAGGGTTAGGGTTAGGGTTAGGGTTCGTGTTAGGGTTAGGGGTGGATTAGGGTTAGGGTTTGGGTTAGGATTAAGGTTAGGGTTAAGGTTTGGGTTTGGGTTGGAGTTGGGTTTAGAGTTAGGGTTTGGTTTAGGGTTAGGTTTAGGGTTAGGGCTAGGCGATAGGTTTAGGGTGAGGGTTAGGGTTAGGGTTTGGGTTTGGGTTAGGTTTAGGGTTAGGGTTTGGGTTAGTGTTAGTGTTTGGGATAGGGTTAGGGTTAGGGTAAGGGTTAGGGTTAGAGTTAGGGTTAGGTTTAGTGTTAGTGTTAGGGTTAGGGTTAGTGTTGGGGTTAGGGTTAGGCTTTGGTTTGGGTTAGGGTTAGTTTTATGGTTAGGGTTAGGTTTAGGGTTTGGGTTAGCGATAGGGTTTGGGATAGGGTTAGGGTTAGGGTAAGTGTTAGGGTTAGGGTTTGTGTTAGGGGTAGGGTTAGCGTTAGGGTAAGGGTTAGGGTTAGTGTTAGGATTAGGGTTTGGGTTAGGGTTATGGTTAGGGTTAGGGTTTGGGTTAGCTTTTGGGTTGGAGTTTGGGTTTGGTTTATGTTTAGAATTAGGGTTGGGTTTGCGTTACGTTTAGGATTAGGGTTAGAGGTTAGGGTTAGGGTTAGGGTTAGGGTTAGGGTGTGGGTTTGGGTTAGGTTAGGCTTACAGATAGGGTTAGGGTAAGTGTTAAGGTTAGGGTTAGGGATAGGGTTAGGGTTAGGGTTAGGGGTAGGGTTTCGTTTATGATTAGGTTTAGGGTTAGGGTTTGGGTTATGGTTAGGTTTAGGGTTAGGGTTAGGGTTAGGGTTTGGGTTAGGGTTAGGGTTAGAGTTAGGGTTAGGGTTTCGTTTATGAATAGGTTTAGGGTTAGGTTTGGGTTAGGGTTAGGTTTAGGGTTAGGGTTAGTGTTAGGATTTGGGTTAGGGTTAGGGTTAGGGTTAGGATTAGGGTTAAGGTTAGGGGTTGGGTTTGGGTTCGGTTTAGATTTAGGGTTAGGGTTTACGTTAGGGTTAGGTTTTGGGTTAGGTTTAGGGTTAGGGTTAGGATTAGGGTTAGGGTTAGGGTAACGGTTAGGTTTAGTTTTGGGTTAGGGTTAAGTTTACGGTTTGGGTTTGAGTTAGGGTTACTGTTAGGGTTTGGGTAAAGGTTTGGGATTGGATTAGGGTTGGGGTTAGGGTTTGGGTTTGGGTAAGGGTTAGGGTTAGGGGTAGGGTGTGGGTTAGGGTTAGGGTTAGGTTTAGGTTTTGTGTTAGTGTTAGGGTTAGGGTTAGTGTTGGGGTTAGGGTTAGGGTTTGGTTTGGGTTAGGGTTAGTTTTATGGTTAGGGATAGGGTTAGGTTTAGGGTTAGGGTTTGGGTTAGGGTAAGGGTTTCGGATAGGTTTAGGGTTAGGGTAAGGGTTCGGGTTAGGGTTTGTGTTAGGGGTAGTGTTAGGGTTAGGATTAGGGTTAGTGTTAGGATTAGGGTTTGGGTTAGGTTAGGGTTAGGGTTAGGGTTTGGGTTAGGTTTTGGGTTGGGGTTTGGGTTTGGTTTAGGTTTAGGGTTAGGGTTGGGTTTCGGTTAGGTTTAGGATTAGGGTTATGGGTTAGGCTTAGGGTTAGGGTTAGGATTTGGTTTAGGGTCAGGGTTAGGATTAGGGTTAGGGTTAGGGTTAGGGTTTGGGTTGGGGTTATGGTTATGGTTAGGGTTAGGATTAGGATTCGGGTTCGGGTTAGGGTTGGGTTTAGGGTTAGTGTTAGTGTTTGGGTTTGATTTAGGGTTAGGGTTAGGGTTAGGGTTAGGGTTTGGGTTAGGGTTAGGGTTACGGATAGGCTTAGGGTAAGTGTTAAGGTTAGGGTTATGGATAATGTTAGGGTTAGGGTTAGGGGTAGGGTTTCGTTTGTGATTAGGTTTAGGGTTACGGTTTGGGTTAGGTTAGGTTTAGGGTTAGGGTTAGGATTACGTTTAGGGTTTGGGTTAGGGTTAGAGTTAGGTTTAGGGTTAGGGTTAGGGTTAGGTTTAGTTTTGGGTTAGTGTTAGGTTTAGGGTTTGGGTTTGAGTTAGTGTTAGGGTTAGGGTGAGGATTAAAGTTTTGGTTTGGGTTGGGGTTATCGTTAGGGTTAGGGTTAGGGTTGGGGTTTGTGTTTGCGTTAGGTTTTGGCTTAGGATTAGGGTTTGGGTAAGTGTTAGGGTTAGGTTTTGGTTTAGGGTTTGGATTTGGGTTAGGGTTACGGTTAGGTTTTGGGTTAGGGTTAGGTTTGGGTTTGGGTAAAGGTTTGGGTTTGGATTAGATTTAGGGTTAGGGTTTTGGTTTGGGTAAGGTTTAGGGTTAAGATTAGGGTTTGGGTTAGTGTTAGGGTTTGGGATAGGGTTAGGGTTAGGTTTAGGGTTAGGATTTGGTTTGGCCTAGGTTTAGTTTTAGGGTTAGGGTTATGGTTAGGGTTCGTGTTAGGGTTAGGGGTGGATTAGGGTTAGGGTTTGGGTTAGGATTAAGGTTAGGGTTAAGGTTTGGGTTTGGGTTAGAGTTGGGTTTAGAGTTAGGGTTTGGTTTAGGGTTAGGTTTAGGGTTAGGGCTAGGCGATAGGTTTAGGGTGAGGGTTAGGGTTAGGGTTTGGGTTTGGATTAGGGTTAGGGTTAGGGTTTGGGTTAGTGTTAGAGTTTGGGATAGGGTTAGGGTTAGGGTAATGGTTAGGGTTAGAGTTAGGGTTTGGGTTAGGGTTAGGGTTAGGTTTAGGTTTTGTGTTAGTATTAGGGTTAGGGTTAGTGTTGGGGTTAGGGTTAGGGTTTGGTTTGGGTTAGGGTTAGTTTTATGGTTAGGGTTAGGTTTAGGGTTTGGGTTAGCGATAGGGTTTGGGATAGGGTTAGGGTTAGGGTAAGTGTTAGGGTTAGGGTTTGTGTTAGGGGTAGGGTTAGCGTTAGGGTAAGGGTTAGGGTTAGTTTTAG
>CM069533.1:2255000-2262500 GCA_035773235.1 Eospalax fontanierii | reverse complement strand
TAGGTGTGGGTTAGGGTTAGTTTTAGGGCTTGGGTTAGGGTTACGTTTAGGGTTAGGTCTTGGGTTAGGGTTAGGGATAGGGTTAGTATTAAGGTTAGGGTTAGGGTTTGGGTTTGGGTTAGAGTAAGGTGGAGGCTTAGGGTTTGGGTTAGGGTTAGGTTTAGGGTTAGGGTTTGGGTTAGGGTTAGGGTTAGGGTTAGGATTAGGATTAGGTTTAGGGTTAAGGTTAGGGTTAGGTTTAGGTTTAGGGTTAGGGTTAGGGGAAAGGTTTAGGCTTAGGGTTAGGATTTGGGTTAGGGTCAGGGTTAGGGTTAGGGTTAGGGTTAGGGTTTGGGTTAGGGTTTGGGTTAGGGTTAGGGTTAGGGTTAGGGTGTGGGTTTGGTTTAGGATTATGCTTACAGACAGGGTTAGGGTAAGTGTTAAGATTAGGGTTAGGGTTAGGGTTAGGGTTAGGGTTAGGGTTTCGTTTATGATTAGGTTTAGGGTTAGGGTTTGGGTTAGGGTTAGGTTTAAGTTTAGGGTTACGGTTAGGGTTTGGTTAGGGTTAGGGTTAGAGTTAGGGTTAGGGTTTCATTTATGATTAGGTTTACGGTTAGGGTTTGGGTTAGGGTTAGGTTTAGGATTAGGGTTAGGGTTAGGGTTTGGGTTAAAGTTACGGTTAGGGTTAGGATTAGGGTTAAGGTTAGGGGTTGGGTTTGGGTTCAGGTTAGATTTAGGGTTAGGGTTTACTTTAGGGTTAGGTTTTGGGTTAGGTTTAGGGTTAGGGTTAGGGTTAGGGTTTGGGGTAGGGTTAGGGTTAGGGTTAGGGTTAGGGTTAGGGTTAGGGTTAGTTTTGAGTTAGGGTTAAGTTTAGGGTTTGGGTTTGAGTTAGGGTTAGGGTTAGGGTTTGGGTAAAGGTTTGGATTTGGATTAGGGTTGGGGTTAGGGTTTGGGTTTGGGTAAGGGTTAGGGTTAGATTTAGGGTTTGGTTTATGGTTAGGGTTAGGTTTAGGTTTTGTGTTAGTGTTAGGGTTAGGGTTAGTGTTGGGGTTAGGGTTAGGGTTTGGTTTGGGTTAGGGTTAGTTTTATGGTTAGGGTTAGGGTTAGGGTTAGGGTTTGGGTTAGGGTTAGGGTTACGAATAGGGTTAGGGTTAGGGTAAGGGTTAGGGTTAGGGTTTGTGTTAGGGGTAGAGTTAGGGTTAGGTTTAGGGTTATCTTTTCGTTTTGAGTTTGGGTTAGGGTTAGGGTTAGTGTTAGGATTAGGGTTTGGGTTAGGGTTAGGGTTAGGGTTTGGGTTAGCTTTTCGGTTGGAGTTTGGGTTTGGTTTAGGTTTAGGGTTAGGGTTGGGTTTGGGTTAGGTTTAGGATTAGGGTTAGGGGTTAGGTTTAGGGTTAGGGTTAGGATTTGTGTTAGGGTCAGGGTTAAGGTTAGGGTTAGGGTTAGGGTTAGGGTTTGGGTTGGGGTTATGGTTATGGTTAGGGTTAAGATTAGGGTTCGGGTTCGAGTCAGGGTTGGGTTTAGGGTTAGTGTTAATGTTTGGGTTTGATTTAGGGTTAGGGTTAGGGATAGGGTTAGGGTTTGGTTTAGGGTTAGGGTTAGGGTTAGGGTTTGGATTAGGGTTAGGATTAGGGTTAGGGTTAGGATTAGTGTTAGGGTTTGGGTTAGGGTTAGGCTTACGGATAGGGTTAGGGTAAGTGTTAAGGTTAGGGTTAGGGATAGGGTTAGGGTTTGGGTTAAGGTTAGGTTTAGGGTTAGGGTTTGGGTTAGGGTTAGGTTTAGGGTTAGGGTTACGGTGTGGGTTTGGGTTAGGTTAGGCTTACGGATAGGGTTAGGGTAAGTCTTAAGGTTAGGGTTAGGGATAGGGTTAGGGGTAGGGTTAGGGGTAGGGTTTCGTTTATGATTAGGTTTAGGGTTAGGGTTTGGGGTAGGGTTAGGGTTAGGTTTAGGGTTAGGGTTAGGGTTAGGGTTTGGGTTAGGGTTAGGGTTAGAGTTAGGGTTAGGGTTTCGTTTATGAATAGGTTTAGGGTTAGGGTTTGGGTTAGGGTTAGGTTTAGGGTTAGGGTTAGTGTTAGGGTTTGGGTTAGGGTTAGGGTTAGTGTTAGGATTAGGGTTAAGGTTAGGGGTTGGGTTTGGGTTCGGGTTAGATTTAGGGTTAGGGTTTACGTTAGGGTTAGGTTTTGGGTTAGGTTTAGGCTTAGGGTTAGGATTAGGGTTAGGGTTAGGGTTAGGGTTACGGTTAGGTTTAGTTTTGGGTTAGGGTTAAGTTTAGGGTTTGGGTTTGAGTTAGGGTTAGGGTTAGGGTTTGGGTAAAGGTTTGGGTTTGGATTAGGGTTCGGGTTAGGGTTTGGGTTTGGGTAAGGGTTAGGGTTAGGGGTAGGATTTGGGTTAGGGTTAGGGTTAGGTTTAGGTTTTGTGTTAGTGTTAGGGTTAGGGTTAGTTTGGGGTTAGATTTAGGGTTTGGTTTGGGTTAGGGTTAGTTTTATGGTTAGTGATAGGTTTAGGGTTAGGGTTAGGGTTTGGGTTAGGGTAAGGGTTTCGGATAGAGTTAGGGTTAGGGTAAGGGTCCGGGTTAGGGTTTGTGTTAGGGGTATCTTTAGGGTTAGGATTAGGGTTAGTGTTAGGATTAGGGTTTGGGTTAGGGTTTGGGTTAGGGTTAGGGTTTGGGTTAGCTTTTGGGTTGGGGTTTGGGTTTGGTTTAGGTTTAGGGTTAGGGTTGGGTTTGGGTTAGGTTTAGGATTAGGGTTATGGGTTAGGGTTAGGGTTAGGGTTAGGATTTGGGTTAGGGTCAGGTTTAGGATTAGGGTTAGGGTTAGGGTTAGGTTTTGGGTTGGGGTTATGGTTATGGTTAGGGTTAGGATTAGGATTCAGGTTCGGGTTAGGGTTGGGTTTAGGGTTAGTGTTAGGGTTTGGGTTTGATTTAGGGTTAGGGTTAGGGTTAGGATTAGGGTTTGGGTTAGGGTTAGGGTTACGGATAGGGTTTGGGTTAGGGTTAGAGTTAGGTTTAGGGTTAGGGTTAGGTTTAGTTTTGGGTTAGTGTTAGGTTTAGGGTTTGGGTTTGTGTTAGTGTTAGGGTTAGTGTGAGGGTTAAAGTTTTGGTTTGGGTTGGGGTTATCGTTATGGTTAGGGTTAGGGTTGGGGTTTGTGTTTGCGTTAGGGTTTGGCTTAGGATTAGGGTTTGGGTAAGTGTTAGGGTTAGGTTTTGGTTTAGGGTTTGGATTTGGGTTAGGGTTACGGTTAGGTTTAGGGTTAGGGTTAGGGTTTGGGTTTGGGTAAAGGTTTGGGTTTGGATTAGAGTTAGGGTTAGGGTTTTGGTTTGGGTAAGGGTTAGGTTTAAGATTAGGGTTTGGGTTAGTGTTAGGGTTTGGGATAGGGTTAGGGTTAGGTTTAGGGTTAGGATTTGGTTTGGCCTAGGGTTAGTTTTAGGGTTAGGGTTAGGGTTAGGGTTCGTGTTAGGGTTAGGGGTGGATTAAGGTTAGGGTTTGGGTTAGGATTAAGGTTAGGGTTAAGGTTTGGGTTTGGGTTAGAGTTGGGTTTAGAGTTAGGGTTTGGTTTAGGGTTAGGTTTAGGGTTAGGGCTAGGCGATAGGTTTAGGGTGAGGGTTAGGGTTAGGGTTTGGGTTTGGGTTAGGTTTAGGGTTAGGGTTTGGGTTAGTGTTAGGGTTTGGGATAGGGTTAGGGTTAGGGTAAGGGTTAGGGCTAGAGTTAGGGTTAGGTTTAGTGTTAGTATTAGGGTTAGGGTTAGTGTTGGGGTTAGGGTTAGGGTTTGGTTTGGGTTAGGGTTAGTTTTATGGTTAGGGTTAGGTTTAGGGTTTGGGTTAGCGATAGGGTTTGGGATAGGGTTAGGGTTAGGGTAAGTGTTAGGGTTAGGGTTTGTGTTAGGGGTAGGGTTAGCGTTAGAGTAAGGGTTAGGGTTAGTGTTAGGATTAGGGTTTGTGTTAGGGTTATGTTTAGGGTTAGGGTTTGGGTTAGCTTTTGGGTTGGAGTTTGGGTTTGGTTTATGTTTAGAATTAGGGTTGGGTTTGCGTCACGTTTAGGATTAGGGTTAGGGGTTAGGGTTAGGGTTAGGGTTAGGGTTAGGGTGTGGGTTTGGGTTAGGTTAGGCTTACAGATAGGGTTAGGGTAAGTGTTAAGGTTAGGGTTAGGGATAGGGTTAGGGTTAGGGTTAGGGGTAGGGTTTCGTTTATGATTAGGTTTAGGGTTAGGGTTTGGGTTATGGTTAGGTTTAGGGTTAGGGTTAGGGTTAGGGTTTGGGTTAGGGTTAGGGTTAGAGTTAGGGTTAGGGTTTCGTTTATGAATAGGTTTAGGGTTAGGTTTGGGTTAGGGTTAGGTTTAGGGTTAGGGTTAGTGTTAGGGTTTGGGTTAGGGTTAGGGTTAGGGTTAGGATTAGGGTTAAGGTTAGGGGTTGGGTTTGGGTTCGGTTTAGATTTAGGGTTAGGGTTTACGTTAGGGTTAGGTTTTGGGTTAGGTTTAGGGTTAGGGTTAGGATTAGGGTTAGGGTTAGGGTTACGGTTAGGTTTAGTTTTGGGTTAGGGTTAAGTTTACGGTTTGGGTTTGAGTTAGGGTTACTGTTAGGGTTTGGGTAAAGGTTTGGGATTGGATTAGGGTTGGGGTTAGGGTTTGGGTTTGGGTAAGGGTTAGGGTTAGGGGTAGGGTGTGGGTTAGGGTTAGGGTTAGGTTTAGGTTTTGTGTTAGTGTTAGGGTTAGGGTTAGTGTTGGGGTTAGGGTTAGGGTTTGGTTTGGGTTAGGGTTAGTTTTATGGTTAGGGATAGGGTTAGGTTTAGGGTTAGGGTTTGGGTTAGGGTAAGGGTTTCGGATAGGTTTAGGGTTAGGGTAAGGGTTCGGGTTAGGGTTTGTGTTAGGGGTAGTGTTAGGGTTAGGATTAGGGTTAGTGTTAGGATTAGGGTTTGGGTTAGGTTAGGGTTAGGGTTAGGGTTTGGGTTAGGTTTTGGGTTGGGGTTTGGGTTTGGTTTAGGTTTAGGGTTAGGGTTGGGTTTGGGTTAGGTTTAGGATTAGGGTTATGGGTTAGGGTTAGGGTTAGGGTTAGGATTTGGTTTAGGGTCAGGGTTAAGATTAGGGTTAGGGTTAGGGTTAGGGTTTGGGTTGGGGTTATGGTTATGATTAGGGTTAGGATTAGGATTCGGGTTCGGGTTAGGGTTGGGTTTAGGGTTAGTGTTAGTGTTTGGGTTTGATTTAGGGTTAGGGTTAGGGTTAGGGTTAGGGTTTGGGTTAGGGTTAGGGTTACGGATAGGCTTAGGGTAAGTGTTAAGGTTAGGGTTATGGATAATGTTAGGGTTAGGGTTAGGGGTAGGGTTTCGTTTGTGATTAGGTTTAGGGTTACGGTTTGTGTTAGGTTAGGTTTAGGGTTAGGGTTAGGGTTACGTTTAGGGTTTGGGTTAGGGTTAGAGTTAGGTTAAGGATTAGGGTTAGGGTTAGGTTTAGTTTTGGGTTAGTGTTAGGTTTAGGGTTTGGGTTTGAGTTAGTGTTAGGGTTAGGGTGAGGATTAAAGTTTTGGTTTGGGTTGGGGTTATCGTTAGGGTTAGGGTTAGGGTTGGGGTTTGTGTTTGCGTTAGGTTTTGGCTTAGGATTAGGGTTTGGGTAAGTGTTAGGGATAGGTTTTGGTTTAGGGTTTGGATTTGGGTTAGGGTTACGGTTAGGTTTAGGGTTAGGGTTAGGGTTAGGGTTTGGGTAAAGGTTTGGGTTTGGATTAGAGTTAGGGTTAGGGTTTTGGTTTGGGTAAGGGTTAGGTTTAAGATTAGGGTTTGGGTTAGTGTTAGGGTTTGGGATAGGGTTAGGGTTAGGTTTAGGGTTAGGATTTGGTTTGGCCTAGGGTTAGTTTTAGGGTAGGGTTAGGGTTAGGGTTCGTGTTAGGGTTAGGGGTGGATTAGGGTTAGGGTTTGGGTTAGGATTAAGGTTAGGGTTAAGGTTTGGGTTTGGGTTGGAGTTGGGTTTAGAGTTAGGGTTTGGTTTAGGGTTAGGTTTAGGGTTAGGGCTAGGCGATAGGTTTAGGGTGAGGGTTAGGGTTAGGGTTTGGGTTTGGGTTAGGTTTAGGGTTAGGGTTTGGGTTAGTGTTAGGGTTTGGGATAGGGTTAGGGTTAGGGTAAGGGTTAGGGCTAAAGTTAGGTTTAGTCGTAGTGTTAGTGTTAGGGTTAGGGTTAGTGTTGGGGTTAGGGTTAGGGTTTGGTTTGGGTTAGGGTTAGTTTTATGGTTAGGGTTAGGTTTAGGGTTTGGGTTAGCGATAGGGTTTGGGATAGGGTTAGGGTTAGGGTAAGTGTTAGCGTTAGGGTTTGTGTTAGGGGTAGGGTTAGCGTTAGGGTAAGGGTTAGGGTTAGTGTTAGGATTAGGGTTTGGGTTAGGGTTATGGTTAGGGTTAGGGTTTGGGTTAGCTTTTGGGTTGGAGTTTGGGTTTGGTTTATGTTTAGAATTAGGGTTGGGTTTGCGTTACGTTTAGGATTAGGGTTAGAGGTTAGGGTTATTGTTAGGGTTAGGGTTAGGGTGTGGGTTTGGGTTAGGTTAGGCTTACAGATAGGGTTAGGGTAAGTGTTAAGGTTAGGGTTAGGGATAGGGTTAGGGTTAGGGTTAGGGGTAGGGTTTCGTTTATGATTAGGTTTAGGGTTAGGGTTTGGGTTATGGTTAGGTTTAGGGTTAGGGTTAGGGTTAGGGTTTGGGTTAGGGTTAGGGTTAGAGTTAGGGTTAGGGTTTCGTTTATGAATAGGTTTAGGGTTAGGTTTGGGTTAGGGTTAGGTTTAGGGTTAGGGTTAGTGTTAGGGTTTGGGTTAGGGTTAGGGTTAGGGTTAGGATTGGGGTTAAGGTTAGGGGTTGGGTTTGGGTTCGGTTTAGATTTAGGGTTAGGGTTTACGTTAGGGTTAGGTTTTGGGTTAGGTTTAGGGTTAGGGTTAGGATTAGGGTTAGGGTTAGGGTTACGGTTAGGTTTAGTTTTGGGTTAGGGTTAAGTTTACGGTTTGGGTTTGAGTTAGGGTTACTGTTAGGGTTTGGGTAAAGGTTTGGGATTGGATTAGGGTTGGGGTTAGGGTTTGGGTTTGGGTAAGGGTTAGGGTTAGGGGTAGGGTGTGGGTTAGGGTTAGGGTTAGGTTTAGGTTTTGTGTTAGTGTTAGGGTTAGGGTTAGTGTTGGGGTTAGGGTTAGGGTTTGGTTTGGGTTAGGGTTAGTTTTATGGTTAGGGATAGGGTTAGGTTTAGGGTTAGGGTTTGGGTTAGGGTAAGGGTTTCGGATAGGTTTAGGGTTAGGGTAAGGGTTCGGGTTAGGGTTTGTGTTAGGGGTAGTGTTAGGGTTAGGATTAGGGTTAGTGTTAGGATTAGGGTTTGGGTTAGGTTAGGGTTAGGGTTAGGGTTTGGGTTAGGTTTTGGGTTGGGGTTTGGGTTTGGTTTAGGTTTAGGGTTAGGGTTGGGTTTGGGTTAGGTTTAGGATTAGGGTTATGGGTTAGGGTTAGGGTTAGGGTTAGGATTTGGTTTAGGGTCAGGGTTAGGATTAGGGTTAGGGTTAGGGTTAGGGTTTGGGTTGGGGTT
>CM069533.1:2222500-2242500 GCA_035773235.1 Eospalax fontanierii | reverse complement strand
GGGATAGGGTTAGTGTTAGGGTTAGGGATAGGTTTTGAGTTAGGGTTAGGGTTAGGGTTAGGGTTTCGGTTTGGGTTAGGGTTAGGTTTAGGGTTAGGGTTAGGGTTTAGGGTTGCGTAAGGGTTAGGGTTAGTGTTAGTGTTAGTTTTATAGCTTAGGTTAGGGTTAGGGTTAGGGTTAGGGCTTGGGTTTAGGTTAGGTTTAGAGTTAGGGTTAGGCTTAGGGTTAGGGTTTGGGTTTGCGTTAGGGTTTGGTTTTGGGTTATGGTTCGCGTTAGGGTTAGGGTTAGGATTAGGTTTGGGTTAGGGTTAGTGTTACGGATAGGGTAAGGGTTAGGATTTGGGTTAGGATTAGGTTTAGGGTTAGGGTTAGGGGTTGGTTGAGGATTAGGGTTAGGGTTAGGATTAGAGTTAGGGTTTGGTTTGGGATAGGGTTAGTGTTAGGGTTAGTGTTAGGGTTTGGGTTAGGGTTAGGGTTTGGGTTAGGGTTAGGGTTAGGGTTAGGGTTTAGGTTTGGGTTAGGGTTAGGTTTAGGGTTAGGGTTTGAGTTCGGGTATAGGTTTGGGTTAGGGTTAGGGATGGGGTGAGGGTTAGGGTTAGGGTTAGGGTTAGGGTTAGTGTTAGGGTTAGGGTTTGGTTTATGATTAGGTTTAGGGTTAGGGTTTGGTTTAGGGTTAGGTTCAGGGTTAGGGTTAGGGTTAGGGTTAGGGTTTTGTTTATGATTAGATTTAGGGTTCGGGTTTGCGTTAGGGTTAGGTTTTGGGTTAGGTTTAGGGTTAGGGTTAGGGTTAGGGTTAGGGTTAGGGTTAGGGTTAGGGTTAATTTTGTGTTAGGGTTAAGTTTTGGTTTGGATTTGAGTAAGGGTTAGGGTTAGGGTTTGGGTAAAGGTTTGGGTTTGGATTAAGGTTTGGGTTAGCGTTTGGGTTTGGGTAAGGGTTAGGGTTAGAGTAAGGGTTTGGGTTAGGGTTAGGTTTAGGGTTAGGGTCAGCGTTAGTGTTAGGGTTAGGGTTTGGGTTAGCGTTTGGGTTGGAGTTTGGGTTTGGTTTAGGGTTAGGGTTAGGGTTGGGTTTGGGTTAGGGTTAGGGTTAGGGTTAGGGTTAGGGTTTGGGTTAGGGTTAGGGTTAGGGTTAGGGTTTAGGTTTGGGTTAGGGTAAGGTTTAGAGTTAGGGTTTGAGTTCGGGTTTAGGTTTAGGTTACGGTTAGGGTTAGGGTCAGTTTTAGGGCTTGGGTTAGGTTACGTTTAGCATTAGGTCTTGGGTTAGGGTTAGGGATAGGGTTAGTATTAAGGTTAGGGTTAGGGTTTGGGTTTGGGTTAGAGTAAGGTGGAGGCTTAGGGTTTGGGTTAGGGTTAGGTTTAGGGTTAGGGTTTGGGTTAGGGTTAGAGCTAGGGTTAGGATTAGGATTAGGGTTAGGGTTAGGGTTAATTTTGTGTTAGGGTTAAGTTTTGGTTTGGATTTGAGTAAGGGTTAGGGTTAGGGTTTGGGTAAAGGTTTGGGTTTGGATTAGGGTTTGGGTTAGCGTTTGGGTTTGGGTAAGGGTTAGGGTTAGAGTTAGGGTTTGGGTTAGGGTTAGGTTTAGGGTTAGGGTCAGCGTTAGTGTTAGGGTTAGGGTTTGGGTTAGCGTTTGGGTTGGAGTTTGGGTTTGGTTTAGGGTTAGGGTTAGGGTTGGGTTTGGGTTAGGGTTAGGGTTAGGGTTAGCGTTAGGTTTAGGGTCAGGGTTAGGTTTAGGGTTAGTGTTGGGTTATGGTTCACGTTAGGGTTAGGGTTAGGGTTAGGTTTTGTGTTTGTGTTAGGGTCTGGTTAGTGTTAGGGTTAGAGTTAGGGTTTGGTTTGGTTTAGGGTTTCTTTTAGGGTTAGGGTTAGGTTAAGGGTTCGTGTTAGGGTTAGGGGTGGATTAGGGTTAGGGTTTGGGTTAGGATTAAGGTTAGGGTTAAGGTTTGGGTTTGGGTTAGGTTTAGGGTTAGGGTTTGGTTTGGGTTAGAGTTAGTGTTACGAATAGGGTAAGGGTTAGGTTTTGGTTTAGGGTTGGTTTAGGGTTATGGTTAGAGGTTGGTTTAGGGTTAGGATTAGGGTTAGGGTTAGGGTTAGTGTTAGTGTTAGGGATTGGTTTGGGATAGGGTTATTGTTAGGGTTAGGGATAGGGTTTGAGTTAGGGTTAGGGTTAGGGTTTCGATTTGGGTTAGGGTTAGGTTTAGGGTTAGGGTTAGGGTTTGGGTTAGGGTTTAGGTTTTGGTAAGGGTTAGAGTTAGGGTTAGGGTTAGGGTTTAGTTTGGGTTAGGGTTAGTGTTACGGATAGGGTAAGGGTTAGGTTTTGGGTTAGAGTTAGGTTTAGGGTTAGGGTTAGGGGTTGTTTGAGGATTAGGTTTAGCGTTAGGATTAGAGTTAGAGTTTGGTTTGGGATAGGGTTAGTGTTTGGGTTAGGGTTAGGGTTTGGGTTAGGGTTAGGGTTAGGGTTAGGGTTTAGGTTTGGGTTAGGGTAACGTTTAGAGTTAGGGTTTGAGTTCGGGTTTAGGTTTAGGTTACGGTTAGGGTTAGGGTCAGTTTTAGGGGTTGGGTTAGGTTACGTTTAGCATTAGGTCTTGGGTTAGGGTTAGGGATAGGGTTAGTATTAAGGTTAGGGTTAGGGTTTGGGTTTGGGTTAGAGTAAGGTGGAGGCTTAGGGTTTGGGTTAGGGTTACGTTTAGGGTTAGGGTTAGCGTTAGGATTAGGTTTAGTTTTGGGTTAGTGTTAGGTTTAGGGTTTGGGTTTGAGTTAGGGTTAGGGTTAGGGTGAGGGTTAAAGTTTTGGTTTGGATTGGGGTTATTGTTAGGGTTAGGGTTAGGGTTGGGGTGTGTGTTTGTGTTAGGGTTTGGCTTAGGGTTAAGTTTTGGGTAAGTGTTAGGGTTAGGTTTTGGTTTAGGGTTTGGATTTGGGTTAGGGTTAGGGTTAGGTTTAGAGTTAGGGTTAGGTTTTGGGTTTGGGTAAAGGTTTGGGTTTGGATTCGAGTTAGGGTTAGGGTTTTGGTTTGGGTAAGGGTTAGGGTTAAGGTTAGGGTTTGGGTTAGTGTTAGGGTTTGGGATAGGGTTAGGGTTAGGTTTAGGGTTAGGGTTTGGTTTGGACTAGGGTTAGTTTTAGGGTTAGGGTTAGGGTTAGGGTTCGTGTTAGGGTTAGGGGTGGATTAGGGTTAGGGTTTGGGTTAGGATTAAGGTTAGAGGTAAGGTTTGGTTTTGGGTTAGAGTTGGGTTTAGAGTTAGGGTTTGGTTTAGGGTTAGGTTTAGGGTTAGGGCTAGGCGATAGGGTTAGGGTTACGGTTAGGGTTTGGGTTTGAGTTTCGGTTTGGGTTAGGGTTTGGGTAAGGGTTAGGGTTTGGGTTAGTGTTAGGGTTTGGGATAGGGTTAGGGTTAGGGTAAGGGTTAGGGTTAGAGTTAGGGTTTGGGTTTGAGTTAGGGTTAGGGTTAGGGTTTGGGTAAAGGTTTGGGATTCGATTAGGGTTGGGGTTAGGGTTTGGGTTTGGGTAAGGGTTAGGGTTAGGGGTAGGGTTTGGGTTAGGGTTAGGGTTAGGTTTAGGTTTTGTGTTAGTGTTAGGGTTAGGGTTAGTGTTGGGGTTAGGGTTAGGGTTTGGTTTGGGTTAGGGTTAGTTTTATGGTTAGGGATAGGGTTAGGTTTAGGGTTAGGGTTTCGGTTAGGGTAAGGGTTTCGGATAGGGTTAGGGTTAGGGTAAGGGTTCGGGTTAGGGTTTGTGTTAGGGGTAGTGTTAGGGTTAGGATTAGGGTTAGTGTTACGATTAGGGTTTGGGTTAGGTTAGGGTTAGGGTTAGGGTTTGGGTTAGCTTTTGGGTTGGGGTTTGGGTTTGGTTTAGGTTTAGGGTTAGGGTTGGGTTTGGGTTAGGTTTAGGATTAGGGTTATGGGTTAGGGTTAGGGTTAGGATTTGGGTTAGGGTCAGGGTTAGGGTTAGGGTTAGGGTTAGGGTTAGGTTTAGGGTTAGGGTTTGGTTTAGGGTTTGGGTTAGGGTTAGGGTTAGGGTTAGGGTTAGGGTGTGGGTTTGGGTTAGGATTATGCTTACAGATAGGGTTAGGGAAAGTGTTAAGGTTAGGGTTAGGGATAGGGTTAGTGTTAGGGTTAGGGTTAGGGTTTCGTTTATGATTAGGTTTAGGGTTAGGGTTTGGTTTAGGGTTAGGTTTAGGGTTAGGGTTTGGGTTGGGGTTACGGTTAGGGTTAGGATTAGAGTTAGGGTTAGGGTTTCATTTATGATTAGGTTTAGGGTTAGCGTTTGGGTTAGGGTAAGGTTTAGGTTTAGGGTTAGGGTTAGGGTTTGGGTTAGGGTTACGGTTAGGGTTAGGATTAGGGTTAAGGTTAGGGGTTGGGTTTGGGTTCGGGTTAGATTTAGGGTTAGGGTTTACGTTAGGGTTAGGTTTTGGGTTAGGTTTAGAGTTAGGGTTAGGGTTAGGGTTAGGGTTTGGGGTAGGGTTAGGGTTAGGGTCAGGGTTAGGTTTAGTTTTGGGTTAGGGTTAAGTTTAGGGTTTGGGTGTGAGTTAGGGTTAGGGTTAGGGTTTGGGTAAAGGTTTGGCTTTGGATTAGGGTTGGGGTTAGGGGTTCTGTTTGGGTAAGGGTTAGGGTTAGAGTTAGGGTTTGGTTTAGGGTTAGGGTTAGGTTTAGGTCTTGTGTTAGTGTTAGGGTTAGGTTTAGTGTTGGGGTTAAGGTTAGGGTTTGGTTTGGGTTAGGGTTAGTTTTATGGTTAGGGTTAGGGTTAGGGTTAGGGTTTGGGTTAGGGTTAGGTTTTCGGATAGGGTTAGGGTTAGGGTAAGGGTTAGGGTTATGGTTTGTGTTAGGGGTAGGTTTAGGGTTAGGTTTAGGGTTAGTGTTAGGATTAGGGTTTGGGTTAGGGTTAGGGTTAGGGTTAGGGTTTGGGTTAGCTTTTCGGTTGGAGTTTGGGTTTGGTTTAGGTTTAGGGTTGGGGTTGGGTTTGGGTTTGGTTTAGGATTAGGGTTAGGTGTTAGGGTTAGTGTTAGGGTTAGGATTTGGGTTAGGGTCAGGGTTATGGTTAGGGTTAGGATTAGGGTTAGGGTTTGGGTTGGGTTTATGGTTATGGTTAGGGTTAGGATTGGGGTTCAGGTTCGGGTTAGGGTTGGGTTTAGGGTTAGTGTTAGGGTTTGGGTTTGATTTAGGGTTAGGGTTAGGGTTAGGGTTTGGGTTAGGGTTAGGGTTAGGGTTAGGGTTTGGGTTAGGGTTAGGGTTAGGGTTAGGGTAGGGTGTGGGTTTGGGTTAGGGTTAGGGTTAGAGTTTGGGTTTGGTTTAGGGTTAGGGTTAGGTTTAGGTTTTGTGTTAGTGTTAGGGTTAGGGTTAGTGTTGGGGTTAGGGTTAGGGTTTGGTTTGGGTTAGGGTTAGTTTTATGGTTAGGGTTAGGGTTAGGGTTAAGGTTAGGGTTAGGGTTATGGTTTGGGATAGGGTTAGGGTTAGGGTAAGGGTTGGGGTTAGGGTTTGTGTTAGGGGTAGGGTTAGGGTTAGGGTTAGGGTTAGTGTTAGTGTTAGGATTAGGGTTTGGGTTAGTGTTAGGGTTAAGGTTAGGGTTTGGGTTAGCTTTTGGGTTGGAGTTTGGGTTTGGTTTAGCTTTAGGATTAGGGTTGGGTTTGGGTTTGTGTTAGGTTTAGGGTTAGGGTTTGGTTTGGGTTAGAGTTAGTGTTACGAATAGGGTAAGGGTTAGGTTTTGGGTTAGGGTATGTTTAGGGTTATGGTTAGAGGTTGGTTTAGGGTTAGGGTTAGGGTTAGGGTTAGGGTTACGGTTAGGGATTGGTTTGGGATAGGGTTAGTGTTAGGGTTAGGGATAGGGTTTGAGTTAGGGTTAGGGTTAGGATTAGGGTTTCGGTTTGGGTTAGGGTTAGGTTTAGGGTTTGTGTTAGGGTTTAGGGTAGCGTAAGGGTTAGGGTTAGTGTTAGTGTTAGTTTTATAGCTTAGGTTAGGGTTAGGGTTAGGGTTAGGGCTTGGGTTTAGGTTTGGCTCAGGGTTAGGGTTAGGCTTAGGGTTAGGGTTTGGGTTTGCGTTAGGGTTTGGTTTTGGGTTATGGTTCGCGTTAGGGTTAGGGTTAGGATTAGGTTTGGGTTAGGGTTAGTGTTACGGATAGGGTAAGGGTTAGGATTTGGGTTAGGATTAGGTTTAGGGTTAGGGTTAGGGGTTGGTTGAGGATTAGGGTTAGGGTTAGGATTAGAGTTAGGGTTTGGTTTGGGATAGGGTTAGTGTTAGGGTTAGTGTTAGGGTTTGGGTTAGGGTTAGGGTTTGGGTTAGGGTTAGGGTTAGGGTTAGGGTTTAGGTTTGGGTTAGGGTTAGGTTTAGGGTTAGGGTTTGAGTTCGGGTATAGGTTTGGGTTAGGGTTAGGGATAGGGTTAGGCTTAGGGTTAGGGTTAGGGTTAGAGTTAGGATTAGGGTTTCGTTTATGATTAGGTTTAGGGTTAGGGTTTGGTTTAGGGTTAGGTTCAGGGTTAGGGTTAGGGTTAGGGTTAGGGTTTTGTTTATGATTAGATTTAGGGTTCGGGTTTGCGTTAGGGTTAGGTTTTGGGTTAGGTTTAGGGTTAGGGTTAGGGTTAGGGTTAGGGTTAAGGTTAGGGTTAGGGTAAGGGTTAGGGTTAATTTTGTGTTAGGGTTAAGTTTTGTTTTGGATTTGAGTAAGGATTAGGGTTAGGGTTTGGTAAAGGTTTGGGTTTGGATTAGGGTTTGGGTTAGCGTTTGGGTTTGGGTAAGGATTAGGGTTAGAGTTAGGGTTTGGGTTAGGGTTAGGTTTAGGGTTAGGGTCAGCGTTAGTGTTAGGGTTAGGGTTTGGGTTAGCGTTTGGGTTGGAGTTTGGGTTTGGTTTAGGGTTAGGGTTAGGGTTGGGTTTGGGTTAGGGTTAGGGTTAGGGTTAGCGTTAGGTTTAGGGTTAGGGTTAGGGTTAGGGTTAGTGTTGGGTTATGGTTCACGTTAGGGTTAGGGTTAGGGTTAGGTTTTGTGTTTGTGTTAGGGTCTGGTTAGTGTTAGGGTTAGAGTTAGGGTTTGGTTTGGTTTAGGGTTTCTTTTAGGGTTAGGGTTAGGTTAAGGGTTCGTGTTAGGGTTAGGGGTGGATTAGGGTTAGGGTTTGGGTTAGGATTAAGGTTAGGCTTAAGGTTTGGGTTTGGGTTAGGTTTAGGGTTAGGGTTTGGTTTGGGTTAGAGTTAGTGTTACGAATAGGGTAAGGGTTAGGTTTTGGTTTAGGGTTGGTTTAGGGTTATGGTTAGAGGTTGGTTTAGGGTTAGGATTAGGGTTAGGGTTAGGGTTAGTGTTAGGGTTAGGGATTGGCTTGGGATAGGGTGAGTGTTTGGGTTAGGGATAGGGTTTGAGTTAGGGTTAGGGTTAGGGTTAGGGTTAGGGTACGTGTTAGGGTTAGGGGTGGTTTAGGGTTAGGGTTAGGGTTAGGATTAAGGTTCAGGTTAAGGTTTGGGTTAGGGTTAGAGTTAGCTTAGGGTTAGGGTTTAGTTTGCGTTAGGGTTAGTGATACGGATAGGTTAAGGGTTAGGTTTTGGGTTAGGGTTAGGTTTAGGGTTAGGGTTAGAGGTTGGTTGATGATTAGGGTTAGCGTTAGGATTAGAGTTAGGGTTTGGTTTGGGACAGGGTTAGTGTTAGGGTTGGGGTTAGGGTTTGGGTTAGGGTTAGGGTTAGGTTTTGGGTTAGGTTTAGGGTTAGGGTTAGGGTTAGGGTTAGGGTTAGGGTTAGGGTTAGGGTTAGGTTTAATTTTGTGTTAGGGTTAAGTTTTGGTTTGGATTTGAGTAAGGATTAGGGTTAGGGTTTGGTAAAGGTTTGGGTTTGGATTAGGGTTTGGGTTAGCGTTTGGGTTTGGGTAAGGGTTAGGGTTAGAGTTAGGGTTTGGGTTAGGGTTAGGTTTAGGGTTAGGGTCAGCGTTAGTGTTAGGGTTAGGGTTTGGGTTAGCGTTTGGGTTGGAGTTTGGGTTTGGTTTAGGGTTAGGGTTAGGGTTGGGTTTGGGTTAGGGTTAGGGTTAGGGTTAGCGTTAGGTTTAGGGTTAGGGTTAGGGTTAGGGTTAGTGTTGGGTTATGGTTCACGTTAGGGTTAGGGTTAGGGTTGGGTTTGTGTTTGTGTTAGGGTTTGGCTTAGGGTTAAGGTTTGGGTAAGTGTTAGGGTTAGGTTTTGGTTTAGGGTTTGAATTTGGGTTAGGGTTAGGGTTAGGTTTAGAGTTAGGGTTAGGTTTTGGGTTTGGGTAAAGGTTTGGGTTTGGATTAGAGTTAGGGTTAGGGTTTTGGTTTGGGTAAGGGTTAGGGTTAAGGTTAGGGTTTGGGTTAGTGTTAGGGTTTGGGATAGGGTTAGGGTTAGGTTTAGGGTTAGGGTTTGGTTTGGACTAGGGTTAGTTTTAGGGTTAGGGTTAGGGTTAGGGTTCGTGTTAGGGTTAGGGGTGGATTAGGGTTAGGGTTTGGGTTAGGATTAAGGGTAGAGGTAAGGTTTGGGTTTGGGTTAGAGTTGGGTTTAGAGTTAGGGTTTGGTTTAGGGTTAGTTTTAGGGTTAGGGCTAGGCGATAGGGTTAGGGTTAGGGTTAGGGTTAGGGTTTGGGTTTGGGTTAGGGTTAGGGTTAGGGTTAGGGTTAGGGTTTGGGTTAGTGTTAGGGTTTGGGATAGGGTTAGGGTTAGGGTAAGGGTTAGGGTTAGAGTTAGGGTTTGGGTTTGAGTTAGGGTTAGCGTTAGGGTTTGGGTAAAGTTTTGGCTTTGGATTAGGGTTGGGGTTAGGGTTTGGGTTTGGGTAAGGGTTAGGGTTAGAGTTAGGGTTTGGTTTAGGGTTAGGGTTAGGTTTAGGTTTTGTGTTAGTGTTAGGGTTAGGGTTAGTGTTGGGGTTAGGGTTAGGGTTTGGTTTGGGTTAGGGTTAGTTTTATGGTTAGGGTTAGGGTTAGGTTTAGGGTTTGGGTTAGGGATAGGATTTCGAATAGCGTTAGGGATAGGGTAAGTGTTAGGGTTATGGTTTGTGTTTATGTTAGAGTTAGGGTTAGGTTTAGGGTTAGCTTTTCGGTTGGAGTTTGGGTTAGGGTTAGGGTTAGTCTTAGGATTAGAGTTTGGGTTAGGGTTAGGGTTAGGGTTAGGGTTTGGGTTAGCTTTTCGGTTGGAGTTTGGGTTTGGTTTAGGTTTAGGGTTAGGGTTGGGTGTGGGTTAGGTTTAGGATTAGGGTTATGGGTTAGGGTTAGGGTTAGGGTTAGGATTTGGGTTAGGGCCAGGGTTAGGATTAGGGTTAGGGTTAGGGTTAGGGTTTGGGTTGGGGTTATGGTTATGGTTAGGGTTAGGATTAGGATTCGGGTTCGGGTTAGGGTTGGGTTTAGGGTTAGTGTTAGGGTTTGGGTTTGATTTAGGGTTAGGGTTAGGGTTAGGGTTAGGGTTAGGGTTAGGGTTAGGGTGCGGGTTTGGGTTAGGATTAGGCTTACGGATAGGGTTAGGGTAAGTGTTAAGGTTAGGGTTAGGGATAATATTAGGGTTAGGGTTAGGGGTAGGGTTTCGTTTATGATTAGGTTTAGGGTTAGGGTTTGTGTTAGGTTAGGTTTAGGGTTAGGGTTAGGGTTACGGTTAGGGTTTGGGTTAGGATTAGAGTTAGGTTTAGGGTTAGGGTTAGGGTTAGGTTTAGTTTTGGGTTAGTTTTAGGTTTAGGGTTAGGGTTAGGGTTAGTGTTAGGATTAGAGTTTGGGTTAGGGTTAGGGTTAGGGTTAGGGTTTGGGTTAGCTTTTCGGTTGGAGTTTGGGTTTGGTTTAGGTTTAGGGTTAGGGTTGGGTTTGGGTTAGGTTTAGGATTAGGGTTATGGGTTAGGGTTAGGGTTAGGGTTAGGATTTGGGTTAGGGTCAGGGTTAGGATTAGGGTTAGGGTTAGGGTTAGGGTTTGGGTTGGGGTTATGGTTATGGTTAGGGTTAGGATTAGGATTCGGGTTCGGGTTAGGGTTGGGTTTAGGGTTAGTGTTAGGGTTTGCGTTTGATTTAGGGTTAGGGTTAGGGTTAGGGTTAGGGTTAGGGTGCGGGTTTGGGTTAGGATTAGGCTTACGGATAGGGTTAGGGTAAGTGTTAAGGTTAGGGTTAGGGATAATATTAGGGTTAGGGTTAGGGGTAGGGTTTCGTTTATGATTAGGTTTAGGGTTAGGGTTTGTGTTAGGTTAGGTTTAGGGTTAGGGTTAGGGTTACGGTTAGGGTTTGGGTTAGGGTTAGAGTTAGGTTTAGGGTTAGGGTTAGGGTTAGGTTTAGTTTTGGGTTAGTGTTAGGTTTAGGGTTTGGGTTTGAGTTAGTGTTAGGGTTAGAGTGAGGGTTAAAGTTTTGGTTTGGGTTGGGGTTATCGTTAGGGTTAGGGTTAGGGTTAGGGTTTTGTTTATGATTAGATTTAGGGTTCGGGTTTGCGTTAGGGTTAGGTTTTGGGTTAGGTTTAGGGTTAGGGTTAGGGTTAGGGTTAGGGTTAGGGTTAGGGTTAGGGTTAGGGTTAGGGTTAATTTTGTGTTAGGGTTAAGTTTTGGTTTGGATTTGAGTAAGGGTTAGGGTTAGGGTTTGGTAAAGGTTTGGGTTTGGATTAGGGTTTGGGTTAGCGTTTGGGTTTGGGTAAGGGTTAGGGTTAGAGTTAGGGTTTGGGTTAGGGTTAGGTTTAGGGTTAGGGTCAGCGTTAGTGTTAGGGTTAGGGTTTGGATTAGCGTTTGGGTTGGAGTTTGGGTTTGGTTTAGGGTTAGGGTTAGGGTTGGGTTTGGGTTAGGGTTAGGGTTAGGGTTAGCGTTAGGTTTAGGGTTAGGGTTAGGGTTAGGTTTAGTGTTGGGTTATGGTTCACGTTAGGGTTAGGGTTAGGGTTAGGTTTTGTGTTTGTGTTAGGGTCTGGTTAGTGTTAGGGTTAGAGTTAGGGTTTGGTTTGGTTTAGGGTTTCTTTTAGGGTTCGGGTTAGGTTAAGGGTTCGTGTTAGGGTTAGGGGTGGATTAGGGTTAGGGTTTGGGTTAGGATTAAGGTTAGGGTTAAGGTTTGGGTTTGGGTTAGGTTTAGGGTTAGGGTTTGGTTTGGGTTAGAGTTAGTGTTACGAATAGGGTAAGGGTTAGGTTTTGGTTTAGGGTTGGTTTAGGGTTATGGTTAGAGGTTGGTTTAGGGTTAGGATTAGGGTTAGGGTTAGGGTTAGTGTTAGGGTTAGGGATTGGTTTGGGATAGGGTTATTGTTAGGGTTAGGGATAGGGTTTGAGTTAGGGTTAGGGTTAGGGTTTCGATTTGGGTTAGGGTTAGGTTTAGGGTTAGGGTTAGGGTTTGGGTTAGGGTTTAGGTTTTGGTAAGGGTTAGAGTTAGGGTTAGGGTTAGGGTTTAGTTTGGGTTAGGGTTAGTGTTACGGATAGGGTAAGGGTTAGGTTTTGGGTTAGGGTTAGGTTTAGGGTTAGGGTTAGGGGTTGTTTGAGGATTAGGGTTAGCGTTAGGATTAGAGTTAGGGTTTGGTTTGGGATAGGGTTAGTGTTAGGGTTAGGGTTAGGGTTTGGGTTAGGGTTAGGGTTAGGGTTAGGGTTTAGGTTTGGGTTAGGGTAAGGTTTAGAGTTAGGGTTTGAGTTCGGGTTTAGGTTTAGGTTACGGTTAGGGTTAGGGTTAGTTTTAGGGCTTGGGTTAGGTTACGTTTAGCATTAGGTCTTGGGTTAGGGTTAGGGATAGGGTTAGTATTAAGGTTAGGGTTAGGTTTTGGGTTTGGGTTAGAGTAAGGTGGAGGCCTAGGGTTTGGGTTAGGTTTAGGTTTAGGGTTAGGGTTTGGGTTAGGGTTAGAGTTAGGGTTAGGATTAGGATTAGGGTTAGGTTTAAGGTTAGGGTTAGGTTTAGGTTTAGGGTTAGGTTTAGGGGTTAGGTTTAGGCTTAGGGTTAGGATTTGGGTTAGGGTCAGGGTTAGGGTTAGGGTTAGGGTTAGGGTTAGGGTTTGGGTTAGGGTTTGGGTTAGGGTTAGGGTTAGGGTTAGGGTGCGAGTTTGGGTTAGGTTTAGGCTTACGGATAGGGTTAGGGTAAGTGTTAAGGTTAGGGTTACGGATAATGTTAGGGTTAGGGTTAGGGGTAGGGTTTCGTTTATGATTCGGTTTAGGGTTAGGGTTTGCGTTAGGTTAGGTTTAGGGTTAGGGTTAGGGTTAGGGTTAGGGTTTGGGTAAGGGTTAGAGTTAGGTTTAGGGTTAGGGTTAGGGTTAGGTTTAGTTTTGGGTTAGTGTTAGGTTTAGGGTTTGGGTTTGAGTTAGGGTTAGGGTTAGGGTGAGGGTTAAAGTTTTGGTTTGGATTGGGGATATTGTTAGGGTTAGGGTTAGGGTTGGGGTTTGTGTTTGTGTTAGGGTTTGGCTTAGGGTTAAGGTTTGGGTAAGTGTTAGTGTTAGGTTTTGGTTTAGGGTTTGGATTTGGGTTAGGGTTAGGGTTAGGTTTAGAGTTAGGGTTAGGTTTTGGGTTTGGATAAAGGTTTGGGTTTGGATTAGAGTTAGGGTTAGGGTTTTGGTTTGGGTAAGGGTTAGGGTTAAGGTTAGGGTTTGGGTTAGTGTTAGGGTTTGGGATAGGGTTAGGGTTAGGTTTAGGGTTAGGGTTTGGTTTGGACTAGGGTTAGTTTTAGGGTTAGGGTTAGGGTTAGGGTTCGTGTTAGGGTTAGGGGTGGATTAGGGTTAGGGTTTGGGTTAGGATTAAGGTTAGAGGTAAGGTTTGGGTTTGGGTTAGAGTTGGGTTTAGAATTAGGGTTTGGTTTAGGGTTAGGTTTAGGGTTAGGGCTAGGCGATAGGGTTAGGGTTAGGGTTAGGGTTAGGGTTTGGGTTTGGGTTAGGGTTAGGGTTAGGGTTAGGGTTAGGGTTTGGGTTAGTGATAGGGTTTGGGATAGGGTTAGGGTTAGGGTAAGGGTTAGGGTTAGAGTTAGGGTTTGGGTTTGAGTTAGGGTTAGGGTTAGGGTTTGGGTAAAGTTTTGGCTTTGGATTAGGGTTGGGGTTAGGGTTTGGGTTTGGGTAAGGGTTAGGGTTAGAGTTAGGGTTTGGTTTAGGGTTAGGTTTAGGTTTAGGTTTTGTGTTAGTGTTAGGGTTAGGGTTAGTGTTGGGGTTAGGGTTAGGGTTTGGTTTGGGTTAGGGTTAGTTTTATGGTTAGGGTTAGGGTTAGGTTTAGGGTTTGGGTTAGGGATAGGATTTCGAATAGCGTTAGGGATAGGGTAAGTGTTAGGGTTAGGGTTTGTGTTTATGTTAGAGTTAGGGTTAGGTTTAGGGTTAGCTTTTCGGTTGGAGTTTGGGTTAGGGTTAGGGTTAGTGTTAGGATTAGAGTTTGGGTTAGGGTTAGGGTTAGGGTTAGGGTTTGGGTTAGCTTTTCGGTTGGAGTTTGGGTTTGGTTTAGGTTTAGGGTTAGGGTTGGGTTTGGGTTAGGTTTAGGATTAGGGTTATGGGTTAGGGTTAGGGTTAGGGTTAGGATTTGGGTTAGGGTCAGGGTTAGGATAAAGGTTAGGGTTTGGGTTAGGGTTTGGGTTGGGGTTATGGTTATGGTTAAGGTTAGGATTAGGATTCGGGTTCGGGTTAGGGTTGGGTTTAGGGTTAGTATTAGGGTTTGGGTTTGATTTAGGGTTAGGGTTAGGGTTAGGGTTAGGGTTAGGGTGCGGGTTTGGGTTAGGATTAGGCTTACGGATAGGGTTAGGGTAAGTGTTAAGGTTAGGGTTAGGGATAATGTTAGGGTTAGGGTTAGGGGTAGGGCTTCGTTTATGATTAGGTTTAGGGTTAGGGTTTGTGTTAGGTTAGGTTTAGGGTTAGGGTTAGGGTTACGGTTAGGGTTTGGGTTAGGGTTAGAGTTAGGTTTAGGGTTAGGGTTAGGGTTAGGTTTAGTTTTGGGTTAGTGTTAGGTTTAGGGTTTGGGTTTGAGTTAGTGTTAGGGTTAGAGTGAGGTTAAAGTTTTGGTTTGGGTTGGGGTTATCGTTAGGGTTAGGGTTAGGGTTAGGGTTAGGGTTTTGTTTATGATTAGATTTAGGGTTCGGGTTAGGGTTAGGGTTAGGTTTTGGGTTAGGTTTAGGGTTAGGGTTAGGGTTAGGGTTAGGGTTAATTTTGTGTTAGGGTTAAGTTTTGGTTTGGATTTGAGTAAGGGTTAGGGTTAGGGTTTGGTAAAGGTTTGGGTTTGGATTAGGGTTTGGGTTAGCGTTTGGGTTTGGGAAAGGGTTAGGGTTAGAGTTAGGGTTTGGGTTAGGGTTAGGTTTAGGGTTAGGGTCAGCGTTAGTGTTAGGGTTAGGGTTTGGGTTAGCGTTTGGGTTGGAGTTTGGGTTTGGTTTAGGGTTAGGGTTAGGGTTGGGTTTTGGTTAGGGTTAGGGTTAGGGTTAGCGTTAGGTTTAGGGTTAGGGTTAAGGTTAGGTTTAGTGTTGGGTTATGGTTCACGTTAGGGTTAGGGTTAGGGTTAGGTTTTGTGTTTGTGTTAGGGTCTGGTTAGTGTTAGGTTTAGAGTTAGGGTTTGGTTTGGTTTAGGGTTTCTTTTAGGGTTCGGGTTAGGTTAAGGGTTCGTGTTAGGGTTAGGGGTGGATTAGGGTTAGGGTTTGGGTTAGGATTAAGGTTAGGGTTAAGGTTTGGGTTTGGGTTAGGTTTAGGGTTAGGGTTTGGTTTGGGTTAGAGTTAGTGTTACGAATAGGGTAAGGGTTAGGTTTTGGTTTAGGGTTAGTTTAGGGTTATGGTTAGAGGTTGGTTTAGGGTTAGGATTTGGGTTAGGGTTAGGGTTAGTGTTAGGGTTAGGGATTGGTTTGGGATAGGGTTATTGTTAGGGTTAGGGATAGGGTTTGAGTTAGGGTTAGTGTTAGGGTTTCGATTTGGGTTAGGGTTAGGTTTAGGGTTAGGGTTAGGGTTTGGGTTAGGGTTTAGGTTTTGGTAAGGGTTAGAGTTAGGGTTAGGGTTAGGGTTTAGTTTGGGTTAGGGTTAGTGTTACGGATAGGGTAAGGGTTAGGTTTTGGGTTAGGGTTAGGTTTAGGGTTAGGGTTAGGGGTTGTTTGAGGTTTAGGGTTAGCGTTAGGATTAGAGTTAGGGTTTGGTTTGGGATAGGGTTAGTGTTTGGGTTAGGGTTAGGGTTTGGGTTAGGGTTAGGGTTAGGGTTAGGGTTTAGGTTTGGGTTAGTGTAAGGTTTAGAGTTAGGGTTTGAGTTCGGGTTTAGGTTTAGGTTACGGTTAGGGTTAGGGTTAGTTTTAGGGCTTGGGTTAGGTTACGTTTAGCATTAGGTCTTGGGTTAGGGTTAGGGATAGGGTTAGTATTAAGGTTAGGGTTAGGGTTTGGGTTTGGGTTAGAGTAAGGTGGAGGCTTAGGGTTTGGGTTAGGGTTAGGTTTAGGGTTAGGGTGTGGGTTAGGGTTAGAGTTAGGGTTAGGATTAGGATTAGGGTTAGGTTTAAGGTTAGGGTTAGGTTTAGGTTTAGGTTTAGGGTTAGGGGTTAGGTTTAGGCTTAGGGTTAGGATTTGGGTTAGGGTCAGGGTTAGGGTTAGGGTTAGGGTTAGGGTTAGGGTTTGGGTTAGGGTTTGGGTTAGGGTTAGGGTTAGGGTTAGGGTTTCGTTTATGATTAGGTTTAGGGTTAGGGTTTGGGTTAGGGTTAGTGTTAGGGTTTGGGTTTGATTTAGGGTTAGGGTTAGGGTTAGGGTTAGGGTTAGGGTTAGGGTGCGGGTTTGGGTTAGTATTAGGCTTACGGATAGGGTTAGGGTAAGTGTTAAGGTTAGGGTTAGGGATAATGTTAGGGTTAGGGTTAGGGGTAGGGTTTCGTTTATGATTAGGTTTAGGGTTAGGGTTTGTGTTAGGTTAGGTTTAGGGTTAGGGTTAGGGTTACGGTTAGGGTTTGGGTTAGGGTTAGAGTTAGGTTTAGGGATAGGGTTAGGGTTAGGTTTAGTTTTGGGTTAGTGTTAGGTTTAGGGTTTGGGTTTGAGTTAGTGTTAGGATTAGGGTGAGGGTTAAAGTTTTGGTTTGGGTTGGGGTTATCGTTAGGGTTAGGGTTAGGGTTGGGGTTTGTGTTTGTGTTAGGGTTTGGCTTAGGATTAGGGTTTGGGTAAGTGTTAGGGTTAGGTTTTGGTTAAGGGTTTGGATTTGGGTTAGGGTTACGGTTAGGTTTAGGGTTAGGGTTAGGGTTTGTGTTTGGGTAAAGGTTTGGGTTTGGATTAGAGTTAGGGTTAGGGTTTTGGTTTGGGTAAGGGTTAGGGTTAAGATTAGGGTTTGGGTTAGTGTTAGGGTTTGGGATAGGGTTAGGGTTAGGTTTAGGGTTAGGATTTGGTTTGGCCTAGGGTTAGTTTTAGGGTTAGGGTTAGGGTTAGGGTTCGTGTTAGGGTTAGGGTTGGATTAGGGTTAGGGTTTGGGTTCGGATTAAGGTTAGGGTTAAGGTTTGGGTTTGGGTTAGAGTTGGGTTTAGAGTTAGGGTTTGGTTTAGGGTTAGGTTTAGGGTTAGGGCTAGGCGATAGGTTTAGGGTGAGGGTTAGGGTTAGGGTTTGGGTTTGGGTTAGGGTTAGGGTTAGGGTTTGGGTTAGTGTTAGGGTTTGGGATAGGGTTAGGGTTAGGGTAAGGGCTAGGGTTAGAGTTAGGGTTTGGGTTAGGGTTAGGGTTAGGTTTAGGTTTTGTGTTAGTATTAGGGTTAGGGTTAGTGTTGGGGTTAGGGTTAGGGCTTGGTTTGGGTTAGGGTTAGTTTTATGGTTAGGGTTATGTTTAGGATTTGGGTTAGCGATAGGGTTTGGGATAGGGTTAGGGTTAGGGTAAGTGTTAGGGTTAGGGTTTGTGTTAGGGGTAGGGTTAGCGTTAGGTTAAGGGTTAGGGTTAGTGTTAGTATTAGGGTTTGGGTTAGGGTTATGGTTAGGGTTAGGGTTTGGGTTAGCTTTTGGGTTGGAGTTTGGGTTTGGTTTAGGTTTAGAATTAGGGTTGGGTTTGGGTTACGTTTAGGATTAGGGTTAGGGGTTAGGGTTAGGGTTAGGGATAGGGTTAGGGTGTGGGTTTGGGTTAGGTTAGGCTTTCGGATAGGGTTAGGGTAAGTGTTAAGGTTAGGGTTAGGGATAGGGTTAGGGGTAGGGTTAGGGGTAGGGTTTCGTTTATGATTAAGTTTAGGGTTAGGGTTTGGGTTAGGGTTAGGTTTAGGGTTAGGGTTAGGGTTAGGGTTTGGGTTAGGGTTAGGGTTAGAGTTAGGGTTAGGGTTTCGTTTATGAATAGGTTTAGGGTTAGGTTTGGGTTAGGGTTAGGTTTAGGGTTAGGGTTAGTGTTAGGGTTTGGGTTAGGGTTAGGGTGAGGGTTAGGGGAAGGGTTAGGGTTTAGGCTAGGGGCTGGGTTTGGCTTGGGGTTAGATTTAGGGTTAGGGTTTACGTTAGGGTTAGGTTTTGGGTTAGGTTTAGGGTTAGGGTTAGGATTAGGGTTAGGGTTAGGGTTACGGTTAGGTTTAGTTTTGGTTTAGGGTTAAGTTTAGGGTTTGGGTTTGAGTTAGGGTTAGGGTTAGGGTTTGGGTAAAGGTTTGGGATTGGATTAGGGTTGGGGTTAGGGTTTGGGTTTGGGTAAGGGTTAGGGTTAGGGTTAGGGTTTGGGTTAGGGTTAGGGTTAGGTTTAGGTTTTGTGTTAGTGTTAGGGTTAGGGTTAGTGTTGGGGTTAGGGTTAGGGTTTGGTTTGGGTTAGGGTTAGTTTTATGGTTAGGGATAGGGTTAGGGTTAGGGTTAGGGTTTGGGTTAGGGTAAGGGTTTCGGATAGGGTTAGGTTTAGGGTAAGGGTTCGGGTTAGGGTTTGTGTTAGGGGTAGGGTTAGGGTTAGGATTAGGGTTAGTGTTAGGATTAGGGTTTGGGTTAGGGTTAGGGTTAGGGTTAGGGTTTGGGTTAGCTTTTGGGTTGGGGTTTGGGTTTGGTTTAGGTTTAGGGTTAGGGTTGGGTTTTGGTTAGGTTTAGGATTAGGGTTATGGGTTAGGGTTAGGGTTAGGGTTAGGGTTTGGGTTAGGGTCAGGGTTAGGATTAGGGTTAGGGTTAGGGTTAGGGTTTGGGTTGGGGTTATGGTTATGGTTAGGGTTAGGATTAGGATTCGGGTTCGGGTTAGGGTTGGGTTTAGGTTTAGTGTTAGGGTTTGGGTTTGATTTAGGGTTAGGGTTAGGGTTTGGGTTAGGGTTAGGGTTACGGATAGGCTTAGGGTAAGTGTTAAGGTTAGGGTTAGGGATAATGTTAGGGTTAGGGTTAGGGGTAGGGTTTCGTTTGTGATTAGTTTTAGGGTTAGGGTTTGTGTTAGGTTAGGTTTAGGGTTAGGGTTAGGGTTACGGTTAGGGTTTGGGTTAGGGTTAGAGTTAGGTTTAGGGTTAGGGTTAGGGTTAGGTTTAGTTTTGGGTTAGTGTTAGGTTTAGGGTTTGGGTTTGAGTTAGTGTTAGGGTTAGAGTGAGGGTTAAAGTTTTGGTTTGGGTTGGGGTTATCGTTAGGGTTAGGGTTAGGGTTAGGGTTGGGGTTTGTGTTTGCGTTAGGGTTTGGCTTAGGATTAGGGTTTGGGTAAGTGTTAGGGTTAGGTTTTGGTTTAGGGTTTGG
This sequence comes from Eospalax fontanierii, assembly GCA_035773235.1. Taxonomy (NCBI): domain Eukaryota; kingdom Metazoa; phylum Chordata; class Mammalia; order Rodentia; family Spalacidae; genus Eospalax; species Eospalax fontanierii. The sequence goes on along the minus strand of CM069533.1, from coordinate 2,224,085 downwards.
ATTTGTGTTAGGGTTACGGTTAGGTTTAGGGTTAGGGTTAGGGTTTGGGTTTGGGTAAAGGTTTGGGTTTGGATTAGAGTTAGGGTTAGGGTTTTGGTTTGGGTAAGGGTTAGGGTTAAGATTAGGGTTTGGGTTAGTGTTAGGGTTTGGGATAGGGTTAGGGTTAGGTTTAGGGTTAGGATTTGGTTTGGCCTAGGGTTAGTTTTAGGGTTAGGGTTAGGGTTAGGGTTCGTGTTAGGGTTAGGGGTGGATTAGGGTTAGGGTTTGGGTTAGGATTAAGGTTAGGGTTAAGGTTTGGGTTTGGGTTAGGGTTAGGGTTAGGGTAAGGGTTGGGGTTAGGGTTTGTGTTAGGGGTAGGGTTAGGGTTAGGGTTAGGGTTAGGGTTAGTGTTATGATTAGGGTTTGGGTTAGTGTTAGGGTTAAGGTTAGGGTTTGGGTTAGCTTTTGGGTTGGAGTTTGGGTTTGGTTTAGCTTTAGGATTAGGGTTGGGTTTGGGTTTGTGTTAGGTTTAGGGTTAGGGTTTGGTTTGGGTTAGAGTTAGTGTTACGAATAGGGTAAGGTTTAGGTTTTGGGTTAGGGTTGGTTTAGGGTTATGGTTAGAGGTTGGTTTAGGGTTAGGGTTAGGGTTAGGGTTAGGGTTACGGTTAGGGACTGGTTTGGGATAGGGTTAGTGTTAGGGTTAGGGATAGGGTTTGAGTTAGGGTTAGGGTTAGGGTTAGGGTTTCGGTTTGGGTTAGGGTTAGGTTTAGGGTTAGGGTTAGGGTTTGGGTTAGGGTTTAGGGTTGCGTAAGGGTTAGGGTTAGTGTTAGTGTTAGTTTTATAGCTTAGGTTAGGGTTAGGGTTAGGGTTAGGGCTTGGGTTTAGGTTAGGTTTAGGGTTAGGGTTATGCTTAGGGTAAGGGTTTGGGTTTGCGTTAGGGTTTGGTTTTGGGTTATGGTTCGCGTTAGGGTTAGGGTTAGGATTAGGTTTAGGGTTAGGGTTTGGTTTGGGTTAGGGTTAGTGTTACGGATAGGGTAAGGGTTAGGATTTGGGTTAGGATTAGGTTTAGGGTTAGGGTTAGGGGTTGGTTGAGGATTAGGGTTAGGGTTAGGATTAGAGTTAGGGTTTGGTTTGGGATAGGATTAGTGTTAGGGTTAGGTTTAGGGTTTGGGTTAGGGTTAGGGTTAAGGTTAGGGTTTAGGTTTGGGTTAGGGTTAGGTTTAGGGTTAGGGTTTGAGTTCGGGTATAGGTTTGGGTTAGGGTTAGGGATAGGGTTAGGGTTAGGGTTAGGGTTAGGGTTAGGGTTAGAGTTAGGGTTAGGGTTAGGGTTAGGGTTAGGGTTTCGATTTGGGTTAGGGTTAGGTTTAGGGTTAGGGTTAGGGTTTGGGTTAGGATTTAGGTTTTGGTAAGGGTTAGAGTTAGGGTTAGGGTTAGGGTTTAGTTTGGGTTAGGGTTAGTGTTACGGATAGGGTAAGGGTTAGGTTTTGGGTTAGGGTTAGGTTTAGTGTTAGGGTTAGGGTTAGGGTTAGGATTAGGATTAGGGTTAGGTTTAAGGTTAGGGTTAGGTTTAGGTTTAGGGTTAGGGTTAGGGGTTAGGTTTAGGCTT
>CM069533.1:2202500-2207500 GCA_035773235.1 Eospalax fontanierii | reverse complement strand
GGGTTAGAGGTTGATTGATGATTAGGGTTAGCGTTAGGATTAGAGTTAGGGTTTGGTTTGGGATAGGGTTAGTGTTAGGGTTAGGGTTAGGGTTTGGGTGAGGGTTAGGCTTAAGGTTAGGGTGTAGGTTTGGGATAGGGTTAGGTTTAGGGTTAGGGTTTGAGTTGGGTTTAGGTTTGGGTTAGGTTTAGGGTTAGGCTTAGTTTTAGGGCTTGGGTTAGGGTTACGGTTAGGGTTAGGCCTTGGGTTAGGGTTAGGGATAGGGTTAGTATTAAGGTTAGGTTTAGGGTTAGGGTTAGGGTTTGGGTTAGGGTTATGGTTATGGTTAGGATGAGGATTAGGGTGTGGGTTTGGGTTAGGATTAGGCTTACAGATAGTGGTAGGGTAAGTGTTAAGGTTAGGGTTAGGAATAGGGTTAGGGTTAGGGTTTCGTTTATGATTAGGTGTAGGGTTAGGGTTTGGTTTAGGGTTAGGTTTAGGGTTAGGGTTATGGTTAGGGTATGGGTTAGGGTTAGGGTTAGAGTTAGGGTTAGGGTTTCGTTTATGATTAGGTTTAGGGTTACGGTTTGGGTTAGGGTTAGGTTTAGGGTTAGGGTTAGGGTTAGGGTTTGGGTTAGGGTTACGGTTAGGGTTAGGATTAGGGTTAAAGTTAGGGTTTGGGTTTGGGTAAGTGTTAGGGTTAGAGTTAGGGTTTGGGTTAGGGTTAGGTTTAGGTTTAGGTTTTGTGTTAGTGTTAGGGTTAAGGTTAGTGTTGGGGTTAGGGTTAGGGTTTGGTTTGGGTTAGGGTTAGTTTTATGGTTAGGGTTAGGGTTCGGGTTTGGGTTAGGGATAGGGTTTGGGATTGGGTTAGTGTTAGGGTAAGGGTTAGGGTTAGGGTTTGTGTTAGGGGTAGGGTTAGGGTTAGGGTTAGGGTTAGGGTTAGGGTTAGTGTTAGGATTAGGGTTTGGTTTAGGGTTATGGTTAGGGTTAGGGTTTGGGTTAGCTTTTGGGTTGGAGTTTGGGTTTGGTTTAGTTTTAGGATTACGGTTGGGTTTGGGTTTGGTTTAGGATTAGGATTAGGGGTTAGGGTTAGGGTTAGGGTTAGGATTTGGTTTAGGGTCAGGGTTAGGGTTAGGGTTAGGGTTCAGGTTCGGGTTAGGGTTGGGTTTAGGGTTAGTGTTAGGGTTTGGGTTTGATTTATAGTTAGGGTTAGGTTTAGAGTTTGGGTTAGGGTTAGGGTTAGTGTTAGGGTTGGGGTTGGGGTTATGGTTATGGTTAGGGTTAGGAGTAGGGTTCGGGTTCGGGTTAGGGTTGGGTTTAGGGTTAGTGTTAGGGTTTGAGTTTGATTTATAGTTACGGTTAGGGTTAGGTTTAGGGTTTGGGTTAGGGTTAGGGTTAGGGTTAGGGTTTGGGTGAGGGTTAGGGTTAGGGTTAGGGTTAGGGTGTGGGTTTCGGTTAGGGTTAGGCTTACGGATAGGTTTAGGGTAAGTGTTAAGTTTAGGGTTAGGGATAGGGTTAGGGTTAGGGTTAGGGGTAGGGTTTCGTTTATGATTAGGTTTAGGGTTAGGGTTTGGGTTAGGTTAGGTTTAGGGTTAGGGTTAGGGTTAGGGTTTGGGTTAGGGTTAGGATTATGTTTAGGATTGGGTTAAGATTAGGGGTTGGGTTTGGGTTCCGGTTAGATTTAGGGTAAGGGTTTGTGTTAGGGATAGGTTTTGGGTTAGGTTTAGGGTTAGGGTTATGGTTTGGGTTATGGTTAGAGTTAGGGTTAGGGTTTGGGTTAGGGTTAGGGTTAAAGTTTGGGTTTGGGTTGGGGTTATCGTTAGTGTTAGGGTTAGGGTTGGGGTTTGTGTTTGCGTTAGGGTTTGGCTTAGGGTTAGGGTTTGGGTCAGAGTTAGGGTTAGGTTTTGGTTTAGGGTTTTGGTTTGGGTTAGGCTTAGGGTTAGGTTTAGGGTTAGGGTTAGGGTTTGGGTGTTTGTTAGGGTTTGGGTAAAGGTTTGGGTTTGGATTAGAGTTAGGGTTAGGGTTTTGGTTTGGGTAAGGGTTAGGGTTAGGGTTAGGATTTGGGTTAGTGTTAGAGTTTGGGATAGGGTTAGGGTTAGGGTTAGGTTTAGGGTTTGGTTTGGCCTAGGGTTAGTTTTAGGGTTAGGGTTAGGGTTAGGGTTAGGGGTGGATTAGGGTTAGGGTTTGGGTTAGGATTAAGGTTAGGGTTAAAGTTTGGGTTTGGGTTAGAGTTGGGTTTAGAGTTAGGTTTTGGTTTAGGGTTAGGTTTAGGGTTACGGCTACGCGATAGGGTTAGGGTTAGGGTTAGGGTTTTGGTTTGGGTTAGGGTTAGGGTTAGGGTTAGGGTTTGGGTTAGTGTTAGGGTTTGGGATAGGGTTTGGGTTAGGGTAAGGTTTAGGGTTAGGGTTGTGTTAGGTTTAGGGTTAGGGTAAGGGTTAGGATTAAGGTTTGGGTTAGGGTTAGGGTTAGGGCTAGGGTTAGGGTTTGGGTTAGCGTTTGGTTTGGAGTTTTGGTTTGGTTTAGGGTTAGGGTTAGGGTTGGGTTTGGGTTAGGGTTAGGTTTCGGGTTATGGTTAGCGTTAGGGTTTGGGTTAGGGTTACGGTTAGGGTTAGGATTAGGGTTAAGGTTAGGGTTTGGGTTTGGGTAAGTGTTAGGGTTAGAGTTAGGGTTTGGTTTAGGGTTAGGTTTAGGTTTAGGTTTTGTGTTCGGGTTAGAGTTAGGGTTAGTGTTGGGGTTAGGGTTAGGGTTTGATTTGGGTTAGGGTTAGTTTTATGGTTAGGGTTAGGGTTAGGGTTTGGGTTAGGGATAGGGTTTGGGATAGGGTTAGGTTTAGGGTAAGGGTTAGGATTAGGGTTTGTGTTAGGGTTAGGGTTAGGGTTAGGGTTAGGATTAGGGTTAGTGTTAGGATTAGGGTTTGGTTTAGGGTTATGGTTAGGGTTAGGGTTTGGGTTAGCTTTTGGGTTGGAGTTTGGGTTTGGTTTAGGTTTAGGATTAGGGTTGGGTTTGGGTTAGGTTTAGGATTAGGGTTAGGGGTTAGGGTTAGGGTTAGGGTTAGGATTTGGGTTAGGGTCAGGGTTAGGGTTAGGGTTAGGGTTCGTGTTCAGGTTAGGGTTGGGTTTAGGGTTAGTGTTAGGGTTTGGGTTTGATTTATAGTTAGGGTTAGGGTTAGGTTTAGGGTTTGGGTTAGGGTTAGGGTTAGGGTTAGGGTTGGGGTTGGGGTTATGGTTATGGTTAGGGTAAGGATTAGGGTACGGGTTCGGGTTAGGGTTGGGTTTAGTGTTAGTGTTAGGGTTTGGGTTTGATTTATAGTTACGTTTAGGGTTTGGTTTAGGGTTTGGGTTAGGGTTTGGGTTAGGGTTTGGGTTAGGGTTACGGTTAGGGTTAGGATTAGGGTTAATGTTAGGGTTTGGGTTTGGGTTCGCGTTAGATTTAGGGTTAGGGTTTACGTTAGGGTTAGGTTTTGGGTTAGGTTTAGGGTTAGGGTTAGGGTTATGGTTAGGATTTGGGGTAGGGTTAGGGTTAGGGTTAGGGTTAGTGTTAGGTTTAGTTTTGGGTTAGGGTTAAGTTTAGGGTTTGGGTTTGAGTTAGGGTTAGGGTTAGGGTTTGGGTAAAGGTTTGGGTTTGGATTAGGGTTAGGGTTAGGGTTTGGGTTGGGGTTATGCTTATGGTTATGCTTAGGGTTAGGATTAGGGTTCGGGTTCGGGTTAGGGTTGGGTTTAGGGTTAGTGTTAGGGTTTGAGTTTGATTTAGGTTCAGGGTTAGGGTTAGGGTTGGGGTTTGGGTTAGGGTTAGGGTTAGGGTTGGATTAGGGTGTGGGTTTGGGTTAGGGTTAGGTTTAGGGTTAGGGTTAGGGTTAGGGTTCGGGTTAGGGTTACGGTTAGGGTTAGGGTTCGGGTTAGATTTAGGGTCAGGGTTTGCGTTAGGGTTAGGTTTTGAGTTAGGTTTAGGGTTAGGGTTAGGGTTAGGGTTAGTTTTAGGCTTAGGGTTAGGTTTAGTTTTGGGTTGGGGTTAAGTTTAGGGTTTGGGTTTGAGTTAGGTTTAGGGTTAGGGTTTGGGTAAAGATTTGCGTTTGGATTAGGTTTGGGGTTAGGGTTTGGGTTTGGGTAAGGGTTAGGTTTAGAGTTAGGGTTTGGGTTAGGGTTAGTGTTAGGTTTAGGTTTTGTGTTAGTGTTAGGGTTAGGGTTAGTGTTGGGTTAGGGTTAGGGTTTGGTTTGGGTTAGGGTTAGTTTTACGGTTAATGTTAGAGTTAGGGATAGGGTTCGGGTTTAGGTTAGGGTTAGGGTTTGGGATAAGGTTAGGGGTAGGTTTAGGGTTTCTGTTAGGGGTAGTGTTAGGGTTAGGGTTAGGTTAGGTTTAGGGTTAGGGTTAGGGTTAGGGTTAGGGTTTGGGTTAGGGTTAGAGTTAGGTTTAGGCTTAGGGTTAGGGTTAGGTTTAGTTTTGGGTTAGTGTTAGGTTTAGGGTTTGGGTTTGAGTTAGGGTTAGGGTTAGGGTTAGCGTTAAAGTTTGGGTTTGGGTTGGGGTTATCGTTAGGGTTAGGGTTAGGGTTGGGGTTTGTGTTTGCGTTAGGGTTTGGCTTAGGGTTAGGGTTTGGGTAAGTGTTAGGGTTAGGTTTTGGTTTAGGGTTTGGGTTTGGGTTAGGGTTAAGGTTAGGTTTAGGGTTAGGGTTAGGGTTTGGGTTTGGGGGGGGTTTGGGTAAAGGTTTGGGTTTGAATTAGAGTTAGGGTTAGGGTTTTGGTTTGGGTAAGGTTTAGGGTTAGGGTTAGGGTTTGGGTTAGTGTTAGGTTTTGGGATAGGGTTAGGGTTAGGGTTTGGTTTGGGCTAGGGTTAGTTTTAGGGTTAGGGTTAGGGTTCGTGTTAGGGTTAGGGGTGTATTACGGTTAGGGTTTGGGTTAGGATTAAGGTTAGGGTTAGGTTAGGGTTTGGGTTAGAGTTGGGTTTAGAGTTAGGGTTTGGTTTAGGGTTAGGTTTAGGGTTAGGGCTAGGCGATAGGGTTAGTGTTAGGGTTAGGGTTTGGGTTTGGG
>CM069533.1:2195000-2197500 GCA_035773235.1 Eospalax fontanierii | reverse complement strand
GGTTAGGGTTAGGGTTTGGGTTAGGTTTAGTGTTAGGTTTAGGGTTAGGGTTTGGGTTAGGGTTAGGGTAATTTTTTGGGTTATGGTTCGCTTTAGGGTTAGTGTTAAGGTTAGGTTTTGTGTTTGTGTTAGGGTTAGGGTTAGTGCTAAGGTTAGAGTTAGGGTTTGGTTTGGGTTAGGGTTTCTTTTAGGGTTAGGGTTAGGGTTATTGTTCGTGTTAGGGTTAGGGGTGGATTAGGGTTAGGGATTGGGTTAGGATTAAGGTTAAGGTTAAGGTTTGGGTTTGGGTTAGGGTTAGGGTTAGGGTTTGTTTTGGGTTAGAGTTCGGGTTACGAATAGGGTAAGGGTTAGGTTTTGGGTTAGGGTTGGTTTAGGGTTATGGTTAGAGGTTGGTTTAGGGTTAAGGTTAGGGTTTTGGTTAGGTTTAGGTTTAGGGATTGGTTTGGGATAGGGTTAGTGTTAGGGTTAGGGACAGGGTTTGAGTTAGGTTTAGGGTTAGGGTTAGGGTTAGGGTTTCGGTTTGGGTTAGGGTTAGGTTTAGGGTTAGGGTTAGGGTTTGGGTTAGGGTTTAGGTTTCGGTTAGGGTTAGGGTTAGGGTTAGTGTTAGTTTTAGAGCTTAGGTTAGGGTTAGGGTTAGGGTTAGGCCTTGGGTTTATGTTAGGTTTAGGGTTAGGGTTAGCCTTAGGGTTAGGGTTTGGGTTTGCGTTAGCGTTTGGTTTTGGGTTATGGTTCGGGTTAGGGTTAGGGTTAGGATTAGGTTTAGGGTTAGGGTTTGGTATGGGTTAGGGTTAGTTTTAGGGTTAGGGTTAGGGTTAGGGTTCGTGTTCGGGTTAGTGGTGGTTTAGGGTTAGGGTTAGGTTTAGGATTAAGGTTAGGGTTAAGGTTTGGGTTAGGGTTAGAGTTAGGGTTAGGGTTAGGGTTTACTTTGCGTTAGGGTTAGTGATACGGATAGGGTAAGGGTTAGGTTTTGGGTTAGGGTTAGGTTTAGGGTTAGGGTTAGAGGTTGTTTGATGATTAGGGTTAGCGTTAGGATTAGAGTTAGGGTTTGGTTTGGGATAGGGTTAGTGTTAGGGTTAGGGTTAGGGTTTGGGTTAGGGTTAGGTTTAGCGTTAGGGTTAGTGTTAGGGTTTGGGTTAGGCTTAGGGATAGGGTTTCGTTTATGATTAGGTTTAGGGTTGGGGTTTGGGTTAGGGTTAGGTTTAGGGTTAGGGTTAGGGTTGGGGTTTGGGTTAGGGTTAGGGTTAGGGTTAGGATTAGTGTTAAGTTTAGGGTTTGGGTTTGGGTTCGGGTTAGATTTATGGTTAGGGTTTGGGTTAGGTTTAGGTTATCGGTTAGCTTTAGGGTTAGGGTTAGGTTTTGGGTTTGGGTTAGGGTTAGGGTTAGGGTTAGGGTTAGGGTTAGGGTTAGGCTTAGGGTTAGGTTTAGTTTTGGGTTAGGGTTAAGTTTACGGTTTGGGTTTGAGTTAGGGTTAGGGTTAGGTTTAGGGTTAAGTTTTGGGTTTGGGTTAGCGTTATCGTTAGGGTTAGGGTTAGGGTTAGGGTTTGTGTTTGCGTTAGAGTTAGGCTTAGGGTTAGGGTTTGGGTAAGTGTTAGGGTTAGGTTTTGGTTTAGAGTTAGGGTTAGGGTAACGGTTAGGGTTTCGGTTAAGGTTAGGGTTTCGGTTAGGGTTTGGGTTAGGTTTAGGGTTAGGGTTAAAGTTAGGTTAGGTTTAGGGTTAGGGTTAGGGTTAGGTCTTGGGTTAGGGTTAGTATTAAGGTTAGGGTTAGGGTTTGGGTTAGGTTTAGTGTTAGGTTTAGGGTTAGGGTTTGGGTTAGGGTTAGGGTTAGTTTTTGGGTTATGGTTCGCTTTAGGGTTAGTGTTAGGGTTAGGGTTAGTGCTAAGGTTAGAGTTAGGGTTTGGTTTGGGTTAGGGTTTCTTTTAGGGTTAGGGTTAGGGTTATTGTTCGTGTTAGGGTTAGGGGTTGATTAGGGTTAGGGATTGGGTTAGGATTAAGGTTAAGGTTAAGGTTTGGGTTGGGTTAGGGTTAGGGTTAGGGTTTGGTTTGGGTTAGAGTTCGGGTTACGAATAGGGTAAGGGTTAGGTTGTGGGTTAGGGTTGTTTTATGGTTATGGTTAGAGGTTGGTTTAGGGTTAAGGTTAGGGTTTTGGTTAGGTGTAGGGTTAGGGATTGGTTTGGGATAGGGTAAGTGTAAGGGTTAGGGACAGGGTTTGAGTTAGGTATAGTGTAAGGGTTAGGGATAGGGTTTCGGTTTGGGTTAGGGTTAGGGTTAGGTTTAGGGTTCGGGTTAGGGTTTGGGTTAGGGTTTAGGTTTCGGTTAGGGTTAGGGTTAGTGTTAGTTTTAGAGCTTAGGTTAGGGTTAGGGTTAGGGTTAGGGCTTGGGTTTATGTTAGGTTTAGGGTTAGGGTTAGGCTTAGGGTTAGGGTTTGGGTTTGCGTTAGGGTTTGGTTTTGGGTTATGGTTCGGGTTAGGGTTAGGGTTAGGATTAGGTTTAGGGTTAGGGT
>CM069533.1:2177500-2187500 GCA_035773235.1 Eospalax fontanierii | reverse complement strand
GGGTTGGAGTTTGGGTTTGGTTTAGGGTTAGGGTTAAGGTTGGGTTTGGGTTAGGGTTAGGTTTTGGGTTATGGTTCACGTTAGGGTTAGGGTTAGGGTTAGGTTTTGTGTTTGTGTTAGAGTTAGGGTTAGTGTTAGGATTAGAGTTAGGGTTTGGTTTGGGTTAGGGTTTCTTTTAGGGTTAGGGTTAGGGTTAGGGTTCGTGTTAGGGTTAGGGGTGGATTAGGGTTAGGTTTTGGGTTAGGATTAAGGTTAGGGTTAAGGTTTAGGTTTGGGTTAGGTTTAGGGTTAGGGTTTGGTTTGGGTTAGAGTTAGTGTTGCGAATAGGGTAAGAGTTAGGTTTTGGGTTAGGGTTGGTTTAGGGTTATGGTTAGAGGTTGGTTTAGGGTTAGGGTTAGGGTTAGGGTTAGGGTTAGGGTTAGGGATTGGTTTGAGATAGGGTTAGTGTTAGGGTTAGGGATAGGTTTTGAGTTAGGGTTAGCTTTAGGGTTAGGGTTAGGGTTCGTGTTAGGGTTAGGGGTGGTTTAGGGTTAGGGTTAGGGTTAGGATTAAGGTTCAGGTTAAGGATTGGGTTAGGGTTAGAGTTAGCTTAGGGTTAGGGTTTAGTTTGCGTTAGGGTTAGTGATACGGATAGGTTAAGGGTTAGGTTTTGGGTTAGGGTTAGGTTTAGGGTTAGGGTTAGAGGTTGGTTGATGATTAGGGTTAGCGTTAGGATTAGAATTAGGGTTTGGTTTGGGATAGGGGTATTGTTTGGGTTATGGTTAGGGGTTGGGTTTGGGTTTGGTTTTGGGTTGTGGATTTGGTTTGGGTTAGGGTTAGGTTTAGGGTTAGGGTTTGAGTTCGGTTTTAGGTTTGGGTTAGGGTTAGGGTTAGGGTTAGTTTTAGGGCTTGTGTTAGGGTTACGGTTAGGGTTAGGTCTTGGGTTAGGCTTAGGGATAGGGTTAGTATTAAGGTTAGGGTTAGGGTTTGGGTTTGGGTTAGAGTAACGTGGAGGCTGAGGGTTTGGGTCAGGGTTAGGTTTAGGGTTAGGGTTTGGGTTAGGGTTAGGGTTAGGGTTAGGATTAGGATTAGGGTTAGGGTTAAGGTTAGGGTTAGGTTTGGGGTTAGGGTTAGGGGTTAGGGGTTAGCCTTATGGTTAATGTAAGGGTTACGTTTAGGGTTTGGATTTGGGTCAGGTTTAGTTTTAGGGTTAGTGTTGGGTTTAGGGTTAGTGTTAGGGTCTGGGTTTGATTTAAGTTTAGGGTTAGTGTTAGGGTTAGGGTTAGGTTTAGGGTTAGGGTTTCATTTATGATTAGGTTTAGGGTTAGGGTTTGGGTTAGGGTTAGGTTTAGCGTTAGGGTTAGTGTTAGGGTTTGGGTTAGACTTAGGGATAGGGTTTCGTTTATGATTAGGTTTAGGGTTGGGGTTTTGGGTTAGGGTTAGGTTTAGGGTTAGGGTTAGGGTTGGGGTTTGGGTTAGGGTTCTGGTTACGGTTAGGATTAGTGTTAAGTTTAGGGTTTGGGTTTGGGTTCGGGTTAGATTTATGGTTAGGGTTTGGGTTAGGTTTAGGTTATCGGTTATGTTTAGGGTTAGGGTTAGGTTTTGGGTTTGGGTTAGGGTTAGGGTTAGGGTTAGGGTTAGGCTTAGGGTTAGGTTTAGTTTTGGGTTAGGGTTAAGTTTACGGTTTGGGTTTGAGTTAGGGTTAGGTTTAGGTTTAGGGTTAAGGTTTGGGTTTGGGTTAGGGTTATCGTTAGGGTTAGGGTTAGCGTTAGGGTTTGTGTTTGCGTTAGAGTTAGGCTTAGGGTTAGGGTTTGGGTAAGTGTTAGGGTTAGGTTTTGGTTTAGAGTTAGGGTTAGGGTAAGGGTTAGGGTTTCGGTTAGGGTTAGGGTTTCGGTTAGGGTTTGGGTTAGGTTTAGGGTTAGGGTTAGAGTTAGGTTAGGTTTAGGGTTAGGGTTATTGTTAGGTCTTGGGTTAGGGTTAGTATTAAGGTTAGGGTTAGGGTTTGGGTTAGGTTTAGTGTTAGGGTTAGGGTTAGGGTTTGGGTTAGGGTTAGGGTTAGTTTTTGGGTTATGGTTCGCTTTAGGGTTAGTGTTAGGGTTAGGTTTTGTGTTTGTGTTAGGGTTAGGGTTAGTGCTAGGGTTAGAGTTAGGGTTTGGTTTGGGTTAGGGTTTCTTTTAGGGTTAGGGTTAGGGTTATTGTTCGTGTTAGGGTTAGGGGTGGATTAGGGTTAGGGTTTGGGTTAGGATTAAGGGTAGGGTTAAGGTTTGGGTTTGGGTTAGGGTTAGGGTTAGGGTTTGGTTTGGGTTAGAGTTCGGGTTACGAATAGGGTAAGGGTTAGGTTTTGGGTTAGGGTTGGTTTATGGTTATGGTTAGAGGTTGGTTTAGGGTTAAGGTTAGGGTTTTGGTTAGGTTTAGGGTTAGGGATTGGTTTGGGATAGGGTTAGTGTTAGGGTTAGGGATAGGGATTGAGTTAGGTTTAGGGTTAGGGTTAGGGTTAGGGTTTCGGTTTGGGTTAGGGTTAGGTTTAGGGTTAGGGTTAGGGTTTGGGTTAGGGTTTAGGTTTGGGTTAGGGTTAGGGTTAGTGTTAGTTTTAGAGCTTAGGTTAGGGTTAGGGTTAGGGTTAGGGTTAGGGCTTGGGTTTAGGTTAGGTTTAGGGTTAGGGTTAGGCTTAGGGTTAGGGTTTGGGTTTGCGTTAGGGTTTGGTTTTGGGTTATGGTTCGGGTTAGGGTTAGGGTTAGGATTAGGTTTAGGGTTAGGTTTTGATTTGGGTTAGGGTTAGTTTTAGGGTTAGGGTTAGTGTTAGGGTTCGTGTTAGGGTTAGGGTTAGGGTTAGGATTAGGTTTAGGGTTAGGGTTAGGGTTTAAGTTAGCGTTTGGGTTGGAGTTTGCGTTAGGGTTAGGGCTAGGCAATAGGGATAGTGTTAGGGTTAGCGTTAGGGTTAGGGTTTGGGCTTGGGTTATGGTTAGTGTTAGGGTTAGGGTTAGGGTTAGGGTTAGGGTTAGGATTAGGGTTTAGGGTTATAGTTTGGTTTGGGTTAGGGTTAGGGTTAGTGTTAGGGTTAGGGTTACGAGTAGGTTTAGGGTTAGGGTTAGGGTTTGGATTTGGGTTAGGGTTAGGGTTAGGTTTAGGGTTAGGGTTAGGTTTTGGGTTTGGATTAGGTTTTGGGTAAAAGTTTGGGTTTGGATTACGTTAGGGTTAGGGTTTGGGTTTGGGTAAGGGTTAGAGTTAGGGTTAGGGTTTGGGTTAGTGTTAGGGTTTGGGATAGGGTTAGGGTTAGGGTAAGGGTTAGGATTAGGGGTGTTTTAGGGTTAGGGTTAGGGTTAGGATTAAGGTTAAGTTTAAGGTTTGGGTTAGGGTTAGAGTTAGGGTTAGGGTTAGGGTTTGGGTTAGCGTTTGGGTTGGAGTTTGGGTTTGGTTTAGGGTTAGGGTTAGGGTTGGGTTTGGGTTAGGGTTAGGTTTTGGGTTATGGTTCACGTTAGGGTTAGGGTTAGGGTTAGGTTTTGTGTTTGTGTTAGAGTTAGGGTTAGTGTTAGGATTAGAGTTAGGGTTTGGTTTGGGTTAGGGTTTCTTTTAGGGTTAGGGTTAGGGTTAGGGTTCGTGTTAGGGTTAGGGGTGGATTAGGGTTAGGGTTTGGGTTAGGATTAAGGTTAGGGTTAAGGTTTAGGTTTGGGTTAGGTTTAGGGTTAGGGTTTGGTTTGGGTTAGAGTTAGTGTTACGAATAGGGTAAGGGTTAGGTTTTGGGTTAGGGTTGGTTTAGCGTTATGGTTAGAGGTTGGTTTAGGGTTAGGGTTAGGATTAGGGTTAGGGTTAGGGTTAGGGGTAGGGATTGGTTTGGGAAAGGGTTAGTGTTAGGGTTAGGGATAGGGTTTGAGTTAGGGTTAGGGTTAGAGTTAGGGTTAGGGTTCGTGTTAGGGTTAGGGGTGGTTTAGGGTTAGGGTTAGGGTTAGGATTAAGGTTCAGGTTAAGGTTTGGGTTAGGGTTAGAGTTAGCTTAGGGTTAGGGTTTAGTTTGCGTTAGGGTTAGTGATACGGATAGGTTAAGGGTTAGGTTTTGGGTTAGGGTTAGGTTTAGGGTTAGGGTTAGAGGTTGGTTGATGATTAGGGTTAGCGTTAGGAATAGAGTTAGGGTTTGGTTTGGGATAGGGTTAGTGTTAGGGCTAGGGTTAGCGTTTGGGTTAGGGTTAGGTTTAGGGTTAGGGATTAGGTTTGGGTTAGGGTTAGGTTTAGGGTTAGGGTTTGAGTTCGGTTTTAGGTTTGGGTTAGGGTTAGGTTTAGGGTTAGTTTTAGGGCTTGTGTTAGGGTTACGGTTAGGGTTAGGTCTTGGGTTAGGGTTAGGGATAGGGTTAGTATTAAGGTTAGGGTTAGGGTTTGGGTTTGGGTTAGAGTAAGGTGGAGGCTTAGGGTTTGGGTTAGGGTTAGGTTTAGGGTTAGGGTTTGGGTTAGGGTTAGGGTTAGGGTTAGGATTAGAATTAGGGTTTGGGTTAAGGTTAGGGTTAGGTTTAGGGTTAGGGTTAGGGGTTAGGGGTTAGCCTTATGGTTAATGTAATGGTTACGTTTAGGGTTTGGATTTGGGTCAGGTTTAGTTTTAGGGTTAGGGTTGGGTTTAGGGTTAGTGTTAGGGTCTGGGTTTGATTTAAGTTTAGGGTTAGTGTTAGGGTTAGGGTTAGGTTTAGGGTTAGGGTTTCGTTTATGATTAGGTTTAGGGTTAGGGTTTGGGTTATGGTTAGGTTTAGCGTTAGGGTTAGTGTTAGGGTTTGGGTTAGGCTTAGCGATAGGGTTTCGTTTATGATTAGGTTTAGGGTTGGGGTTTGGGTTAGGGTTAGGTTTAGGTTTAGGGTTAGGGTTGGGGTTTGGGTTAGGGTTAGGTTTAGGGTTAGGATTAGTGTTAAGTTTAGGGTTTGGGTTTGGGTTCGGGTTAGATTTATGGTTAGGGTTTGGGTTAGGTTTAGGTTATCGGTTAGGTTTAGGGTTAGGGTTAGGTTTTGGGTTTGGGTTAGGGTTAGGGTTAGGGTTAGGGTTAGGGTTAGGCTTAGGGTTAGGTTTAGTTTTGGGTTAGGGTTAAGTTTACGGTTTGGGTTTGAGTTAGGGTTAGGGTTAGGTTTAGGGTTAAGGTTTGGGTTTGGGTTAGGGTTAGGGTTAGCGTTAGGGTTTGTGTTTGCGTTAGAGTTAGGCTTAGGGTTAGGGTTTGGGTAAGTGTTAGGGTTAGGTTTTGGTTTAGAGTTAGGGTTAGGGTAAGGGTTAGGGTTTCGGTTAGGGTTAGGGTTTCGGTTAGGTTTTGGGTTAGGTTTAGGGTTAGGGTTAGAGTTAGGTTAGGTTTAGGGTTAGGGTTAGGGTTAGGTCTTGGGTTAGGGTTAGTATTAAGGTTAGGGTTAGGGTTTGGGTTAGGTTTAGTGTTAGGGTTAGGGTTAGGGTTTGGGTTAGGGTTAGGGTTAGTTTTTGGGTTATGGTTCGCTTTAGGGTTAGTGTTAGGGTTAGGTTTTGTGTTTGTGTTAGGTTTAGGGTTAGTGCTAGGGTTAGAGTTAGGGTTTGGTTTGGGTTAGGGTTTCTTTTAGGGTTAGGGTTAGGGTTATTGTTCGTGTTAGGGTTAGGGGTGGATTAGGGTTAGGGTTTGGGTTAGGATTAAGGTTAGGGTTAAAGTTTGGGTTTGGGTTAGGGTTAGGGTTAGGGTTTGGTTTGGGTTAGAGTTCGGGTTACGAATAGGGTAAGGGTTAGGTTTTGAGTTAGGGTTGGTTTAGGGTTATGGTTAGAGGTTGGTTTAGGGTTAAGGTTACGGTTTTGGTTAGGTTTAGGGTTAGGGATTGGTTTGGGATAGGGTTAGTGTTAGGGTTAGGGATAGGGTTTGAGTTAGGTTTAGGGTTAGGGTTTCGGTTTGGGTTAGGGTTAGGTTTAGGGTTAGGGTTAGGGTTTGGGTTAGGGTTTAGGTTTGGGTTAGGGTTAGGGTTAGTGTTAGTTTTAGAGCTTAGGTTAGGGTTAGGGTTAGGGTTAGGGTTAGGGCTTGGGTTTAGGTTAGGTTTAGGGTTAGGGTTAGGCTTAGGGTTAGGGTTTGGGTTTGCGTTAGGGTTTGGTTTTGGGTTATGGTTCGGGTTAGGTTTAGGGTTAGGATTAGGTTTAGGGTTAGGGTTTGGTTTGGGTTAGGGTTAGTTTTAGGGTTAGGGTTAGGGTTAGGGTTCGTGTTAGGGTTAGGGTTAGGGTTAGGATTAAGGTTAGGGTTAAGGTTTGGGTTAGGGTTAGAGTTAGGGTTAGGTTTAGGGTTTAGTTTGCGTTAGGGTTAGTGATACGGATAGGGTAAGGGTTAGGTTTTGGGTTAGGGTTAGGTTTAGGGTTAGGGTTAGAGGTTGTTTGATGATTAGGTTTAGCGTTAGGATTAGAGTTAGGGTTTGGGTTAGGGTTAGGGTTAGGTTTAGGTTTTTGGTTAGGGTTAGGTTTAGGGTTAGGGTTTGGGTTAGGGTTACGTTTAGGGTTACTGTTAGGGTTAGGGTTAGGGTTTGGGGTATGGTTATGGTTAGGGTTAGGGTTAGGGTTAAGTTTTGTGTTTGTGTTAGGGTTAGGGTTAGGGTTACGGTTTGGTTTGGATTAGGGTTAGGGTTAGGGTTAGTGGTGGTTTAGGGTTAGGGTTAGGATTTAGGTTAGGGTTAAGGTTTAGGTTTGGGTTAGAGTTAGGTTTAGAGTTAGGGTTTGGTTTAGAGTTAGGTTTAGGTTTAGGGTTGGGGTTAGGATTAGGGTTAGGGTTAGTGTTAAGATTAGGGTTAGGGTTAGGCTTAGGGTTAGGGTTAGGGTTTAAGTTAGCGTTTGGGTTGGAGTTTGGGTTAGGGTTAGGGCTAGGCGATAGGGATAGTGTTAGGGTTAGCGTTAGGGTTAGGGTTTGGGCTTGGGTTATGGTTAGTGTTAGGGTTAGGGTTAGGGTTAGGGTTAGGGTTAGGGTTAGGATTAGGGTTTAGGGTTATAGTTTGGTTTGGGTTAGGGTTAGGGTTAGTGTTAGGGTTAGGGTTAGGATTAGGTTTAGGGTTAGGGTTAGGGTTTGGATTTGGGTTAGGGTTAGGGTTAGGTTTAGGGTTAGGGTTAGGTTTTGGGTTTGGATTAGGTTTTGGGTAAAAGTTTGGGTTTGGATTAGGTTAGGGTTAGGGTTTGGGTTTGGGTAAGGGTTAGGGTTAGGGTTAGGGTTTGGGTTAGTGTTAGGGTTTGGGATAGGGTTAGGGTTAGGGTTAGGGTTATGGTTACGGTTTGTATTAGGGGTAGGGTTAGGGTTAGGGTTAGGGTTCGTGTTAGGGTTAGGGGTGGTTTAGGGTTAGGGTTAGGGTTAGGATTAAGGTTAAGGTTAAGGTTTGGGTTAGGGTTAGAGTTAGGGTTAGGGTTAGGGTTTAGTTTGCGTTAGGGTTAGTGATACGGATAGGGTAAGGGTTAGTTTTTGGGTTAGGGTTAGGTTTAGGGTTAGGGTTAGAGGTTGGTTGATGATTAGGGTTAGCGTTAGAATTAGAGTTAGGGTTTGGTTTGGGATAGGGTTAGTGTTAGGGTTAGGGTTAGGGTTTGGGTTAGCGTTAGGGTTAGGGTTAGGGTTTAGGTTTGGGTTAGGGTTAGGTTTAGGGTTAGGGTTTGAGTTCGGTTTTAGGTTTGAGTTAGGGTTAGGGTTAGGGTTAGTTTTAGGGCTTGGGTTAGGGTTACGGTTAGGGTTAGGTCTTGCGTTAGGGTTAGGCATAGGGTTAGTATTAAGGTTAGGGTTAGGGTTTGGGTTTGGGTTAGAGTAAGGTGGAGGCTTAGGGTTTGGGTTAGGGTTAGGTTTAGGGTTAGGGTTTGGGTTAGGGTTAGGGTTAGGATTAGGATTAGGGTTAGGGGTTAGGGATTAGCCTTATGGTTAATGTAAGGGTTACGTTTAGGGTTTGGATTTGTGTCAGGTTTAGTTTTAGGGTTAGGGTTGGGTTTAGGGTTAGTGTTAGGGTCTGGGTTTGATTTAAGTTTAGGGTTAGTGTTAGGGTTAGGGTTAGGTTTAGGGTTAGGGCTTCGTTTATGATTAGGTTTAGGGTTAGGGTTTGGGTTAGGGTTAGGTTTAGCGTTAGGGTTAGTGTTAGGGTTTGGGTTAGGCTTAGGGATAGGGTTTCGTTTATGATTAGGTTTAGGGTTAGGGTTTGGTTTAGGGTTAGATTTAGGGTTAGGGTTAGGGTTGGGGTTTGGGTTAGGGTTAGGGTTATGGTTAGGATTAGTGTTAAGTTTAGGGTTTGGGTTTGGGTTCGGGTTAGATTTATGGTTAGGGTTTGGGTTAGGTTTAGGTTTTCGGTTAGGTTTAGGGTTAGGGTTAGGTTTTGGGTTTGGGTTAGGGTTAGGGTTAGGGTTAGGGTTAGGATTAGGTTTAGTTTTGGGTTAGGTATAAGTTTACGGTTTGGGTTTGACTTAGGGTTAGGGGTAGGTTTAGGGTTAAGGTTTGGGTTTGGGTTAGGGTTATCGTTAGGGTTAGGTTTTCTGTTATGGTTACGGTTAGGGTTAGGTTTTGGGTTTGGGTTAGGGTTAGGGTTAGGGTTAGGGTTAGGGTTAGGGTTAGGATTAGGTTTAGTTTTGGGTTAGGGTTAAGTTTACGGTTTGGGTTTGAGTTAGGGTTAGGGTTAGGTTTAGGGTTAAGGTTTGGGTTTGGGTTAGGGTTAGGGTTAGGGTTAAAGTTTTGGTTAGCGTTTGGGTTGGAGTTCGGGTTTGGTTTAGGGTTAGGGTTAGAGTTAGGTTTTTGTTAGGTTTAGGATTAGGGTTAGGTGTAGGGTTATGGGTTAGGTTTAGGGTTAGGGTTAGGATTTGGTTTAGGGTCAGGGTTAGGGTTAGGGTTAGGGTTAGGGTTAGTGTTAGTGTTAGGATTAGGGTTTGGTTTAGGGTTATGGTTAGGGTTAGGGTTTGGGTTAGCTTTTGGGTTGGAGTTTGGGATTGGTTTAGGTTTAGGATTAGGGTTGGGTTTGGGTTAGGTTTAGGATTAGGGTTAGGGGTTAGGGTTAGGTTTAGGGTTAGGATTTGGTTTAGGGTCAGGGTTAGGGTTCAGGTTCGGGTTAGGGTTGGGTTTAGGGTTAGTGTTAGGGTTTGGGTTTGATTTATAGTTAGGGTTAGGGTTAGGTTTAAGGTTTGGGTTAGGGTTAGGGTTAGGGTTAGGGTTGGGGTTGGGGTTATTGTTATGATTAGGGTTAGGATTAGGGTTCGGGTTCGGGTTAGGGTTGGGTTTAGGGTTAGTGTTAGGGTTTGGGTGTGATTTATAGTTACGGTTAGGGTTAGGTTTAGGGTTTGGGTTAGGGTTAGGGTTAGGGTTAGGGTTTGGGTAAGGGTTAAGGTTAGGGTTAGGGTTAGGGTGTGGGTTTCGGTTAGGGTTAGGCTTACGGATAGGTTTAGGGTAAGTGTTAAGTTTAGGGTTAGGGATAGGGTTAGGGTTAGGGTTAGGGGTAGGGTTTCGTTTATGATTAGGTTTAGGGTTAGGGTTTGGGTTAGGTTAGGTTTAGGGTTAGGGTTAGGGTTAGGGTTTGGGTTAGGGTTAGGATTATGTTTAGGATTGGGTTAAGATTAGGGGTTGGGTTTGGGTTCGGGTTAGATTTAGGGTAAGGGTTTGTGTTAGGGGTAGGTTTTGGGTTAGGTTTAGGGTTAGGGTTAGGGTTTGGGTTATGGTTAGATTTAGGGTTAGGGTTAGGGTTAGGGTTAGGGTTAAAGTTTGGGTTTGGGTTGGGGTTATCGTTAGTGTTAGGGTTAGGGTTGGGGTTTGTGTTTGCGTTAGGGTTTGTCTTAGGGTTAGGGTTTGGGTAAGAGTTAGGGTTAGGTTTTGGTTTAGGGTTTTGGTTTGGGTTAGGCTTAGGGTTAGGTTTAGGGTTAGGGTTAGGATTTGGGTGTGGGTTAGGGTTTGGGTAAAGGTTTGGGTTTGGATTAGAGTTAGGGTTAGGGTTTTGGTTTGGGTAAGGGTTAGGGTTAGGGTTAGGATTTGGGTTAGTGTTAGGGTTTGGGATAGGGTTAGGGTTAGGGTTAGGGTTAGGGTTAGGGGTGGATTAGGGTTAGGGTTTGGGTTAGGATTAAGG
>CM069533.1:2167500-2172500 GCA_035773235.1 Eospalax fontanierii | reverse complement strand
GTTTTCGGTTTGGGTTAGGTTTAGGGTTAGGGTTAGGGTTGGGATTAGGTTTAGTTTTGGGTTAGCGCTAAGTTTACGGTTTGGGTTTGAGTTAGGGTTAGGGTTAGGTTTAGGGTTAAGGTTTGGGTTTGGGTTAGGGTTATCGTAAGGGTTAGGGTTAGGGTTAGGGTTTGTGTTTGCGTTAGAGTTAGGCTTAGGGTTAGGGTTAGGGTTAGGGTTAGGGTTTCGTTTATGATTAGGTTTAGGGTTGGGGTTTTGGTTAGGGTTACGATTAGTGTTAGGGTTAGGGTGAGGGTTTGGGTTAAGGTTAGGGTTAGTTTTTGAGTTATGGTTCGCGTTAGGGTTAGTGTTAGGGTTAGGTTTTGTGTTTGTGTTAGGGTTAGGGTTAGTGCTAGGGTTAGAGTTAGGGTTTGGTTTGGGTTAGGGTTTCTTTTAGGGTTAAGGTTAGGGTTAGGGTTCGTGTTAGGGTTAGGGGTGGATTAGGGTTAGGGTTTGGGTTAGGATTAAGGTTAGGGTTAAGGTTTGGGTTTGGGTTAGGGTTAGGGTTAGGGTTTGGTTTGGGTTAGAGTTCGGGTTACGAATAGGGTAAGGGTTAGGTTTTGGGCGAGGGTTGGTTTAGGGTTATGGTTAGAGGTTGGTTTAGGGTTAAGGATAGGGTTAGGGTTAGGTTTAGGGTTTCGTTTATGATTAGGTTTAGGGTTGGGGTTTTGGTTAGGGTTACGATTAGTGTTAGGGTTAGGGTTAGGGTTTGGGTTAGGGTTAGGGTTATTTTTTGGTGTATGGTTCGCGTTAGGGTTAGTGTTAGGGTTAGGTTTTGTGTTTGTGTTAGGGTTAGGGTTAGTGCTAGGTTTAGAGTTAGGGTTTGGTTTGGGTTAGGGTTTCTTTTAGGGTTAAGGTTAGGGTTAGGGTTCGTGTTAGGGTTAGGGGTGGAGTAGGGTTAGGGTTTGGGTTAGGATTAAGGTTAGGGTTAAGGTTTGAGTTTGGGTTAGGGTTAGGGTTAGGGTTTGGTTTGGGTTAGAGTTCGGGTTACGAATAGGGTAAGGGTTAGGTTTTGGGTTAGGGTTGGTTTAGGGTTATGGTTAGAGGTTGGTTTAGGGTTAAGGATAGGGTTAGGGTTAGGTTTAGGGTTAGGGATTGGTTTGGGATAGGGTTAGTGTTAGGGTTAGGGATAGGGTTTGAGTTAGGTTTAGGGTTAGGGTTAGGGTTAGGGTTTCGGTTTGGGTTAGGGTTAGGTTTAGGGTTAGGATTAGGGTTTGGGTTAGGGTTTAGGTTTGGGTTAGGGTTAGGGTTAGTGTTAGTTTTACAGCTTAGGTTAGGGTTAGGGTTAGGGTTAGGGCATGGGTTTAGGTTAGGTTGAGGGTTAGGGTTAGGCTTAGGGTTAGGGTTTGGGTTTGCGTTAGGGTTTGGTTTTGGGTTATGGTTCGGGTTAGGGTTAGGGTTAGGATTAGGTTTACGGTTAGGGTTTGGTTTGGGTTAGGGTTAGTTTTAGGGTTAGGGTTAGGGTTAGGGTTCGTGTTAGGGTTAGCGGAGGTTTAGGGATAGGGTTAGGGTTAGGATTAAGGTTAGGGTTAAGGTTTGGGTTAGCGTTAGAATTAGGGTTAGGGTTAGGGTTTAGTTTGCGTTAGGGTTAGTGATACGGATAGGGTAAGGGTTAGGTTTTGGGTTAGGGTTAGGTTTAGGGTTAGGGTTAGAGATTGGTTGATGATTAGGGTTAGCGTTAGGATTAGAGTTAGGGTTTGGTTTGGGATAGGGTTAGTGTTAGGGTTAGGGTTAGGGTTTGGGTTAGGGTTAGGGTTACGGTTAGGGTTTAGGTTTGGGTTAGGGTTAGGGTTAGGGTTAGTTTTAGGGCTTGGGTTAGGGTTACGGTTAGGGTTAGGTCTTGCGTTAGGGTTAGGCATAGGGTTAGTATTAAGGTTAGGGTTAGGGTTTGAGTTTGGGTTAGAGTAAGGTGGAGGCTTAGGGTTTGGGTTAGGGTTAGGTTTAGGGTTAGGGTTTGGGTTAGGGTTAGGGTTAGGATTAGGATTAGGGTTAGGGTTAAGGTTAGGGTTAGGTTTAGGGTTAGGGTTAAGGGTTAGGGGTTAGCCTTATGGTTAATGTAAGGGTTAAGTTTAGGGTTTGGATTTGTGTCAGGTTTAGTTTTAGGGTTAGGGTTGGGTTTAGGGTTAGTGTTAGGGTCTGGGTTTGATTTAAGTTTAGGGTTAGTGTTAGGGTTAGGGTTAGGTTTAGGGTTAGGGCTTCGTTTATGATTAGGTTTAGGGTTAGGGTTTGGGTTAGGGTTAGGTTTAGCGTTAGTGTTAGTGTTAGGGTTTGGGTTAGGCTTAGGGATAGGGTTTCGTTTATGATTAGGTTTAGGGTTAGGGTTTGGGTTAGGGTTAGATTTAGGGTTAGGGTTAGGGTTGGGGTTTGGGTTAGGGTTAGGGTTATGGTTAGGATTAGTGTTAAGTTTAGGGTTTGGGTTTGGGTTCGGGTTAGATTTATGGTTAGGGTTTGGGTTAGGTTTAGGTTTTCGGTTAGGTTTAGGGTTAGGGTTAGGTTTTGGGTTTGGGTTAGGGTTAGGGTTAGGGTTAGGGTTAGGGTTAGGATTAGGTTTAGTTTTGGGTTAGGGTTAAGTTTACGGTTTGGGTTTGAGTTAGGGTTAGGGTTAGGTTTAGGGTTAAGGTTTGGGTTTGGGTTAGGGTTATCGTTAGGGTTAGGTTTTCAGTTAGGTTTAGGGTTAGGGTTAGGTTTTGGGTTTGGGTTAGGGTTAGGGTTAGGGTTAGGGTTGGGGTTAGGGTTAGGATTAGGTTTAGTTTTGGGTTAGGGTTAAGTTTACGGTTTGGGTTTGAGTTAGGGTTAGGGTTAGGTTTAGGGTTAAGGTTTGGGTTTGGGTTAGGGTTATCGTAAGGTTTAGGGTTAGGGTTAGGGTTTGTGTTTGCGTTAGAGTTAGGCTTAGGGTTAGGTTAGGGTTAGGGTTAGGGTTTCGTTTATGATTAGGTTTAGGGTTGGGGTTTTGGTTAGGGTTACGATTAGTGTTAGGGTTAGGGTTAGGGTTTGGGTTAGGGTTAGGGTTAATTTTTGGGTTATGGTTCGCGTTAGGGTTAGTGTTAGGGTTAGGTTTTGTGTTTGTGTTAGGGTTAGGGTTAGTGCTAGGGTTAGAGTTAGGGTTTGGTTTGGGTTAGGGTTTATTTTAGGGTTAAGGTTAGGGTTAGGGTTCGTGTTAGGGTTAGGGGTGGATTAGGGTTAGGGTTTGGGTTAGGATTAAGGTTAGGGTTAAGGTTTGGGTTTGGGTTAGGGTTAGGGTTAGGGTTTGGTTTGTGTTAGAGTTCGGGTTACGAATAGGGTAAGGGTTAGGTTTTGGGTTAGGGTTGGTTTAGGGTTATGGTTAGAGGTTGGTTTAGGGTTAAGGATAGGGTTAGGGTTAGGTTTAGGGTTAGGGATTGGTTTGGCATAGGGTTAGTGTTAGGGTTAGGGATAGGGTTTGTGTTAGGTTTAGGGTTAGGGTTAGGGTTAGGGTTTCGTTTTGGGTTAGGGTTAGGTTTAGGGTTAGGGTTAGGGTTTGGGTTAGGGTTTAGGTTTGGGTTAGGGTTAGGGTTAGTGTTAGTTTTAGAGCTTAGGTTAGCGTTAGGGTTAGGGTTAGGGCATGGATTTAGGTTAGGTTTAGGGTTAGGGTTAGGCTTAGGTTTAGGGTTTGGGTTTGCGTTAGGGTTTGGTTTTGGGTTATCGTTCGGGTTAGGGTTAGGGTTAGGATTAGGTTTACGGTTAGGGTTTAGTTTGGGTTAGGGTTAGTTTTAGGGTTATGGTTAGGGTTAGGGTTCGTGTTCGGGTTAGGGTTAGGGTTAGGATTAAGGTTAGGGTTAAGGTTTGGGTTAGGGTTAGAGTTAGGGTTAGGGTTAGGGTTTAGTTTGCGTTAGGGTTAGTGATACAGATAGGGTAAGGGTTAGGTTTTGGTTTAAGGTTAGGTTTAGGGTTAGGGTTAGAGGTTGGTTGATGATTAGGGATAGCGTTAGGATTAGAGTTAGGGTTTGGTTTGGAATAGGGTTAGTGTTAGGGTTAGGGTTAGGGTTTGGGTTAGGGTTAGGGTTAGGGTTAGGGTTTAGGTTTGGGTTAGGGTTAGGTTTAGGGTTAGGGTTTGAGTTCGGTTTTAGGTTTGGGTTTGGGTTAGGGTTAGGGTTAGTTTTAGGGCTTGGGATAGGGATACGGTTAGGGTTAGGTCTTGCGTTAGGCATAAGCATAGAGGAAGTATTAACGTTAGGGTAAGGGTTTGGGTTTGGGTTAGAGTAAGGTGGAGGCTTAGGGTTTGGGTTAGGGTTAGGTTTAGGGTTAGGGTTTGGGTTAGGGTTAGGCTTAGGATTAGGATTAGGGTTAGGGTTAAGGTTAGGGTTAGGTTTAGGTTTAGGGTTAGGGGTTAGGGGTTAGCCTTATGGTTAATGTAAGGGTTACGTTTAGGGTTTGGATTTGTGTCAGGTTTAGTTTTAGGGTTAGGGTTGGGTTTAGGGTTAGTGTTAGGGTCTGGGTTTGATTTAAGTTTAGGGTTAGTGTTAGGGTTAGGTTTAGTTTTAGGGTTAGGGCTTCGTTTATGATTAGGTTAATGTTAGTGTTTGGGTTAGGGTTAGGTTTAGCGTTAGGGTTAGTGTTAGGGTTTGGGTTAGGCTTAGGGATAGGGTTTCGTTTATGATTAGGTTTAGGGTTAGGGTTTGGGTTAGGGTTAGATTTAGGGTTAGGGTTAGGGTTGGGGTTTGGGTTAGGGTTAGGGTTATGGTTAGGATTAGTGTTAAGTTTAGGGTTTGGGTTTGGGTTCGGTTAGATTTATGGTTAGGATTTGGTTTAGGTTTAGGTTTTCGGTTAGGTTTAGGGTTAGGGTTAGGTTTTGGGTTTGGGTTAGGGTTAGTGTTAGGGTTAGGGTTAGGGTTAGGATTAGGTTTAGTTTTGGGTTAGGGTTAAGTTTACGGTTTGGGTTTGAGTTAGGGTTAGGGTTAGGTTTAGGGTTAAGGTTTGGGTTTGGGTTAGGGTTAACGTTAGGG
>CM069533.1:2150000-2157500 GCA_035773235.1 Eospalax fontanierii | reverse complement strand
GGTTTGGGTAAGGGTTAAGGTTAGGGTTAGGGTTAGGGTGTGGGTTTCGGTTAGGGTTAGGCTTATGGATAGGTTTAGGGTAAGTGTTAAGTTTAGGGTTAGGGATAGGGTTAGGGTTAGGGTTAGGGGTATGGTTTCGTTTATGATTAGGTTTAGGGTTAGGGTTTGGGTTAGGTTAGGTTTAGGGTTAGGGGTAGGGTTAGGGTTTGGGTTAGGGTTAGGATTATGTTTAGGATTGGGTTAAGATTAGGGGTTGGGTTTGGGTTCGGGTTAGATTTAGGGTAAGGGTTTGTGTTAGGGGTAGGTTTTGGGTTAGGTTTAGGGTTAGGTTTTGGTTTAGGGTTTTGGTTAGAGTTAGGGTTAGGGTTAGGGTTAAAGTTTGGGTTTGGGTTGGGGTTATCGTTAGTGTTAGGGTTAGGGTTGGGGTTTGTGTTTGCGTTAGGGTTTGGCTTAGGGTTAGGGTTTGGGTAAGAGTTAGGGTTAGGTTTTGGTTTAGGGTTTTGGTTTGGGTTAGGCTTAGGGTTAGGTTTAGGGTTAGGGTTAGGGTTTGGGTGTGGGTTAGGGTTTGGGTAAAGCTTTGGGTTTGGATTAGAGTTAGGGTTAGGGTTTTGGTTTGGGTAAGGGTTAGGGTTAGGGTTAGGATTTGGGTTAGTGTTAGGGTTTGGGATAGGGTTAGGGTTAGGGTTAGGTTTAGGGTTTGGTTTGGCCTAGGGTTCGTTTTAGTGTTAGGGATAGGGTTAGGGTTAGGGCTTGCGGTAGGGTTAGGCCTTGGGTTAGGATTAAGGTTAGGGGTAAGGTTTGGGTTTGGGTTAGAGTTGGGTTTAGAGTTCGGGTTTGGTTTAGGGTTAGGTTTAGGGTTAGGGCTACGCGATAGGGTTAGGGTTAGGGTTAGGGTTAGGGTTTGGTTTAGGGTTAGGGTTAGGGTTAGGGTTTGGGTTAGTGTTAGGGTTTCGGATAGGGTTTGGGTTAGGGTAAGGGTTAGGGTTAGGGTTGTGTTAGGTTTAGGGTTAGGGTAAGGGTTAGGATTAAGGTTTGGGTTAGGGTTAGGGTTAGGGTTAGGGTTAGGGTTTGGGTTAGCGTTTGGGTTGGAGTTTGGGTTTGGTTTAGGGTTAGGGTTAGGGTTGGGTTTGGGTTAGGGTTAGGTTTTGGGTTATGGTTCACGTTAGGGTTAGGGTTAGGGTTAGGTTTTGTGTTTGTGTTAGAGATAGGGTTAGTGTTAGGATTAGAGTTAGGGTTTGGTTTGGGTTAGGGTTTCTTTTAGGGTTAGGGTTAGGGTTAGGGTTCGTGTTAGGGTTAGGGGTGGATTAGGGTTAGGGTTTGGGTTAGGATTAAGGTTAGGGTTAAGGTTTAGGTTTGGTTTAGGTTTAGGAATAGGGTTTGGTTTGGGTTAGAGTTAGTGTTACGAATAGGGTAAGGGTTAGGTTTTGGGTTAGGTTTGGTTTAGGGTTATGGTTAGAGGTTGGTTTAGGGTTAGGGTTAGGGTTAGGGTTAGGGTTAGGGTTAGGGTTAGGGATTGGTTTGGGATAGGGTTAGTGTTAGGGTTAGGGATAGGGTTTGAGTTAGGGTTAGGGTTAGGGTTAGGGTTAGGGTTCGTGTTAGGTTTAGGGGTGGTTTAGGGTTAGGGTTAGGGTTAGGATTAAGGTTCAGGTTAAGGTTTGGGTTAGGGTTAGAGTTAGCTTAGGGTTAGGGTTTAGTTTGCGTTAGGGTTAGTGATACGGATAGGTTAAGTGTTAGGTATTGGGTTAGGGTTAGGTTTAGGGTTAGGGTTAGAGGTTGGTTGATGATTAGGGTTAGCGTTAGGATTAGAGTTAGGGTTTGGTTTGGTATAGGGTTAGTGTTAGGGTTAGGGTTAGGGTTTGGGTTAGGGTTAGTGTTAGGGTTAGGGATTAGGTTTGGGTTAGGGTTAGGTTTAGGGTTAAGGTTTGAGTTCGGTTTTAGGTTTGGGTTAGGGTTAGGGTTAGGGTTAGTTTTAGGGCTTGTGTTAGGGTTACGGTTAGTGTTAGGTCTTGGGTTAGGGTTAGGGATAGGGTTAGTATTAAGGTTAGGGTTAGGGTTTGGGTTTGGGTTAGAGTAAGGTGGAGGCTTAGGGTTTGGGTTAGGGTTAGGTTTAGGGTTAGGGTTTGGGTTAGGGTTAGGGTTAGGGTTAGGATTAGGATTAGGGTTAGGGTTAAGGTTAGGGTTAGGATTAGGTTTAGGGTTAGGGTTAGATTTTGGATTTGGGTTAGGGTTAGGGTTAGGTTTAGGGTTAGGGTTAGGTTTTGGGTTTGGATTAGGTTTTGGGTAAAAGTTTGGGTTTGGATTAGGTTCGGGTTAGGGTTTGGGTTTGGGTAAGGGTTAGGGTTAGGGTTAGGGTTTGGGTTAGTGTTAGGGTTTGGGATAGGGTTAGGGTTAGGGTAAGGGTTAGGGTTACGGTTTGTATTAGGGGTAGGGTTAGGGTTAGGGTTAGGGTTAGGGTTTGGGTTAGCGTTTGGGTTGGAGTTTGGCTTTGGTTTAATTTAGGGTTAGGGTTGGGTTTGGTTTAGGTTTAGGATTCGGGTTAGGGGTTAGGGTTAGGGTTAGGGTTAGGTTTTGGGTTAGGTTTAGGGTTAGGGTTAGGGTTAGGGTTAGGGTTTGGGTTAGGGTTAGGTTTAGGGTTAGGGTTATTTTTAGGTTTAGTTTTGGGTTAGTGTTAAGTTTCGGGTTTGGGTTTGAGTTAGGGTTAGGGTTAGGGTTAGGTTTAAGGTTTGGGTTTGGGTTGGGGTTATCGTGAGGGTTAGGTTTAGGGTTGGGGTTTATGTTTGCGTTAGGGTTAGGCTTAGGGTTAGGGTTTGGGTAAGTGTTAGGGTTAGGTTTTATTTTAGGGTTAGGGTTAGGGTTAGGGTTAGGGTTTCGGTTAGGGTTAGGTTTAGGGTTAGGGTTTGAGTTCGGTTTTAGGTTTGGGTTAGGGTTAGGGTTAGGGTTAGTTTTAGGGCTTGGGTTAGGGTTACGGTTAGGGTTAGGTCTTGTGTTAGGGTTAGGCATAGGGTTAGTATTAAGGTTAGGGTTAGGGTTTGGGTTTGGGTTAGAGTAAGGTGGAGGCTTAGGGTTTGGGTTAGGGTTAGGTTTAGGGTTAGGGTTTGGGTTAGGGTTAGGGTTAGGATTAGGATTAGGATTGGGGTTGGGGTTAAGGTTGGGGTTAGCTTTGGGGTTAGGGTTGGGGGTTAGGGGTTAGCCTTATGGTTAATGTAAGGGTTACGTTTAGGGTTTGGATTTGTGTCAGGTTTAGTTTTAGGGTTAGGGTTGGGTTTAGGGTTAGTGTTAGGGTCTGGGTTTGATTTAAGTTTAGGGTTAGTGTTAGTGTTAGGGTTAGGTTTAGGGTTAGGGCTTCGTTTATGATTAGGTTTAGGGTTAGGGTTTGGGTTAGGGTTAGGTTTAGCGTTAGTGTTAGTGTTAGGGTTTGGGTTAGGCTTAGGGATAGGGTTTCGTTTATGATTAGGTTTAGGGTTAGGGTTTGGGTTAGGGTTAGATTTAGGGTTAGGGTTAGGGTTGGGGTTTGGGTTAGGGTTAGGGTTATGGTTAGGATTAGTGTTAAGTTTAGGGTTTGGGTTTGGGTTCGGGTTAGATTTATGGTTAGGGTTTGGGTTAGGTTTAGGTTTTCGGTTAGGTTTAGGGTTAGGGTTAGGTTTTGTGTTTGGGTTAGGGTTAGGGTTAGGGTTAGGGTTAGGGTTAGGATTAGGTTTAGTTTTGGGTTAGGGTTAAGTTTACGGTTTGGGTTTGAGTTAGGGTTAGGGTTAGGTTTAGGGTTAAGGTTTGGGTTTGGGTTAAGGTTATCGTTAGGGTTAGGTTTTCGGTTAGGTTTAGGGTTAGGGTTAGGTTTTCGGTTTGGGTTAGGGTTAGGGTTAGGGTTAGGGTTAGGATTAGGTTTAGTTTTGGGTTGGGGTTATGTTTGTGGTTTGCGTTTGAGTTAGGGTTAGGGTTAGGTTTAGGGTTAAGGTTTGGGTTTGGGTTAGGGTTAGGGTTAGGGTTAAAGTTTTGGTTAGCGTTTGATTTGGAGTTTGGGTTTGGTTTAGGGTTAGGGTTAGAGTTAGGGTTTTTGTTAGGTTTAGGATTAGGGTTAGGTGTAGGGTTATGGGTTAGGTTTACGGTTAGGGTTAGGATTTGGTTTAGGGTCAGGGTTAGGGTTAGGGTTAGGGTTAGGGTTAGTGTTAGGATTAGGGTTTGGTTTAGGGTTATGGTTAGGGTTAGGGTTTGGGTTAGCTTTTGGGTTGGAGTTTGGGATTGGTTTAGGTTTAGGATTAGGGTTGGGTTTGGGTTAGGTTTAGGATTAGGGTTAGAGGTTACGGTTAGGTTTAGGGTTAGGATTTGGTTTAGGGTCAGGGTTAAAGTTCAGGTTCGGGTTAGGGTTGGGTTTAGGGTTAGTGTTAGGGTTTGGGTTTGATTTATAGTTAGGGTTAGGGTTAGGTTTAAGGTTTGGGTTAGGGTTAGGGTTAGGGTTGGGGTTGGGGTTATGGTTATGATTAGGGTTAGGATTAGGGTTCGGGTTCGGGTTAGGGTTGGGTTTAGGGTTAGTGTTAGGGTTTGGGTTTGATTTATAGTTACGGTTAGGGTTAGGTTTAGGGTTTGGGTTAGGGTTAGTGTTAGGGTTAGGGTTTGGGTAAGGGTTAAGGTTAGGGTTAGGGTTAGGGTGTGGGTTTCGGTTAGGGTTAGGCTTATGGATAGGTTTAGGGTAAGTGTTAAGTTTAGGGTTAGGGATAGGGTTAGGGTTAGGGTTAGGGGTAGGGTTTCGTTTATGATTAGGTTTAGGGTTAGGGTTTGGGTTAGGTTAGGTTTAGGGTTAGGGTTAGGGTTAGGGTTTGGGTTAGGGTTAGGATTATGTTTAGGATTGGGTTAAGATTAGGGGTTGGGTTTGGGTTCGGGTTAGATTTAGGGTAAGGGTTTGTGTTAGGGGTAGGTTTTGGGTTAGGTTTAGGGTTAGGGTTAGGGTTTGGGTTATGGTTAGAGTTAGGGTTAGGGTTAGGGTTAGGGTTAGGTTTAAAGTTTGGGTTTGGGTTGGGGTTATCGTTAGTGTTAGGGTTAGGGTTGGGGTTTGTGTTTGCGTTAGGGTTTGGCTTAGGGTTAGGGTTTGGGTAAGAGTTAGGGTTAGGTTTTGGTTTAGGGTTTTGGTTTGGGTTAGGCTTAGGGTTAGGTTTAGGGTTTGGGTGTGGGTTAGGGTTTGGGTAAAGCTTTGGGTTTGGATTAGAGTTAGGGTTAGGGTTTTGGTTTGGGTAAGGGTTAGGGTTAGGGTTAGGATTTGGGTTAGTGTTAGGGTTTGGGATAGGGTTAGGGTTAGGGTTAGGTTTAGGGTTTGGTTTGGCCTAGGGTTCGTTTTAGGGTTAGGGTTAGGGTTAGGGTTAGGGGTGGATTAGGGTTAGGGTTTGGGTTAGGATTAAGGTTAGGGTTAAGGTTTGGGTTTGGGTTAGAGTTGGGTTTAGAGTTAGGGTTTGGTTTAGGGTTAGGTTTAGGGTTAGGGCTACGCGATAGGGTTAGGGTTAGGTTTAGGGTTAGGGTTTGCTTTAGGGTTAGGGTTAGGGTTAGGGTTTGGGTTAGTGTTAGGGTTTCGGATAGGGTTTGGGTTAGGGTAAGGGTTAGGGTTAGGGTTGTGTTAGGTTTAGGGTTAGGGTAAGGGTTAGGATTAAGGTTTGGGTTAGGGTTAGGGTTAGGGTTAGGGTTAGGGTTTGGGTTAGCGTTTGGGTTGGAGTTTGGGTTTGGTTTAGGGTTAGGGTTAGGGTTGGGTTTGGGTTAGGGTTAGGTTTTGGGTTATGGTTCACGTTAGGGTTAGGGTTAGGGTTAGGTTTTGTGTTTGTGTTAGAGTTAGGGTTAGTGTTAGGATTAGAGTTAGGGTTTGGTTTGGGTTAGGGTTTCTTTTAGGGTTAGGGTTAGGGTTAGGGTTCGTGTTAGGGTTAGGGGTGGATTAGGGTTAGGGTTTGGGTTAGGATTAAGGTTAGGGTTAAGGTTTAGGTTTGGGTTAGTTTTAGGATTAGGGTTTGGTTTGGGTTAGAGTTAGTGTTACGAATAGGGTAAGGGTTAGGTTTTGGGTTAGGGTTGGTTTAGGGTTATGGTTAGAGGTTGGTTTAGGGTTAGGGTTAGGGTTAGGGTTAGGGTTAGGGTTAGGGTTAGGGATTGGTTTGGGATAGGGTTAGTGTTAGGGTTAGGGATAGGGTTTGAGTTAGGGTTAGGGTTAGGGTTAGGGTTCGTGTTAGGTTTAGGGGTGGTTTAGGGTTAGGGTTAGGGTTAGGATTAAGGTTCAGGTTAAGGTTTGTGTTAGGGTTAGAGTTAGCTTAGGGTTAGGGTGTAGTTTGCGTTAGGGTTAGTGATACGGATAGGTTAAGGGTTAGGTATTGGGTTAGGGTTAGGTTTAGGGTTAGGGTTAGAGGTTGGTTGATGATTAGGGTTAGCGTTAGGATTAGAGTTAGGGTTTGGTTTGGGATAGGGTTAGTGTTAGGGTTAGGGTTAGGGTTTGGGTTAGGGTTAGTGTTAGGGTTAGGGATTAGGTTTGGGTTAGGGTTAGGTTTAGGGTTAAGGTTTGAGTTCGGTTTTAGGTTTGTGTTAGGGTTAGGGTTAGGGTTACTTTTAGGGCTTGTGTTAGGGTTACGGTTAGTGTTAGGTCTTGGGTTAGGGTTAGGGATAGGGTTAGTATTAAGGTTAGGGTTAGGGTTTGGGTTTGGGTTAGAGTAAGGTGGAGGCTTAGGGTTTGGGTTAGGGTTAGGTTTAGGGTTAGGGTTTGGGTTAGGGTTAGGGTTAGGATTAGGATTAGGGTGAGGGTTAAGGTTAGGGTTAGGATTAGGTTTAGGGTTAGGGTTAGATTTTGGATTTGGGTTAGGGTTAGGGTTAGGTTTAGGGTTAGGGTTAGGTTTTGGGTTTGGATTAGGTTTTGGGTAAAAGTTTGGGGTTGGATTAGGTTAGGGTTAGGGTTTGGGTTTGGGTAAGGGTTAGGGTTAGGGTTAGGGTTTGGGTTAGTGTTAGGGTTTGGGATAGGGTTAGGGTTAGGGTAAGGGTTAGGGTTACGGTTTGTATTAGGGGTAGGGTTAGGGTTAGGGTTAGGGTTAGGGTTTGGGTTAGCGTTTGGGTTGGAGTTTGGCTTTGGTTTAGGTTTAGGGTTAGGGTTGGGTTTGGTTTAGGTTTAGGATTCGGGTTAGGGGTTAGGGTTAGGGTTAGGGTTAGGTTTTGGGTTAGGTTTAGGGTTAGGGTTAGGGTTAGGGTTAGGGTTTGGGTAAGGGTAAGGTTTAGGATTAGGGTTATTTTTAGGTTTAGTTTTGGGTTAGTGTTAAGTTTCGGGTTTGGGTTTGAGTTAGGGTTAGGGTTAGGGTTAGGTTTAAGGTTTGGGTTTGGGTTGGGGTTATCGTGAGGGTTAGGTTTAGGGTTGGGGTTTATGTTTGCGTTAGGGTTAGGCTTAGGGTTAGGGTTTGGGTAAGTGTTAGGGTTAGGTTTTATTTTAGGGTTAGGGTTAGGGTTAGGGTTAGGGTTTCGGTTAGGGTTAGGTTTAGGGTTAGGATTTGGGATAGG
>CM069533.1:2127500-2135000 GCA_035773235.1 Eospalax fontanierii | reverse complement strand
AGGGTTAGGTTTAGGGTTAGGGCTACGCGATAGGGTTAGGGTTAGGTTTAGGGTTAGGGTTTGCTTTAGGGTTAGGGTTAGGGTTAGGGTTTGGGTTAGTGTTAGGGTTTCGGATAGGGTTTGGGTTAGGGTAAGGGTTAGGGTTAGGGTTGTGTTAGGTTTAGGGTTAGGGTAAGGGTTAGGATTAAGGTTTGGGTTAGGGTTAGGGTTAGGGTTAGGGTTAGGGTTTGGGTTAGCGTTTGGGTTGGAGTTTGGGTTTGGTTTAGGGTTAGGGTTAGGTTTGGGTTTGGGTTAGGGTTAGGTTTTGGGTTATGGTTCACGTTAGGGTTAGGGTTAGGGTTAGGTTTTGTGTTTGTGTTAGAGTTAGGGTTAGTGTTAGGATTAGAGTTAGGGTTTGGTTTGGGTTAGGGTTTCTTTTAGGGTTAGGGTTAGGGTTAGGGTTCGTGTTAGGGTTAGGGGTGGATTAGGGTTAGGGTTTGGGTTAGGATTAAGGTTAGGGTTAAGGTTTAGGTTTGGGTTAGGTTTAGGATTAGGGTTTGGTTTGGGTTAGAGTTAGTGTTACGAATAGGGTAAGGGTTAGGTTTTGGGTTAGGGTTGGTTTAGGGTTATGGTTAGAGGTTGGTTTAGGGTTAGGGTTAGGGTTAGGGTTAGGGTTAGGGTTAGGGTTAGGGATTGGTTTGGGATAGGGTTAGTGTTAGGGTTAGGGATAGGGTTTGAGTTAGGGTTAGGGTTAGGGTTAGGGTTAGGGTTCGTGTTAGGTTTAGGGGTGGTTTAGGGTTAGGGTTAGGGTTAGAATTAAGGTTCAGGTTAAGGTTTGGGTTAGGGTTAGAGTTAGCTTAGGGTTAGGGTTTAGTTTGCGTTAGGGTTAGTGATACGGATAGGTTAAGGGTTAGGTATTGGGTTAGGGTTAGGTTTAGGGTTAGGGTTAGAGGTTGGTTGATGATTAGGGTTAGCGTTAGGATTAGAGTTAGGGTTTGGTTTGGGATAGGGTTAGTGTTAGGGTTAGGGTTAGGGTTTGGGTTAGGGTTAGTGTTAGGGTTAGGGATTAGGTTTGGGTTAGGGTTAGGTTTAGGGTTAAGGTTTGAGTTCGGTTTTAGGTTTGGGTTAGGGTTAGGGTTAGGGTTAGTTTTAGGGCTTGTGTTAGGGTTACGGTTAGTGTTAGGTCTTGGGTTAGGGTTAGGGATAGGGTTAGTATTAAGGTTAGGGTTAGGGTTTGGGTTTGGGTTAGAGTAAGGTGGAGGCTTAGGGTTTGGGTTAGGGTTAGGGTTAGATTTTGGATTTGGGTTAGGGTTAGGGTTAGGATTAGGATTAGGGTTAGGGTTAAGGTTAGGGTTAGGATTAGGTTTAGGGTTAGGGTTAGATTTTGGATTTGGGTTAGGGTTAGGGTTAGGTTTAGGGTTAGGGTTAGGTTTTGGGTTTGGATTAGGTTTTGGGTAAAAGTTTGGGTTTGGATTAGGTTAGGGTTAGGGTTTGGGTTTGGGTAAGGGTTAGGGTTAGGGTTAGGGTTTGGGTTATGTTAGGGTTTGGGATAGGGTTAGGGTTAGGGTAAGGGTTAGGGTTACGGTTTGTATTAGGGGTAGGGTTAGGGTTAGGGTTAGGGTTAGGGTTTGGGTTAGCGTTTGGGTTGGAGTTTGGCTTTGGTTTAGGTTTGGGGTTAGGGTTGGGTTTCGTTTAGGTTTAGGATTCGGGTTAGGGGTTAGGGTTAGGGTTAGGGTTAGGTTTTGGGTTAGGTTTAGGGTTAGGGTTAGGGTTAGGGTTAGGGTTTGGGTTAGGGTTAGGTTTAGGATTAGGGTTATTTTTAGGTTAAGTTTTGGGTTAGTGTTAAGTTTCGGGTTTGGGTTTGAGTTAGGGTTAGGGTTAGGGTTAGGTTTAAGGTTTGGGTTTGGGTTGGGGTTATCGTGAGGGTTAGGTTTAGGGTTGGGGTTTATGTTTGCGTTAGGGTTAGGCTTAGGGTTAGGGTTTGGGTAAGTGTTAGGGTTAGGTTTTATTTTAGGGTTAGGGTTAGGGTTAGGGTTAGGGTTAGGGTTAGGGTTAGGTTTAGGGTTAGGATTTGGGATAGGGTTACTGTTGGGGTTAGGGTTATGGTTTGGGTTTGGGTTAGGTTTAGGTTTAGGGTTAGGATTACGGTTAGGGTTAGGGTTTAGGGTTAGGGTTTGGTTTGGGTTAGGGTTACATTTAGGTTTAGGGTTAGGTTTAGGGTTAGGATTAGGGTTAGGGTTAGGGTTAGGGTTAGGGTTAGGGTTTCGGTTAGGGTTAGGTTTAGGGTTAGGGTTTGAGTTCGGTTTTAGGTTTGGGTTAGGGTTAGGGTTAGGGTTAGTTTTAGGGCTTGGGTTAGGGTTACGGTTAGGGTTAGGTCTTGTGTTAGGGTTAGGCATAGGGTTAGTATTAAGGTTAGGGTTAGGGTTTGGGTTTGGGTTAGAGTAAGGTGGAGGCTTAGGGTTTGGGTTAGGGTTAGGTTTAGGGTTAGGGTTTGGGTTAGTGTTAGGGTTAGGATTAGGATTAGGATTAGGGTTAGGGTTAAGGTTAGGGTTAGCTTTAGGGTTAGGGTTAGGGGTTAGGGGTTAGCCTTATGGTTAATGTAAGGGTTACGTTTAGGGTTTGGATTTGTGTCAGGTTTAGTTTTAGGGTTAGGGTTGGGTTTAGGGTTAGTGTTAGGGTCTGGGTTTGATTTAAGTTTAGGGTTAGTGTTAGGGTTAGGGTTAGGTTTAGGGTTAGGGCTTCGTTTATGATTAGGTTTAGGGTTAGGGTTTGGGTTAGGGTTAGGTTTAGCGTTAGTGTTAGTGTTAGGGTTTGGGTTAGGCTTAGGGATAGGGTTTCGTTTATGATTAGGTTTAGGGTTAGGGTTTGGGTTAGGGTTAGATTTAGGGTTAGGGTTAGGGTTGGGGTTTGGGTTAGGGTTAGGGTTATGGTTAGGATTAGTGTTAAGTTTAGGGTTTGGGTTTGGGTTCGGGTTAGATTTATGGTTAGGGTTTGGGTTAGGTTTAGGTTTTCGGTTAGGTTTAGGGTTAGGGTTAGGTTTTGTGTTTGGGTTAGGGTTAGGGTTAGGGTTAGGGTTAGGGTTAGGATTAGGTTTAGTTTTGGGTTAGGGTTAAGTTTACGGTTTGGGTTTGAGTTAGGGTTAGGGTTAGGTTTAGGGTTAAGGTTTGGGTTTGGGTTAAGGTTATCGTTAGGGTTAGGTTTTCGGTTAGGTTTAGGGTTAGGGTTAGGTTTTCGGTTTGGGTTAGGGTTAGGGTTAGGGTTAGGGTTAGGATTAGGTTTAGTTTTGGGTTAGGGTTAAGTTTATGGTTTGCGTTTGAGTTAGGGTTAGGGTTAGGTTTAGGGTTAAGTTTTGGGTTTGGGTTAGGGTTAGGGTTAGGGTTAAAGTTTTGGTTAGCGTTTGATTTGGAGTTTGGGTTTGGTTTAGGGTTAGGGTTAGAGTTAGGGTTTTTGTTAGGTTTAGGATTAGGGTTAGGTGTAGGGTTATGGGTTAGGTTTACGGTTAGGGTTAGGATTTGGTTTAGGGTCAGGGTTAGGGTTAGGGTTAGGGTTAGGGTTAGTGTTAGGATTAGGGTTTGGTTTAGGGTTATGGTTAGGGTTAGGGTTTGGGTTAGCTTTTGGGTTGGAGTTTGGGATTGGTTTAGGTTTAGGATTAGGGTTGGGTTTGGGTTAGGTTTAGGATTAGGGTTAGAGGTTACGGTTAGGTTTAGGGTTAGGATTTGGTTTAGGGTCAGGGTTAAAGTTCAGGTTCGGGTTAGGGTTGGGTTTAGGGTTAGTGTTAGGGTTTGGGTTTGATTTATAGTTAGGGTTAGGGTTAGGTTTAAGGTTTGGGTTAGGGTTAGGGTTAGGGTTGGGGTTGGGGTTATGGTTATGATTAGGGTTAGGATTAGGGTTCGGGTTCGGGTTAGGGTTGGGTTTAGGGTTAGTGTTAGGGTTTGGGTTTGATTTATAGTTACGGTTAGGGTTAGGTTTAGGGTTTGGGTTAGGGTTAGTGTTAGGGTTAGGGTTTGGGTAAGGGTTAAGGTTAGGGTTAGGGTTAGGGTGTGGGTTTCGGTTAGGGTTAGGCTTATGGATAGGTTTAGGGTAAGTGTTAAGTTTAGGGTTAGGGATAGGGTTAGGGTTAGGGTTAGGGGTAGGGTTTCGTTTATGATTAGGTTTAGGGTTAGGGTTTGGGTTAGGTTAGGTTTAGGGTTAGGGTTAGGGTTAGGGTTTGGGTTAGGGTTAGGATTATGTTTAGGATTGGGTTAAGATTAGGGGTTGGGTTTGGGTTCGGGTTAGATTTAGGGTAAGGGTTTGTGTTAGGGGTAGGTTTTGGGTTAGGTTTAGGGTTAGGGTTAGGGTTTGGGTTATGGTTAGAGTTAGGGTTAGGGTTAGGGTTAGGGTTAGGTTTAAAGTTTGGGTTTGGGTTGGGGTTATCGTTAGTGTTAGGGTTAGGGTTGGGGTTTGTGTTTGCGTTAGGGTTTGGCTTAGGGTTAGGGTTTGGGTAAGAGTTAGGGTTAGGTTTTGGTTTAGGGTTTTGGTTTGGGTTAGGCTTAGGGTTAGGTTTAGGGTTTGGGTGTGGGTTAGGGTTTGGGTAAAGCTTTGGGTTTGGATTAGAGTTAGGGTTAGGGTTTTGGTTTGGGTAAGGGTTAGGGTTAGGGTTAGGATTTGGGTTAGTGTTAGGGTTTGGGATAGGGTTAGGGTTAGGGTTAGGTTTAGGGTTTGGTTTGGCCTAGGGTTCGTTTTAGGGTTAGGGTTAGGGTTAGGGTTAGGGGTGGATTAGGGTTAGGGTTTGGGTTAGGATTAAGGTTAGGGTTAAGGTTTGGGTTTGGGTTAGAGTTGGGTTTAGAGTTAGGGTTTGGTTTAGGGTTAGGTTTAGGGTTAGGGCTACGCGATAGGGTTAGGGTTAGGTTTAGGGTTAGGGTTTGCTTTAGGGTTAGGGTTAGGGTTAGGGTTTGGGTTAGTGTTAGGGTTTCGGATAGGGTTTGGGTTAGGGTAAGGGTTAGGGTTAGGGTTGTGTTAGGTTTAGGGTTAGGGTAAGGGTTAGGATTAAGGTTTGGGTTAGGGTTAGGGTTAGGGTTAGGGTTAGGGTTTGGGTTAGCGTTTGGGTTGGAGTTTGGGTTTGGTTTAGGGTTAGGGTTAGGGTTGGGTTTGGGTTAGGGTTAGGTTTTGGGTTATGGTTCACGTTAGGGTTAGGGTTAGGGTTAGGTTTTGTGTTTGTGTTAGAGTTAGGGTTAGTGTTAGGATTAGAGTTAGGGTTTGGTTTGGGTTAGGGTTTCTTTTAGGGTTAGGGTTAGGGTTAGGGTTCGTGTTAGGGTTAGGGGTGGATTAGGGTTAGGGTTTGGGTTAGGATTAAGGTTAGGGTTAAGGTTTAGGTTTGGGTTAGTTTTAGGATTAGGGTTTGGTTTGGGTTAGAGTTAGTGTTACGAATAGGGTAAGGGTTAGGTTTTGGGTTAGGGTTGGTTTAGGGTTATGGTTAGAGGTTGGTTTAGGGTTAGGGTTAGGGTTAGGGTTAGGGTTAGGGTTAGGGTTAGGGATTGGTTTGGGATAGGGTTAGTGTTAGGGTTAGGGATAGGGTTTGAGTTAGGGTTAGGGTTAGGGTTAGGGTTCGAGTTAGGTTTAGGGGTGGTTTAGGGTTAGGGTTAGGGTTAGGATAAAGGTTCAGGTTAAGGTTTGTGTTAGGGTTAGAGTTAGCTTAGGGTTAGGGTTTAGTTTGCGTTAGGGTTAGTGATACGGATAGGTTAAGGGTTAGGTATTGGGTTAGGGTTAGGTTTAGGGTTAGGGTTAGAGGTTGGTTGATGATTAGGGTTAGCGTTAGGATTAGAGTTAGGGTTTGGTTTGGGATAGGGTTAGTGTTAGGGTTAGGGTTAGGGTTTGGGTTAGGGTTAGTGTTAGGGTTAGGGATTAGGTTTGGGTTAGGGTTAGGTTTAGGGTTAAGGTTTGAGTTCGGTTTTAGGTTTGGGTTAGGGTTAGGGTTAGGGTTAGTTTTAGGGCTTGTGTTAGGGTTACGGTTAGTGTTAGGTCTTGGGTTAGGGTTAGGGATAGGGTTAGTATTAAGGTTAGGGTTAGGGTTTGGGTTTGGGTTAGAGTAAGGTGGAGGCTTAGGGTTTGGGTTAGGGTTAGGTTTAGGGTTAGGGTTTGGGTTAGGGTTAGGGTTAGGATTAGGATTAGGGTTAGGGTTAAGGTTAGGGTTAGGATTAGGTTTAGGGTTAGGGTTAGATTTTGGATTTGGGTTAGGGTTAGGGTTAGGTTTAGGGTTAGGGTTAGGTTTTGGGTTTGGATTAGGTTTTGGGTAAAAGTTTGGGGTTGGATTAGGTTAGGGTTAGGGTTTGGGTTTGGGTAAGGGTTAGGGTTAGGGTTAGGGTTTGGGTTAGTGTTAGGGTTTGGGATAGGGTTAGGGTTAGGGTAAGGGTTAGGGTTACGGTTTGTATTAGGGGTAGGGTTAGGGTTAGGGTTAGGGTTAGGGTTTGGGTTAGCGTTTGGGTTGGAGTTTGGCTTTGGTTTAGGTTTAGGGTTAGGGTTGGGTTTGGTTTAGGTTTAGGATTCGGGTTAGGGGTTAGGGTTAGGGTTAGGGTTAGGTTTTGGGTTAGGTTTAGGGTTAGGGTTAGGGTTAGGGTTAGGGTTTGGGTTAGGGTTAGGTTTAGGATTAGGGTTATTTTTAGGTTTAGTTTTGGGTTAGTGTTAAGTTTCGGGTTTGGGTTTGAGTTAGGGTTAGGGTTAGGGTTAGGTTTAAGGTTTGGGTTTGGGTTGGGGTTATCGTGAGGGTTAGGTTTAGGGTTGGGGTTTATGTTTGCGTTAGGGTTAGGCTTAGGGTTAGGGTTTGGGTAAGTGTTAGGGTTAGGTTTTATTTTAGGGTTAGGGTTAGGGTTAGGGTTAGGGTTTCGGTTAGGGTTAGGTTTAGGGTTAGGATTTGGGATAGGGTTACTGTTTGGGTTAGGGTTATGGTTTGGGTTTGGGTTAGGTTTAGGTTTAGGGTTAGGATTACGGTTAGGGTTAGGGTTTAGGGTTAGGGTTTGGTTTGGGTTAGGGTTACATTTAGGTTTAGGGTTAGGTTTAGGGTTAGGATTAGGTTTAGGGTTAGGGTTTGGGTTTGGGTTAGGTTTAGGGTTAGGTTGAGGGTTAGGGTTAGAGTTTGGGTTTGGGTTAAGGTTTGGGCAAAGGTTTCGGTTTGGATTAGGGTTAGTGTTAGGATTTTGGTTTGGGTAAGGGTTAGGGTTAGGGTTTGGGATAGGGTTAGGGTTAGGGTTAGGGTTAGGGTTTGGTTTGAGCTCGGGTTAGTTTTAGGGTTAGGGTTAAGTTTAGGGTTCGTGTTAGGGTTAGGGGTGGATGAGGGTTAGGGTTTGGGTTAGGATTAAGGTTAGGGTTAAGGTTTAGTTTTGGGTTAGAGTTGGGTTTAGAGTTAGGGTTTGGTTTAGGGTTAGGTTTAGGGTTAGGGCTAGGCGATAGGGATATGGTTAGGGTTAAGTTTAGTGTTTGGGCTTGCATTAGGGTTAGTGTAAGGGTGAGGCTTAGGGTTAGGGTTAGGTTTAGGGTTAAGGTTAGGGT
>CM069533.1:2117500-2125000 GCA_035773235.1 Eospalax fontanierii | reverse complement strand
AGCGTTTGGGTTGGAGTTTGGGTTTGGTTTAGGGTTAGGGTTAGAGTTAGGGTTTTTGTTAGGTTTAGGATTAGGGTTAGGTGTAGGGTTATGGGTTAGGTTTAGGGTTAGGGTTAGGATTTGGTTTAGGGTCAGGGTTAGGGTTAGGGTTAGGGTTAGTGTTAGGATTAGGGTTTGGTTTAGGGTTATGGTTAGGGTTAGGGTTTGGGTTAGCTTTTGGGTTGGAGTTTGGGATTGGTTTCGGTTTAGGATTAGGGTTGGGTTTGGGTTAGGTTTAGGATTAGGGTTAGGGGTTACGGTTAGGTTTAGGGTTAGGATTTGGTTTAGGGTCAGGGTTAGGGTTCAGGTTCGGGTTAGGGTTGGGTTTAGGGTTAGTGTTAGGGTTTGGGTTTGATTTATAGTTAGGGTTAGGGTTAGGTTTAAGGTTTGGGTTAGGGTTAGGGTTAGGGTTGCGTTTGGGGTTATGGTTTTGATTAGGGTTAGGATTAGGGTTCGGGTGCGGGTCAGGGTTGGGTTTAGGGTTAGTGTTAGGGTTTGGGTTTGATTTATAGTTACGGTTAGGGTTAGGTTTAGGGTTTGGGTTAGGGTTAGGGTTAGGGTTAGGGTTTGGGTAAGGGTTAAGGTTAGGGTTAGGGTTAGGGTGTGGGTTTCGGTTAGGGTTAGGCTTATGGATAGGTTTAGGGTAAGTGTTAAGTTTAGGGTTAGGGATAGGGTTAGGGTTAGGGTTAGGGGTATGGTTTCGTTTATGATTAGGTTTAGGGTTAGGGTTTGGGTTAGGTTAGGTTTAGGGTTAGGGTTAGGGTTAGGGTTTGGGTTAGGGTTAGGATTATGTTTAGGATTGGGTTAAGATTAGGGGTTGGGTTTGGGTTCGGGTTTGATTTAGGGTAAGGGTTTGTGTTAGGGGTAGGTTTTGGGTTAGGTTTAGGGTTAGGGTTAGGGTTTGGGTTATGGTTAGAGTTAGGGTTAGGGTTAGGGTTAAAGTTTGGGTTTGGGTTGGGGTTATCGTTAGTGTTAGGGTTAGGGTTGGGGTTTGTGTTTGCGTTAGGGTTTGGCTTAGGGTTAGGGTTTGGGTAAGAGTTAGGGTTAGGTTTTGGTTTAGGGTTTTGGTTTGGGTTAGGCTTAGGGTTAGGTTTAGGGTTAGGGTTAGGGTTTGGGTGTGGGTTAGGGTTTGGGTAAAGCTTTGGGTTTGGATTAGAGTTAGGGTTAGGGTTTTGGTTTGGGTAAGGGTTAGGGTTAGGGTTAGGATTTGGGTTAGTGTTAGGGTTTGTGATAGGGTTAGGGTTAGGGTTAGGTTTAGGGTTTGGTTTGGCCTAGGGTTCGTTTTAGGGTTAGGGTTAGGGTTAGGGTTAGGGGTGGATTAGGGTTAGGGTTTGGGTTAGGATTAAGGTTAGGGTTAAGGTTTGGATTTGGGTTAGAGTTGGGTTTAGAGTTCGGGTTTGGTTTAGGGTTAGGTTTAGGGTTAGGGCTACGCGATAGGGTTAGGGTTAGGGTTAGGGTTAGGGTTTGGTTTAGGGTTAGGGTTAGGGTTAGGGTTTGGGTTAGTGTTAGGGTTTCGGATAGGGTTTGGGTTAGGGTAAGGGTTAGGGTTAGGGTTGTGTTAGGTTTAGGGTTAGGGTAAGGGTTAGGATTAAGGTTTGGGTTAGGGTTAGGGTTAGGGTTAGGGTTAGGGTTTGGGTTAGCGTTTGGGTTGGAGTTTGGGTTTGGTTTAGGGTTAGGGTTAGGGTTGGGTTTGGGTTAGGGTTAGGTTTTGGGTTATGGTTCACTTTAGGGTTAGGGTTAGGGTTAGGTTTTGTGTTTGTGTTAGAGTTAGGGTTAGTGTTAGGATTAGAGTTAGGGTTTGGTTTGGGTTAGGGTTTCTTTTAGGGTTAGGGTTAGGGTTAGGGTTCGTGTTAGGGTTAGGGGTGGATTAGGGTTAGGGTTTGGGTTAGGATTAAGGTTAGGGTTAAGGTTTAGGTTTGGGTTAGGTTTAGGATTAGGGTTTGGTTTGGGTTAGAGTTAGTGTTACGAATAGGGTAAGGGTTAGGTTTTGGGTTAGGGTTGGTTTAGGGTTATGGTTAGAGGTTGGTTTAGGGTTAGGGTTAGGGTTAGGGTTAGGGTTAGGGTTAGGGTTAGGGATTGGTTTGGGATAGGGTTAGTGTTAGGGTTAGGGATAGGGTTTGAGTTAGGGTTAGGGTTAGGGTTAGGGTTAGGGTTCGTGTTAGGTTTAGGGGTGGTTTAGGGTTAGGGTTAGGGTTAGGATTAAGGTTCAGGTTAAGGTTTGGGTTAGGGTTAGAGTTAGCTTAGGGTTAGGGTTTAGTTTGCGTTAGGGTTAGTGATACGGATAGGTTAAGTGTTAGGTATTGGGTTAGGGTTAGGTTTAGGGTTAGGGTTAGAGGTTGGTTGATGATTAGGGTTAGCGTTAGGATTAGAGTTAGGGTTTGGTTTGGGATAGGGTTAGTGTTAGGGTTAGGGTTAGGGTTTGGGTTAGGGTTAGTGTTAGGGTTAGGGATTAGGTTTGGGTTAGGGTTAGGTTTAGGGTTAAGGTTTGAGTTCGGTTTTAGGTTTGGGTTAGGGTTAGGGTTAGGGTTAGTTTTAGGGCTTGTGTTAGGGTTACGGTTAGTGTTAGGTCTTGGGTTAGGGTTAGGGATAGGGTTAGTATTAAGGTTAGGGTTAGGGTTTGGGTTTGGGTTAGAGTAAGGTGGAGGCTTAGGGTTTGGGTTAGGGTTAGGTTTAGGGTTAGGGTTTGGGTTAGGGTTAGGGTTAGGGTTAGGATTAGGATTAGGGTTAGGGTTAAGGTTAGGGTTAGGATTAGGTTTAGGGTTAGGGTTAGATTTTGGATTTGGGTTAGGGTTAGGGTTAGGTTTAGGGTTAGGGTTAGGTTTTGGGTTTGGATTAGGTTTTGGGTAAAAGTTTGGGTTTGGATTAGGTTCGGGTTAGGGTTTGGGTTTGGGTAAGGGTTAGGGTTAGGGTTAGGGTTTGGGTTAGTGTTAGGGTTTGGGATAGGGTTAGGGTTAGGGTAAGGGTTAGGGTTACGGTTTGTATTAGGGGTAGGGTTAGGGTTAGGGTTAGGGTTAGGGTTTGGGTTAGCGTTTGGGTTGGAGTTTGGCTTTGGTTTAATTTAGGGTTAGGGTTGGGTTTGGTTTAGGTTTAGGATTCGGGTTAGGGGTTAGGGTTAGGGTTAGGGTTAGGTTTTGGGTTAGGTTTAGGGTTAGGGTTAGGGTTAGGGTTAGGGTTTGGGTTAGGGTTAGGTTTAGGGTTAGGGTTATTTTTAGGTTTAGTTTTGGGTTAGTGTTAAGTTTCGGGTTTGGGTTTGAGTTAGGGTTAGGGTTAGGGTTAGGTTTAAGGTTTGGGTTTGGGTTGGGGTTATCGTGAGGGTTAGGTTTAGGGTTGGGGTTTATGTTTGCGTTAGGGTTAGGCTTAGGGTTAGGGTTTGGGTAAGCGTTAGGGTTAGGTTTTATTTTAGGGTTAGGGTTAGGGTTAGGGTTAGGGTTTCGGTTAGGGTTAGGTTTAGGGTTAGGGCTTGAGTTCGGTTTTTGGTTTGGGTTAGGGTTAGGGTTAGGGTTAGTTTTGGGGCTTGGGTTAGGGTTACGGTTAGGGTTAGGTCTTGCGTTAGGGTTAGGCATAGGGTTAGTATTAAGGTTAGGGTTAGGGTTTGGGTTTGGGTTAGAGTAAGGTGGAGGCTTAGGGTTTGGGTTAGGGTTAGGTTTAGGGTTAGGGTTTGGGTTAGGGTTAGGGTTAGGATTAGGATTAGGATTAGGGTTAGGGTTAAGGTTAGGGTTAGCTTTAGGGTTAGGGTTAGGGGTTAGGGGTTAGCCTTATGGTTAATGTAAGGGTTACGTTTAGGGTTTGGATTTGTGTCAGGTTTAGTTTTAGGGTTAGGGTTGGGTTTAGGGTTAGTGTTAGGGTCTGGGTTTGATTTAAGTTTAGGGTTAGTGTTAGGGTTAGGGTTAGGGTTAGGGTTAGGGCTTCGTTTATGATTAGGTTTAGGGTTAGGGTTTGGGTTAGGGTTAGGTTTAGCGTTAGTGTTAGGGTTAGGGTTTGGGTTAGGCTAAGGGATAGGGTTTCGTTTATGATTAGGTTTAGGGTTAGGGTTTGGGTTAGGGTTAGATTTAGGGTTAGGGTTAGGGTTGGGGTTTGGGTTAGGGTTAGGGTTATGGTTAGGATTAGTGTTAAGTTTAGGGTTTGGGTTTGGGTTCGGGTTAGATTTATGGTTAGGGTTTGGGTTAGGTTTAGGTTTTCGGTTAGGTTTAGGGTTAGGGTTAGGTTTTGGGTTTGGGTTAGGGTTAGGGTTAGGGTTAGGGTTAGGGTTAGGATTAGGTTTAGTTTTGGGTTAGGGTTAAGTTTACGGTTTGGGTTTGAGTTAGGGTTAGGGTTAGGTTTAGGGTTAAGGTTTGGGTTTGGGTTAGGGTTATCGTTAGGGTTAGGTTTTCGGTTAGGTTTAGGGTTAGGGTTAGGTTTTCGGTTTGGGTTAGGGTTAGGGTTAGGGTTAGTGTTAGGGTTAGGATTAGGTTTAGTTTTGGGTTAGGGTTAAGTTTACGGTTTGCGTTTGAGTTAGGGTTAGGGTTAGGTTTAGGGTTAAGGTTTGGGTTTGGGTTAGGGTTAGGGTTAGGGTTAAAGTTTTGGTTAGCGTTTGGGTTGGAGTTTGGGTTTGGTTTAGGGTTAGGGTTAGAGTTAGGGTTTTTGTTAGGTTTAGGATTAGGGTTAGGTGTAGGGTTATGGGTTAGGTTTAGGGTTAGGGTTAGGATTTGGTTTAGGGTCAGGGTTAGGGTTAGGGTTAGGGTTAGGGTTAGTGTTAGGATTAGGGTTTGGTTTAGGGTTATGGTTGGGGTTGGGGTTTGGGTTAGCTTTTGGGTTGGAGTTTGGGATTGGTTTAGGTTTATGATTAGGGTTGGGTTTGGGTTAGGTTTAGGATTAGGGTTAGGGGTTACGGTTAGGTTTAGGGTTAGGATTTGGTTTAGGGTCAGGGTTAGGGTTCAGGTTCGGGTTAGGGTTGGGTTTAGGGTTAGTGTTAGGGTTTGGGTTTGATTTATAGTTAGGGTTAGGGTTAGGTTTAAGGTTTGGGTTAGGGTTAGGGTTAGGGTTGGGGTTGGGGTCATGGTTATGATTAGGGTTAGGATTAGGGTTCGGGTTCGGGTTAGGGTTGGGTTTAGGGTTAGTGTTAGGGTTTGGGTTTGATTTATAGTTACGGTTAGGGTTAGGTTTAGGGTTTGGGTTAGGGTTAGGGTTAGGGTTAGGGTTTGGGTAAGGGTTAAGGTTAGGGTTAGGGTTAGGGTGTGGGTTTCGGTTAGGGTTAGGCTTATGGATAGGTTTAGGGTAAGTGTTAAGTTTAGGGTTAGGGATAGGGTTAGGGTTAGGGTTAGGGGTATGGTTTCGTTTATGATTAGGTTTGGGGTTAGGGTTTGGGTTAGGTTAGGTTTAGGGTTAGGGTTAGGGTTAGGGTTTGGGTTAGGGTTAGGATTATGTTTAGGATTGGGTTAAGA
This sequence comes from Eospalax fontanierii, assembly GCA_035773235.1. Classification (NCBI taxonomy): domain Eukaryota; kingdom Metazoa; phylum Chordata; class Mammalia; order Rodentia; family Spalacidae; genus Eospalax; species Eospalax fontanierii. The sequence continues at coordinate 2,119,541 of CM069533.1, read as the reverse complement.
TTAGGGGTTGGGTTTGGGTTCGGGTTAGATTTAGGGTAAGGGTTTGTGTTAGGGGTAGGTTTTGGGTTAGGTTTAGGGTTAGGGTTAGGGTTTGGGTTATGGTTAGAGTTAGGGTTAGGGTTAGGGTTAGGGTTAGGGTTAAAGTTTGGGTTTGGGTTGGGGTTATCGTTAGTGTTAGGGTTAGGGTTGGGGTTTGTGTTTGCGTTAGGGTTTGGCTTAGGGTTAGGGTTTGGGTAAGAGTTAGGGTTAGGTTTTGGTTTAGGGTTTTGGTTTGGGTTAGGCTTAGGGTTAGGTTTAGGGTTAGGGTTAGGGTTTGGGTGTGGGTTAGGGTTTGGGTAAAGCTTTGGGTTTGGATTAGAGTTAGGGTTAGGGTTTTGGTTTGGGTAAGGGTTAGGGTTAGGGTTAGGATTTGGGTTAGTGTTAGGGTTTGGGATAGGGTTAGGGTTAGGGTTAGGTTTAGGGTTTGGTTTGGCCTATGGTTCGTTTTAGGGTTAGGGTTAGGGTTAGGGTTAGGGGTTGATTAGGGTTAGGGTTTGGGTTAGGATTAAGGTTAGGGTTAAGCTTTGGGTTTGGGTTAGAGTTGGGTTTAGAGTTAGGGTTTGGTTTAGGGTTAGGTTTAGGGTTAGGGCTACGCGATAGGGTTAGGGTTAGGTTTAGGGTTAGGGTTTGCTTTAGGGTTAGGGTTAGGGTTAGGGTTTGGGTTAGTGTTAGGGTTTCGGATAGGGTTTGGGTTAGGGTAAGGGTTAGGGTTAGGGTTGTGTTAGGTTTAGGGTTAGGGTAAGGGTTAGGATTAAGGTTTGGGTTAGGGTTAGGGTTAGGGTTAGGGTTAGGGTTTGGGTTAGCGTTTGGGTTGGAGTTTGGGTTTGGTTTAGGGTTAGGGTTAGGTTTGGGTTTGGGTTAGGGTTAGGTTTTGGGTTATGGTTCACGTTAGGGTTAGGGTTAGGGTTAGGTTTTGTGTTTGTGTTAGAGTTAGGGTTAGTGTTAGGATTAGAGTTAGGGTTCGGTTTGGGTTAGGGTTTCTTTTAGGGTTAGGGTTAGGGTTAGGGTTCGTGTTAGGGTTAGGGGTGGATTAGGGTTAGGGTTTGGGTTAGGATTAAGGTTAGGGTTAAGGTTTAGGTTTGGGTTAGGTTTAGGATTAGGGTTTGGTTTGGGTTAGAGTTAGTGTTACGAATAGGGTAAGGGTTAGGTTTTGGGTTAGGGTTGGTTTAGGGTTATGGTTAGAGGTTGGTTTAGGGTTAGGGTTAGGGTTAGGGTTAGGGTTAGGGTTAGGGTTAGGGATTGGTTTGGGATAGGGTTAGTGTTAGGGTTAGGGATAGGGTTTGAGTTAGGGTTAGGGTTAGGGTTAGGGTTAGGGTTCGTGTTAGGTTTAGGGGTGGTTTAGGGTTAGGGTTAGGGTTAGAATTAAGGTTCAGGTTAAGGTTTGGGTTAGGGTTAGAGTTAGCTTAGGGTTAGGGTTTAGTTTGCGTTAGGGTTAGTGATACGGATAGGTTAAGGGTTAGGTATTGGGTTAGGGTTAGGTTTAGGGTTAGGGTTAGAGGTTGGTTGATGATTAGGGTTAGCGTTAGGATTAGAGTTAGGGTTTGGTTTGGGATAGGGTTAGTGTTAGGGTTAGGGTTAGGGTTTGGGTTAGGGTTAGTGTTAGGGTTAGGGATTAGGTTTGGGTTAGGGTTAGGTTTAGGGTTAAGGTTTGAGTTCGGTTTTAGGTTTGGGTTAGGGTTAGGGTTAGGGTTAGTTTTAGGGCTTGTGTTAGGGTTACGGTTAGTGTTAGGTCTTGGGTTAGGGTTAGGGATAGGGTTAGTATTAAGGTTAGGGTTAGGGTTTGGGTTTGGGTTAGAGTAAGGTGGAGGCTTAGGGTTTGGGTTAGGGTTAGGTTTAGGGTTAGGGTTTGGGTTAGGGTTAGGGTTAGGATTAGGATTAGGGTTAGGGTTAAGGTTAGGGTTAGGATTAGGTTTAGGGTTAGGGTTAGATTTTGGATTTGGGTTAGGGTTAGGGTTAGGTTTAGGGTTAGGGTTAGGTTTTGGGTTTGGATTAGGTTTTGGGT
>CM069533.1:2105000-2107500 GCA_035773235.1 Eospalax fontanierii | reverse complement strand
TAGGGTTTGGTTTAGGGTTAGGTTTAGGGTTAGGGCTACGCGATAGGGTTAGGGTTAGGTTTAGGGTTAGGGTTTGCTTTAGGGTTAGGGTTAGGGTTAGGGTTTGGGTTAGTGTTAGGGTTTCGGATAGGGTTTGGGTTAGGGTAAGGGTTAGGGTTAGGGTTGTGTTAGGTTTAGGGTTAGGGTAAGGGTTAGGATTAAGGTTTGGGTTAGGGTTAGGGTTAGGGTTAGGGTTAGGGTTTGGGTTAGCGTTTGGGTTGGAGTTTGGGTTTGGTTTAGGGTTAGGGTTAGGGTTGGGTTTGGGTTAGGGTTAGGTTTTGGGTTATGGTTCACGTTAGGGTTAGGGTTAGGGTTAGGTTTTGTGTTTGTGTTAGAGTTAGGGTTAGTGTTAGGATTAGAGTTAGGGTTTGGTTTGGGTTAGGGTTTCTTTTAGGGTTAGGGTTAGGGTTAGGGTTCGTGTTAGGGTTAGGGGTGGATTAGGGTTAGGGTTTGGGTTAGGATTAAGGTTAGGGTTAAGGTTTAGGTTTGGGTTAGGTTTAGGATTAGGGGTTGGTTTGGGTAAGAGTTAGTGTTACGAATAGGGTAGGGGTTAGGTTTTGGGTAAGGGTTGGTTTAGGGTTATGGTTAGAGGTTGGTTTAGGGTTAGGGTTAGGGTTAGGGTTAGGGTTAGGGTTAGGGTTAGGGATTGGTTTGGGATAGGGTTAGTGTTAGGGTTAGGGATAGGGTTTGAGTTAGGGTTAGGGTTAGGGTTAGGGTTCGTGTTAGGTTTAGGGGTGGTTTAGGGTTAGGGTTAGGGTTAGGATTAAGGTTCAGGTTAAGGTTTGGGTTAGGGTTAGAGTTAGCTTAGGGTTAGGGTTTAGTTTGCGTTAGGGTTAGTGATACGGATAGGTTAAGGGTTAGGTATTGGGTTAGGGTTAGGTTTAGGGTTAGGGTTAGAGGTTGGTTGATGATTAGGGTTAGCGTTAGGATTAGAGTTAGGGTTTGGTTTGGGATAGGGTTAGTGTTAGGGTTAGGGTTAGGGTTTGGGTTAGGGTTAGTGTTAGGGTTAGGGATTAGGTTTGGGTTAGGGTTAGGTTTAGGGTTAAGGTTTGAGTTCGGTTTTAGGTTTGGGTTAGGGTTAGGGTTAGGGTTAGTTTTAGGGCTTGTGTTAGGGTTACGGTTAGTGTTAGGTCTTGGGTTAGGGTTAGGGATAGGGTTAGTATTAAGGTTAGGGTTAGGGTTTGGGTTTGGGTTAGAGTAAGGTGGAGGCTTAGGGTTTGGGTTAGGGTTAGGTTTAGGGTTAGGGTTTGGGTTAGGGTTAGGGTTAGGATTAGGATTAGGGTTAGGGTTAAGGTTAGGGTTAGGATTAGGTTTAGGGTTAGGGTTAGATTTTGGATTTGGGTTAGGGTTAGGGTTAGGTTTAGGGTTAGGGTTAGGTTTTGGGTTTGGATTAGGTTTTGGGTAAAAGTTTGGGGTTGGATTAGGTTAGGGTTAGGGTTTGGGTTTGGGTAAGGGTTAGGGTTAGGGTTAGGGTTTGGGTTAGTGTTAGGGTTTGGGATAGGGTTAGGGTTAGGGTAAGGGTTAGGGTTACGGTTTGTATTAGGGGTAGGGTTAGGGTTAGGGTTAGGGTTAGGGTTTGGGTTAGCGTTTGGGTTGGAGTTTGGCTTTGGTTTAGGTTTAGGGTTAGGGTTGGGTTTGGTTTAGGTTTAGGATTCGGGTTAGGGGTTAGGGTTAGGGTTAGGGTTAGGTTTTGGGTTAGGTTTAGGGTTAGGGTTAGGGTTAGGGTTAGGGTTTGGGTTAGGGTTAGGTTTAGGATTAGGGTTATTTTTAGGTTTAGTTTTGGGTTAGTGTTAAGTTTCGGGTTTGGGTTTGAGTTAGGGTTAGGGTTAGGGTTAGGTTTAAGGTTTGGGTTTGGGTTGGGGATATCGTGAGGGTTAGGTTTAGGGTTGGGGTTTATGTTTGCGTTAGGGTTAGGCTTAGGGTTAGGGTTTGGGTAAGTGTTAGGGTTAGGTTTTATTTTAGGTTTAGGGTTAGGGTTAGGGTTAGGGTTTCGGTTAGGGTTAGGTTTAGGGTTAGGATTTTGGATAGGGTTACTGTTTGGGTTAGGGTTATGGTTTGGGTTTGGGTTAGGTTTAGGTTTAGGGTTAGGATTACGGTTAGGGTTAGGGTTTAGGGTTAGGGTTTGGTTTGGGTTAGGGTTACATTTAGGTTTAGGGTTAGGTTTAGGGTTAGGATTAGGTTTAGGGTTAGGGTTTGGGTTTGGGTTAGGTTTAGGGTTAGGTTGAGGGTTAGGGTTAGAGTTTGGGTTTGGGTTAAGGTTTGGGCAAAGGTTTCGGTTTGGATTAGGGTTAGTGTTAGGATTTTGGTTTGGGTAAGGGTTAGGGTTAGGGTTTGGGATAGGGTTAGGGTTAGGGTTAGGGTTAGGGTTTGGTTTGAGCTCGGGTTAGTTTTAGGGTTAGGGTTAAGTTTAGGGTTCGTGTTAGGGTTAGGGGTGGATGAGGGTTAGGGTTTGGGTTAGGAT
>CM069533.1:2095000-2102500 GCA_035773235.1 Eospalax fontanierii | reverse complement strand
TTAGGTTTAGGGTTAGGGTTAGGTTTTCGGTTTGGGTTAGGGTTAGGGTTAGGGTTAGGGTTAGGGTTAGGATTAGGTTTAGTTTTGGGTTAGGGTTAAGTTTACGGTTTGGGTTTGAGTTAGGGTTAGGGTTAGGTTTAGGGTTAAGGTTTGGGTTTGGGTTAGGGTTAGGGTTAGGGTTAAAGTTTTGGTTAGCGTTTGGGTTGGAGTTTGGGTTTGGTTTAGGGTTAGGGTTAGAGTTAGGGTTTTTGTTAGGTTTAGGATTAGGGTTAGGTGTAGGGTTATGGGTTAGGTTTAGGGTTAGGGTTAGGATTTGGTTTAGGGTCAGGGTTAGGGTTAGGGTTAGGGTTAGTGTTAGGATTAGGGTTTGGTTTAGGGTTATGGTTAGGGTTAGGGTTTGGGTTAGCTTTTGGGTTGGAGTTTGGGATTGGTTTAGGTTTAGGATTAGGGTTGGGTTTGGGTTAGGTTTAGGATTAGGGTTAGGGGTTACGGTTAGGTTTAGGGTTAGGATTTGGTTTAGGGTCAGGGTTAGGGTTCAGGTTCGGGTTAGGGTTGGGTTTAGGGTTAGTGTTAGGGTTTGGGTTTGATTTATAGTTAGGGTTAGGGTTAGGTTTAAGGTTTGGGTTAGGGTTAGGGTTAGGGTTGGGGTTGGGGTTATGGTTATGATTAGGGTTAGGATTAGGGTTCGGGTTCGGGTTAGGGTTGGGTTTAGGGTTAGTGTTAGGGTTTGGGTTTGATTTATAGTTACGGTTAGGGTTAGGTTTAGGGTTTGGGTTAGGGTTAGGGTTAGGGTTAGGGTTAGGGTTTGGGTAAGGGTTAAGGTTAGGGTTAGGGTTAGGGTGTGGGTTTCGGTTAGGGTTAGGCTTATGGATAGGTTTAGGGTAAGTGTTAAGTTTAGGGTTAGGGATAGGGTTAGGGTTAGGGTTAGGGGTATGGTTTCGTTTATGATTAGGTTTAGGGTTAGGGTTTGGGTTAGGTTAGGTTTAGGGTTAGGGTTAGGGTTAGGGTTTGGGTTAGGGTTAGGATTATGTTTAGGATTGGGTTAAGATTAGGGGTTGGGTTTGGGTTCGGGTTAGATTTAGGGTAAGGGTTTGTGTTAGGGGTAGGTTTTGGGTTAGGTTTAGGGTTAGGGTTAGGGTTTGGGTTATGGTTAGAGTTAGGGTTAGGGTTAGGGTTAAAGTTTGGGTTTGGGTTGGGGTTATCGTTAGTGTTAGGGTTAGGGTTGGGGTTTGTGTTTGCGTTAGGGTTTGGCTTAGGGTTAGGGTTTGGGTAAGAGTTAGGGTTAGGTTTTGGTTTAGGGTTTTGGTTTGGGTTAGGCTTAGGGTTAGGTTTAGGGTTAGGGTTAGGGTTTGGGTGTGGGTTAGGGTTTGGGTAAAGCTTTGGGTTTGGATTAGAGTTAGGGTTAGGGTTTTGGTTTGGGTAAGGGTTAGGGTTAGGGTTAGGATTTGGGTTAGTGTTAGGGTTTGTGATAGGGTTAGGGTTAGGGTTAGGTTTAGGGTTTGGTTTGGCCTAGGGTTCGTTTTAGGGTTAGGGTTAGGGTTAGGGTTAGGGGTGGATTAGGGTTAGGGTTTGGGTTAGGATTAAGGTTAGGGTTAAGGTTTGGATTTGGGTTAGAGTTGGGTTTAGAGTTCGGGTTTGGTTTAGGGTTAGGTTTAGGGTTAGGGCTACGCGATAGGGTTAGGGTTAGGGTTAGGGTTAGGGTTTGGTTTAGGGTTAGGGTTAGGGTTAGGGTTTGGGTTAGTGTTAGGGTTTCGGATAGGGTTTGGGTTAGGGTAAGGGTTAGGGTTAGGGTTGTGTTAGGTTTAGGGTTAGGGTAAGGGTTAGGATTAAGGTTTGGGTTAGGGTTAGGGTTAGGGTTAGGGTTAGGGTTTGGGTTAGCGTTTGGGTTGGAGTTTGGGTTTGGTTTAGGGTTAGGGTTAGGGTTGGGTTTGGGTTAGGGTTAGGTTTTGGGTTATGGTTCACTTTAGGGTTAGGGTTAGGGTTAGGTTTTGTGTTTGTGTTAGAGTTAGGGTTAGTGTTAGGATTAGAGTTAGGGTTTGGTTTGGGTTAGGGTTTCTTTTAGGGTTAGGGTTAGGGTTAGGGTTCGTGTTAGGGTTAGGGGTGGATTAGGGTTAGGGTTTGGGTTAGGATTAAGGTTAGGGTTAAGGTTTAGGTTTGGGTTAGGTTTAGGATTAGGGTTTGGTTTGGGTTAGAGTTAGTGTTACGAATAGGGTAAGGGTTAGGTTTGGGGTTAGGGTTGGTTTAGGGTTATGGTTAGAGGTTGGTTTAGGGTTAGGGTTAGGGTTAGTGTTAGGGTTAGGGTTAGGGGTAGGGAGTGGTTTGGGATAGGGTTAGTGTTAGGGTTAGGGATAGGGTTTGAGTTAGGGTTAGGGTTAGGGTTAGGGTTAGGGTTCGTGTTAGGTTTAGGGGTGGTTTAGGGTTAGGGTTAGGGTTAGGATTAAGGTTCAGGTTAAGGTTTGGGTTAGGGTTAGAGTTAGCTTAGGGTTAGGGTTTAGTTTGCGTTAGGGTTAGTGATACGGATAGGTTAAGTGTTAGGTATTGGGTTAGGGTTAGGTTTAGGGTTAGGGTTAGAGGTTGGTTGATGATTAGGGTTAGCGTTAGGATTAGAGTTAGGGTTTGGTTTGGGATAGGGTTAGTGTTAGGGTTAGGGTTAGGGTTTGGGTTAGGGTTAGTGTTAGGGTTAGGGATTAGGTTTGGGTTAGGGTTAGGTTTAGGGTTAAGGTTTGAGTTCGGTTTTAGGTTTGGGTTAGGGTTAGGGTTAGGGTTAGTTTTAGGGCTTGTGTTAGGGTTACGGTTAGTGTTAGGTCTTGGGTTAGGGTTAGGGATAGGGTTAGTATTAAGGTTAGGGTTAGGGTTTGGGTTTGGGTTAGAGTAAGGTGGAGGCTTAGGGTTTGGGTTAGGGTTAGGTTTAGGGTTAGGGTTTGGGTTAGGGTTAGGGTTAGGGTTAGGATTAGGATTAGGGTTAGGGTTAAGGTTAGGGTTAGGATTAGGTTTAGGGTTAGGGTTAGATTTTGGATTTGGGTTAGGGTTAGGGTTAGGTTTAGGGTTAGGGTTAGGTTTTGGGTTTGGATTAGGTTTTGGGTAAAAGTTTGGGTTTGGATTAGGTTCGGGTTAGGGTTTGGGTTTGGGTAAGGGTTAGGGTTAGGGTTAGGGTTTGGGTTAGTGTTAGGGTTTGGGATAGGGTTAGGGTTAGGGTAAGGGTTAGGGTTACGGTTTGTATTAGGGGTAGGGTTAGGGTTAGGGTTAGGGTTAGGGTTTGGGTTAGCGTTTGGTTTGGAGTTTGGCTTTGGTTTAATTTAGGGTTAGGGTTGGGTTTGGTTTAGGTTTAGGATTCGGGTTAGGGGTTAGGGTTAGGGTTAGGGTTAGGTTTTGGGTTAGGTTTAGGGTTAGGGTTAGGGTTAGGGTTAGGGTTTGGGTTAGGGTTAGGTTTAGGGTTAGGGTTATTTTTAGGTTTAGTTTTGGGTTAGTGTTAAGTTTCGGGTTTGGGTTTGAGTTAGGGTTAGGGTTAGGGTTAGGTTTAAGGTTTGGGTTTGGGTTGGGGTTATCGTGAGGGTTAGGTTTAGGGTTGGGGTTTATGTTTGCGTTACGGTTAGGCTTAGGGTTAGGGTTTGGGTAAGTGTTAGGGTTAGGTTTTATTTTAGGGTTAGGGTTAGGGTTAGGGTTAGGGTTTCGGTTAGGGTTAGGTTTAGGGTTAGGGTTTGAGTTCGGTTTTAGGTTTGGGTTAGGGTTAGGGTTAGGGTTAGTTTTGGGGCTTGGGTTAGGGTTACGGTTAGGGTTAGGTCTTGCGTTAGGGTTAGGCATAGGGTTAGTATTAAGGTTAGGGTTAGGGTTTGGGTTTGGGTTAGAGTAAGGTGGAGGCTTAGGGTTTGGGTTAGGGTTAGGTTTAGGGTTAGGGTTTGGGTTAGGGTTAGGGTTAGGATTAGGATTAGGATTAGGGTTAGGGTTAAGGTTAGGGTTAGCTTTAGGGTTAGGGTTAGGGGTTAGGGGTTAGCCTTATGGTTAATGTAAGGGTTACGTTTAGGGTTTGTATTTGTGTCAGGTTTAGTTTTATGGTTAGGGTTGGGTTTAGGGTTAGTGTTAGGGTCTGGGTTTGATTTAAGTTTAGGGTTAGTGTTAGGGTTAGGGTTAGGTTTAGGGTTAGGGCTTCGTTTATGATTAGGTTTAGGGTTAGGGTTTGGGTTAGGGTTAGGTTTAGCGTTAGTGTTAGTGTTAGGGTTTGGGTTAGGCCTAGGGATAGGGTTTCGTTTATGATTAGGTTTAGGGTTAGGGTTTGGGTTAGGGTTAGATTTAGGGTTAGGGTTAGGGTTGGGGTTTGGGTTAGGGTTAGGGTTATGGTTAGGATTAGTGTTAAGTTTAGGGTTTGGGTTTGGGTTCGGGTTAGATTTATGGTTAGGGTTTGGGTTAGGTTTAGGTTTTCGGTTAGGTTTAGGGTTAGGGTTAGGTTTTGGGTTTGGGTTAGGGTTAGGGTTAGGGTTAGGGTTAGGGTTAGGATTAGGTTTAGTTTTGGGTTAGGGTTAAGTTTACGGTTTGGGTTTGAGTTAGGGTTAGGGTTAGGTTTAGGGTTAAGGTTTGGGTTTGGGTTAGGGTTATCGTTAGGGTTAGGTTTTCGGTTAGGTTTAGGGTTAGGGTTAGGTTTTCGGTTTGGGTTAGGGTTAGGGTTAGGGTTAGTGTTAGGGTTAGGATTAGGTTTAGTTTTGGGTTAGGGTTAAGTTTACGGTTTGCGTTTGAGTTAGGGTTAGGGTTAGGTTTAGGGTTAAGGTTTGGGTTTGGGTTAGGGTTAGGGTTAGGGTTAAAGTTTTGGTTAGCGTTTGGGTTGGAGTTTGGGTTTGGTTTAGGGTTAGGGTTAGAGTTAGGGTTTTTGTTAGGTTTAGGATTAGGGTTAGGTGTAGGGTTATGGGTTAGGTTTAGGGTTAGGGTTAGGATTTGGTTTAGGGTCAGGGTTAGGGTTAGGGTTAGGGTTAGGGTTAGTGTTAGGATTAGGGTTTGGTTTAGGGTTATGGTTAGGGTTAGGGTTTGGGTTAGCTTTTGGGTTGGAGTTTGGGATTGGTTTAGGTTTATGATTAGGGTTGGGTTTGGGTTAGGTTTAGGATTAGGGTTAGGGGTTACGGTGAGGGTTAGCGTTAGGATTTGGTTTAGGGTCAGGGTTAGGGTTCAGGTTCGGGTTAGGGTTGGGTTTAGGGGTAGTGTTAGGGTTGGGGTTCGTTTTATAGTTAGGGTTAGGGTTAGGTTTAAGGTTTGGGTTAGGGTTAGGGTTAGGGTTGGGGTTGGGGTCATGGTTATGATTAGGGTTAGGATTAGGGTTCGGGTTCGGGTTAGGGTTGGGTTTAGGGTTAGTGTTAGGGTTTGGGTTTGATTTATAGTTACGGTTAGGGTTAGGTTTAGGGTTTGGGTTAGGGTTAGGGTTAGGGTTAGGGTTTGGCTAAGGGTTAAGGTTAGGGTTAGGGTTAGGGTGTGGGTTTCGGTTAGGGTTAGGCTTATGGATAGGTTTAGGGTAAGTGTTAAGTTTAGGGTAAGGGATAGGGTTAGGGTTAGGGTTAGGGGTATGGTTTCGTTTATGATTAGGTTTAGGGTTAGGGTTTGGGTTAGGTTAGGTTTAGGGTTAGGGTTAGGGTTAGGGTTTGGGTTAGGGTTAGGATTATGTTTAGGATTGGGTTAAGATTAGGGGTTGGGTTTGGGTTCGGGTTAGATTTAGGGTAAGGGTTTGTGTTAGGGGTAGGTTTTGGGTTAGGTTTAGGGTTAGGGTTAGGGTTTGGGTTATGGTTAGAGTTAGGGTTAGGGTTAGGGTTAGGGTTAGGGTTAAAGTTTGGGTTTGGGTTGGGGTTATCGTTAGTGTTAGGGTTAGGGTTGGGGTTTGTGTTTGCGTTAGGGTTTGGCTTAGGGTTAGGGTTTGGGTAAGAGTTAGGGTTAGGTTTTGGTTTAGGGTTTTGGTTTGGGTTAGGCTTAGGGTTAGGTTTAGGGTTAGGGTTAGGGTTTGGGTGTGGGTTAGGGTTTGGGTAAAGCTTTGGGTTTGGATTAGAGTTAGGGTTAGGGTTTTGGTTTGGGTAAGGGTTAGGGTTAGGGTTAGGATTTGGGTTAGTGTTAGGGTTTGGGATAGGGTTAGGGTTAGGGTTAGGTTGAGGGTTTCGTTGGCCCTATGGTTGGTTTGAGGGTTAGGGTTAGGTTTAGGGTTAGGGGTTGATTAGGGTTAGGGTTTGGGTTAGGATTAAGGTTAGGGTTAAGCTTTGGGTTTGGGTTAGAGTTGGGTTTAGAGTTAGGGTTTGGTTTAGGGTTAGGTTTAGGGTTAGGGCTACGCGATAGGGTTAGGGTTAGGTTTAGGGTTAGGGTTTGCTTTAGGGTTAGGGTTAGGGTTAGGGGTTGGGTTAGTGTTAGGGTTTCGGATAGGGTTTGGGTTAGGGTAAGGGTTAGGGTTAGGGTTGTGTTAGGTTTAGGGTTAGGGTAAGGGTTAGGATTAAGGTTTGGGTTAGGGTTAGGGTTAGGGTTAGGGTTAGGGTTTGGGTTAGCGTTTGGGTTGGAGTTTGGGTTTGGTTTAGGGTTAGGGTTAGGTTTGGGTTTGGGTTAGGGTTAGGTTTTGGGTTATGGTTCACGTTAGGGTTAGGGTTAGGGTTAGGTTTTGTGTTTGTGTTAGAGTTAGGGTTAGTGTTAGGATTAGAGTTAGGGTTTGGTTTGGGTTAGGGTTTCTTTTAGGGTTAGGGTTAGGGTTAGGGTTCGTGTTAGGGTTAGGGGTGGATTAGGGTTAGGGTTTGGGTTAGGATTAAGGTTAGGGTTAAGGTTTAGGTTTGGGTTAGGTTTAGGATTAGGGTTTGGTTTGGGTTAGAGTTAGTGTTACGAATAGGGTAAGGGTTAGGTTTTGGGTTAGGGTTGGTTTAGGGTTATGGTTAGAGGTTGGTTTAGGGTTAGGGTTAGGGTTAGGGTTAGGGTTAGGGTTAGGGTTAGGGATTGGTTTGGGATAGGGTTAGTGTTAGGGTTAGGGATAGGGTTTGAGTTAGGGTTAGGGTTAGGGTTAGGGTTAGGGTTCGTGTTAGGTTTAGGGGTGATTTAGGGTTAGGGTTAGGGTTAGAATTAAGGTTCAGGTTAAGGTTTGGGTTAGGGTTAGAGTTAGCTTAGGGTTAGGGTTTAGTTTGCGTTAGGGTTAGTGATACGGATAGGTTAAGGGTTAGGTATTGGGTTAGGGTTAGGTTTAGGGTTAGGGTTAGAGGTTGGTTGATGATTAGGGTTAGCGTTAGGATTAGAGTTAGGGTTTGGTTTGGGATAGGGTTAGTGTTAGGGTTAGGGTTAGGGTTTGGGTTAGGGTTAGTGTTAGGGTTAGGGATTAGGTTTGGGTTAGGGTTAGGTTTAGGGTTAAGGTTTGAGTTCGGTTTTAGGTTTGGGTTAGGGTTAGGGTTAGGGTTAGTTTTAGGGCTTGTGTTAGGGTTACGGTTAGTGTTAGGTCTTGGGTTAGGGTTAGGGATAGGGTTAGTATTAAGGTTAGGGTTAGGGTTTGGGTTTGGGTTAGAGTAAGGT
>CM069533.1:2067500-2085000 GCA_035773235.1 Eospalax fontanierii | reverse complement strand
GGGTTAGGGTTAGGTTTAGGGTTAAGGTTTGAGTTCGGTTTTAGGTTTGGGTTAGGGTTAGGGTTAGGGTTAGTTTTAGGGCTTGTGTTAGGGTTACGGTTAGTGTTAGGTCTTGGGTTAGGGTTAGGGATAGGGTTAGTATTAAGGTTAGGGTTAGGGTTTGGGTTTGGGTTAGAGTAAGGTGGAGGCTCAGGGTCTGGGTTAGGGTTAGGTTTAGGGTTAGGGTTTGGGTTAGGGTTAGGGTTAGGGTTAGAATTAGGATCAGGGTTAGGGTTAAGGTTAGGGTTAGGATTAGGTTTAGGGTTAGGGTTAGATTTTGGATTTGGGTTAGGGTTAGGGTTAGGTTTAGGGTTAGGGTTAGGTTTTGGGTTTGGATTAGGTTTTGGGTAAAAGTTTGGGTTTGGATTAGGTTCGGGTTAGGGTTTGGGTTTGGGTAAGGGTTAGGGTTAGGGTTAGGGTTTGGGTTAGTGTTAGGGTTTGGGATAGGGTTAGGTTTAGGGTAAGGGTTAGGGTTACGGTTTGTATTAGGGGTAGGGTTAGGGTTAGGGTTAGGGTTAGGGTTTGGGTTAGCGTTTGGGTTGGAGTTTGTCTTTGGTTTAATTTAGGGTTAGGGTTGGGTTTGGTTTAGGTTTAGGATTCGGGTTAGGGGTTAGGGTTAGGGTTAGGGTTAGGTTTTGGGTTAGGTTTAGGGTTAGGGTTAGGGTTAGGGTTAGGGTTTGGGTTAGGGTTAGGTTTAGGGTTAGGGTTATTTTTAGGTTTAGTTTTGGGTTAGTGTTAAGTTTCGGGTTTGGGTTTGAGTTAGGGTTAGGGTTAGGGTTAGGTTTAAGGTTTGGGTTTGGGTTGGGGTTATCGTGAGGGTTAGGTTTAGGGTTGGGGTTTATGTTTGCGTTAGGGTTAGGCTTAGGGTTAGGGTTTGGGTAAGTGTTAGGGTTAGGTTTTATTTTAGGGTTAGGGTTAGGGTTAGGGTTAGGGTTTCGGTTAGGGTTAGGTTTAGGGTTAGGGTTTGAGTTCGGTTTTAGGTTTGGGTTAGGGTTAGGGTTAGGGTTAGTTTTGGGGCTTGGGTTAGGGTTACGGTTAGGGTTAGGTCTTGCATTAGGGTTAGGCATAGGGTTAGTATTAAGGTTAGGGTTAGGGTTTGGGTTTGGGTTAGAGTAAGGTGGAGGCTTAGGGTTTGGGTTAGGGTTAGGTTTAGGGTTAGGGTTTGGGTTAGGGTTAGGGTTAGGATTAGGATTAGGATTAGGGTTAGGGTTAAGGTTAGGGTTAGCTTTAGGGTTAGGGTTCGGGGTTAGGGGTTAGCCTTTTCTTTAATGTTAGGGTTACGTTTAGGGTTTGGATTTGTGTCAGGTTTAGTTTTAGGGTTAGGGTTGGGCATAGGGTTAGTGTTAGGGTCTGGGTTTCATTTTAGTTTAGGGTTAGTGTTAGGGTTGGGGTTAGGTTTAGGGTTAGGGCTTCGTTTATGATTAGGTTTAGGGTTAGGTTTTGGGTTAGGGTTAGGTTTAGCGTTAGTGTTAGTGTTAGGGTTTGGGTTAGGCTTAGGGATAGGGTTTCGTTTATGATTAGGTTTAGGGTTAGGGTTTGGGTTAGGGTTAGATTTAGGGTTAGGGTTAGGGTTGGGGTTTGGGTTAGGGTTAGGGTTATGGTTAGGATTAGTGTTAAGTTTAGGGTTTGGGTTTGGGTTCGGGTTAGATTTATGGTTAGGTTTTGGGTTAGGTTTAGGTTTTCGGTTAGGTTTAGGGTTAGGGTTAGGTTTTGGGTTTGGGTTAGGGTTAGGGTTAGGGTTAGGGTTAGGGTTATGGTTAGGATTAGGTTTAGTTTTGGGTTAGGGTTAAGTTTGGGGTTTGGGTTTGAGTTAGGGTTAGGGTTAGGTTTAGGGTTAAGGTTTGGGTTTGGCTTAGGGTTATCGTTAGGGTTAGGTTTTCGGTTAGGTTTAGGGTTAGGGTTAGGTTTTCGGTTTGGGTTAGGGTTAGGGTTAGGGTTAGGGTTAGGATTAGGTTTAGTTTTGGGTTAGGGTTAAGTTTACGGTTTGCGTTTGAGTTAGGGTTAGTTTTAGTTTTAGGGTTAAGGTTTGGGTTTGGGTTAGGGTTAGGGTTAGGGTTAAAGTTTTGGTTAGCGTTTGTGTTGGAGTTTGGGTTTGGTTTAGGGTTAGGGTTAGAGTTAGGGTTTTTGTTAGGTTTAGGATTAGGGTTAGGTGTAGGGTTATGGGTTAGGTTTAGGGTTAGGGTTAGGATTTGGTTTAGAGTCAGGGTTAGGGTTAGGGTTAGGGTTAGGGTTAGTGTTAGGATTAGGGTTTGGTTTAGGGTTATGGTTAGGGTTAGGGTTTGGGTTAGCTTTTGGGTTGGAGTTTGGGATTGGTTTAGGCTTAGGATTAGGGTTGGGTTTGGGTTAGGTTTAGGATTAGGGTTAGGGGTTACGGTTAGGTTTAGGGTTAGGATTTGGTTTAGGGTCAGGGTTAGGGTTCAGGTTCGGGTTAGGGTTGGGTTTAGGGTTAGTGTTAGGGTTTGGGTTTGATTTATAGTTAGGGTTAGGGTTAGGTTTAAGGTTTGGGTTAGGGTTAGGGTTAGGGTTGGGGTTGGGGTTATGGTTATGATTAGGGTTAGGATTAGGGTTCGGGTTCGGGTTAGGGTTGGGTTTAGGGTTAGTGTTAGGGTTTGGGTTTGATTTATAGTTACGGTTAGGGTTAGGTTTAGGGTTTGGGTTAGGGTTAGGGTTAGGGTTAGGGTTTGGGTAAGGGTTAAGGTTAGGGTTAGGGTTAGGGTGTGGGTTTCGGTTAGGGTTAGGCTTATGGATAGGTTTAGGGTAAGTGTTAAGTTTAGGGTTAGGGATAGGGTTAGGGTTAGGGTTAGGGGTATGGTTTCGTTTATGATTAGGTTTAGGGTTAGGGTTTGGGTTAGGTTAGGTTTAGGGTTAGGGTTAGGGTTAGGGTTTGGGTTAGGGTTAGGATTATGTTTAGGATTGGGTTAAGATTAGGGGTTGGGTTTGGGTTCAGGTTAGATTTAGGGTAAGGGTTTGTGTTAGGGGTAGGTTTTGGGTTAGGTTTAGGGTTAGGGTTAGGGTTGGGGTTATGGTTAGAGTTAGGGGGAGGGTTAGGGTTAGGGTTAGGGGGAAAGTTTCGGTGTGGGTTGGGGGTGTCGGGAGTGGTAGGGTGAGGGTTGGGGTTTGTGTTTGCGTTAGGGTTTGGCTTAGGGTTAGGGTTTGGGTAAGAGTTAGGGTTAGGTTTTGGTTTAGGGTTTTGGTTTGGGTTAGGCTTAGGGTTAGGTTTAGGGTTAGGGTTAGGGTTTGGGTGTGGGTTAGGGTTTGGGTAAAGCTTTGGGTTTGGATTAGAGTTAGGGTTAGGGTTTTGGTTTGGGTAAGGGTTAGGGTTAGGGTTAGGATTTGGGTTAGTGTTAGGGTTTGGGATAGGGTTAGGGTTAGGGTTAGGTTTAGGGTTTGGTTTGGCCTATGGTTCGTTTTAGGGTTAGGGTTAGGGTTAGGGTTAGGGGTGGAGTAGGGTTAGGGTTTGGGTAAGGATTAAGGTTAGGGTAAAGGTTTGGGTTTGGGTTAGAGTTGGGTTTAGAGTTAGGGTTTGGTTTAGGGTTAGGTTTAGGGTTAGGGCTACGCGATAGGGTTAGGGTTAGGTTTAGGGTTAGGGTTTGCTTTAGGGTTAGGGTTAGGGTTAGGGTTTGGGTTAGTGTTAGGGTTTCGGATAGGGTTTGGGTTAGGGTAAGGGTTAGGGTTAGGGTTGTGTTAGGTTTAGGGTTAGGGTAAGGGTTAGGATTAAGGTTTGGGTTAGGGTTAGGGTTAGGGTTAGGGTTAAGGTTTGGGTTAGCGTTTGGGTTGGAGTTTGGGTTTGGTTTAGGGTTAGGGTTAGGTTTGGGTTTGGGTTAGGGTTAGGTTTTGGGTTATGGTTCACGTTAGGGTTAGGGTTAGGGTTAGGTTTTGTGTTTGTGTTAGAGTTAGGGTTAGTGTTAGGATTAGAGTTAGGGTTTGGTTTGGGTTAGGGTTTCTTTTAGGGTTAGGGTTAGGGTTAGGGTTCGTGTTAGGGTTAGGGGTGGATTAGGGTTAGGGTTTGGGTTAGGATTAAGGTTAGGGTTAAGGTTTAGGTTTGGGTTAGGTTTAGGATTAGGGTTTGGTTTGGGTTAGAGTTAGTGTTACGAATAGGGTAAGGGTTAGGTTTTGGTTTAGGGTTGGTTTAGGGTTATGGTTAGAGGTTGGTTTAGGGTTAGGGTTAGGGTTAGGGTTAGGGTTAGGGTTAGGGTTAGGGATTGGTTTGGGATAGGGTTAGTGTTAGGGTTAGGGATAGGGTTTGAGTTAGGGTTAGGGTTAGGGTTAGGGTTCGTGTTAGGTTTAGGGGTGGTTTAGGGTTAGGGTTAGGGTTAGGATTAAGGTTCAGGTTAAGGTTTGGGTTAGGGTTAGAGTTAGCTTAGGGTTAGGGTTTAGTTTGCGTTAGGGTTAGTGATACGGATAGGTTAAGGGTTAGGTATTGGGTTAGGGTTAGGTTTAGGGTTAGGGTTAGAGGTTGGTTGATGATTAGGGTTAGCGTTAGGATTAGAGTTAGGGTTTGGTTTGGGATAGGGTTAGTGTTAGGGTTAGGGTTAGGGTTTGGGTTAGGGTTAGTGTTAGGGTTAGGGATTAGGTTTGGGTTAGGGTTAGGTTTAGGGTTAAGGTTTGAGTTCGGTTTTAGGTTTGGGTTAGGGTTAGGGTTAGGGTTAGTTTTAGGGCTTGTGTTAGGGTTACGGTTAGTGTTAGGTCTTGGGTTAGGGTTAGGGATAGGGTTAGTATTAAGGTTAGGGTTAGGGTTTGGGTTTGGGTTAGAGTAAGGTGGAGGCTTAGGGTTTGGGTTAGGGTTAGGTTTAGGGTTAGGGTTTGGGTTAGGGTTAGGGTTAGGATTAGGATTAGGGTTAGGGTTAAGGTTAGGGTTAGGATTAGGTTTAGGGTTAGGGTTAGATTTTGGATTTGGGTTAGGGTTAGGGTTAGGTTTAGGGTTAGGGTTAGGTTTTGGGTTTGGATTAGGTTTTGGGTAAAAGTTTGGGTTTGGATTAGGTTCGGGTTAGGGTTTGGGTTTGGGTAAGGGTTAGGGTTAGGGTTAGGGTTTGGGTTAGTGTTAGGGTTTGGGATAGGGTTAGGTTTAGGGTAAGGGTTAGGGTTACGGTTTGTATTAGGGGTAGGGTTAGGGTTAGGGTTAGGGTTAGGGTTTGGGTTAGCGTTTGGGTTGGAGTTTGTCTTTGGTTTAATTTAGGGTTAGGGTTGGGTTTGGTTTAGGTTTAGGATTCGGGTTAGGGGTTAGGGTTAGGGTTAGGGTTAGGTTTTGGGTTAGGTTTAGGGTTAGGGTTAGGGTTAGGGTTAGGGTTTGGGTTAGGGTTAGGTTTAGGGTTAGGGTTATTTTTAGGTTTAGTTTTGGGTTAGTGTTAAGTTTCGGGTTTGGGTTTGAGTTAGGGTTAGGGTTAGGGTTAGGTTTAAGGTTTGGGTTTGGGTTGGGGTTATCGTGAGGGTTAGGTTTAGGGTTGGGGTTTATGTTTGCGTTAGGGTTAGGCTTAGGGTTAGGGTTTGGGTAAGTGTTAGGGTTAGGTTTTATTTTAGGGTTAGGGTTAGGTTTAGGGTTAGGGTTTCGGTTAGGGTTAGGTTTAGGGTTAGGGTTTGAGTTCGGTTTTAGGTTTGGGTTAGGGTTAGGGTTAGGGTTAGTGTTGGGGCTTGGGTTAGGGTTACGGTTAGGGTTAGGTCTTGCGTTAGGGTTAGGCATAGGGTTAGTATTAAGGTTAGGGTTAGGGTTTGGGTTTGGGTTAGAGTAAGGTGGAGGCTTAGGGTTTGGGTTAGGGTTAGGTTTAGGGTTAGGGTTTGGGTTAGGGTTAGGGTTAGGATTAGGATTAGGATTAGGGTTAGGGTTAAGGTTAGGGTTAGCTTTAGGGTTAGGGTTAGGGGTTAGGGGTTAGCCTTATGGTTAATGTAAGGGTTACGTTTAGGGTTTGGATTTGTGTCAGGTTTAGTTTTAGGGTTAGGGTTGGGTTTAGGGTTAGTGTTAGGGTCTGGGTTTGATTTAAGTTTAGGGTTAGTGTTAGGGTTAGGGTTAGGTTTAGGGTTAGGGCTTCGTTTATGATTAGGTTTAGGGTTAGGGTTTGGGTTAGGGTTAGGTTTAGCGTTAGTGTTAGTGTTAGGGTTTGGGTTAGGCCTAGGGATAGGGTTTCGTTTATGATTAGGTTTACGGTTAGGGTTTGGGTTAGCGTTAGATTTAGGGTTAGGGTTAGGGTTGGGGTTTGGGTTAGGGTTAGGGTTATGGTTAGGATTAGTGTTAAGTTTAGGGTTTGGGTTTGGGTTCGGGTTAGATTTATGGTTAGGTTTTGGGTTAGGTTTAGGTTTTCGGTTAGGTTTAGGGTTAGGGTTAGGTTTTGGGTTTGGGTTAGGGTTAGGGTTAGGGTTAGGGTTAGGGTTAGGGTTAGGATTAGGTTTAGTTTTGGGTTAGGGTTAAGTTTACGGTTTGGGTTTGAGTTAGGGTTAGGGTTAGGTTTAGGGTTAAGGTTTGGGTTTGGCTTAGGGTTATCGTTAGGGTTAGGTTTTCGGTTAGGTTTAGGGTTAGGGTTAGGTTTTCGGTTTGGGTTAGGGTTAGGGTTAGGGTTAGGGTTAGGATTAGGTTTAGTTTTGGGTTAGGGTTAAGTTTACGGTTTGCGTTTGAGTTAGGGTTAGTTTTAGTTTTAGGGTTAAGGTTTGGGTTTGGGTTAGGGTTAGGGTTAGGGTTAAAGTTTTGGTTAGCGTTTGGGTTGGAGTTTGGGTTTGGTTTAGGGTTAGGGTTAGAGTTAGGGTTTTTGTTAGGTTTAGGATTAGGGTTAGGTGTAGGGTTATGGGTTAGGTTTAGGGTTAGGGTTAGGATTTGGTTTAGAGTCAGGGTTAGGGTTAGGGTTAGGGTTAGGGTTAGTGTTAGGATTAGGGTTTGGTTTAGGGTTATGGTTAGGGTTAGGGTTTGGGTTAGCTTTTGGGTTGGAGTTTGGGATTGGTTTAGGCTTAGGATTAGGGTTGGGTTTGGGTTAGGTTTAGGATTAGGGTTAGGGGTTACGGTTAGGTTTAGGGTTAGGATTTGGTTTAGGGTCAGGGTTAGGGTTCAGGTTCGGGTTAGGGTTGGGTTTAGGGTTAGTGTTAGGGTTTGGGTTTGATTTATAGTTAGGGTTAGGGTTAGGTTTAAGGTTTGGGTTAGGGTTAGGGTTAGGGTTGGGGTTGGGGTTATGGTTATGATTAGGGTTAGGATTAGGGTTCGGGTTCGGGTTAGGGTTGGGTTTAGGGTTAGTGTTAGGGTTTGGGTTTGATTTATAGTTACGGTTAGGGTTAGGTTTAGGGTTTGGGTTAGGGTTAGGGTTAGGGTTAGGGTTTGGGTAAGGGTTAAGGTTAGGGTTAGGGTTAGGGTGTGGGTTTCGGTTAGGGTTAGGCTTATGGATAGGTTTAGGGTAAGTGTTAAGTTTAGGGTTAGGGATAGGGTTAGGGTTAGGGTTAGGGGTATGGTTTCGTTTATGATTAGGTTTAGGGTTAGGGTTTGGGTTAGGTTAGGTTTAGGGTTAGGGTTAGGGTTAGGGTTTGGGTTAGGGTTAGGATTATGTTTAGGATTGGGTTAAGATTAGGGGTTGGGTTTGGGTTCAGGTTAGATTTAGGGTAAGGGTTTGTGTTAGGGGTAGGTTTTGGGTTAGGTTTAGGGTTAGGGTTAGGGTTTGGGTTATGGTTAGAGTTAGGGTTAGGGTTAGGGTTAGGGTTAGGGTTAAAGTTTGGGTTTGGGTTGGGGTTATCGTTAGTGTTAGGGTTAGGGTTGGGGTTTGTGTTTGCGTTAGGGTTTGGCTTAGGGTTAGGGTTTGGGTAAGAGTTAGGGTTAGGTTTTGGTTTAGGGTTTTGGTTTGGGTTAGGCTTAGGGTTAGGTTTAGGGTTAGGGTTAGGGTTTGGGTGTGGGTTAGGGTTTGGGTAAAGCTTTGGGTTTGGATTAGAGTTAGGGTTAGGGTTTTGGTTTGGGTAAGGGTTAGGGTTAGGGTTAGGATTTGGGTTAGTGTTAGGGTTTGGGATAGGGTTAGGGTTAGGGTTAGGTTTAGGGTTTGGTTTGGCCTATGGTTCGTTTTAGGGTTAGGGTTAGGGTTAGGGTTAGGGGTGGATTAGGGTTAGGGTTTGGGTTAGGATTAAGGTTAGGGTTAAGGTTTGGGTTTGGGTTAGAGTTGGGTTTAGAGTTAGGGTTTGGTTTAGGGTTAGGTTTAGGGTTAGGGCTACGCGATAGGGTTAGGGTTAGGTTTAGGGTTAGGGTTTGCTTTAGGGTTAGGGTTAGGGTTAGGGTTTGGGTTAGTGTTAGGGTTTCGGATAGGGTTTGGGTTAGGGTAAGGGTTAGGGTTAGGGTTGTGTTAGGTTTAGGGTTAGGGTAAGGGTTAGGATTAAGGTTTGGGTTAGGGTTAGGGTTAGGGTTAGGGTTAAGGTTTGGGTTAGCGTTTGGGTTGGAGTTTGGGTTTGGTTTAGGGTTAGGGTTAGGTTTGGGTTTGGGTTAGGGTTAGGTTTTGGGTTATGGTTCACGTTAGGGTTAGGGTTAGGGTTAGGTTTTGTGTTTGTGTTAGAGTTAGGGTTAGTGTTAGGATTAGAGTTAGGGTTTGGTTTGGGTTAGGGTTTTTTTTAGGGTTAGGGTAAGGGTTAGGGTTCGTGTTAGGGTTAGGGGTGGATTAGGGTTAGGGTTTGGGTTAGGATTAAGGTTAGGGTTAAGGTTTAGGTTTGGGTTAGGTTTAGGATTAGGGTTTGGTTTGGGTTAGAGTTAGTGTTACGAATAGGGTAAGGGTTAGGTTTTGGGTTAGGGTTGGTTTAGGGTTATGGTTAGAGGTTGGTTTAGGGTTAGGGTTAGGGTTAGGGTTAGGGTTAGGGTTAGGGTTAGGGTTAGGGATTGGTTTGGGATAGGGTTAGTGTTAGGGTTAGGGATAGGGTTTGAGTTAGGGTTAGGGTTAGGGTTAGGGTTCGTGTTAGGTTTAGGGGTGGTTTAGGGTTAGGGTTAGGGTTAGGATTAAGGTTCAGGTTAAGGTTTGGGTTAGGGTTAGAGTTAGCTTAGGGTTAGGGTTTAGTTTGCGTTAGGGTTAGTGATACGGATAGGTTAAGGGTTAGGTATTGGGTTAGGGTTAGGTTTAGGGTTAGGGTTAGAGGTTGGTTGATGATTAGGGTTAGCGTTAGGATTAGAGTTAGGGTTTGGTTTGGGATAGGGTTAGTGTTAGGGTTAGGGTTAGGGTTTGGGTTAGGGTTAGTGTTAGGGTTAGGGATTAGGTTTGGGTTAGGGTTAGGTTTAGGGTTAAGGTTTGAGTTCGGTTTTAGGTTTGGGTTAGGGTTAGGGTTAGGGTTAGTTTTAGGGCTTGTGTTAGGGTTACGGTTAGTGTTAGGTCTTGGGTTAGGGTTAGGGATAGGGTTAGTATTAAGGTTAGGGTTAGGGTTTGGGTTTGGGTTAGAGTAAGGTGGAGGCTTAGGGTTTGGGTTAGGGTTAGGTTTAGGGTTAGGGTTTGGGTTAGGGTTAGGGTTAGGATTAGGATTAGGGTTAGGGTTAAGGTTAGGGTTAGGATTAGGTTTAGGGTTAGGGTTAGATTTTGGATTTGGGTTAGGGTTAGGCTTAGGTTTAGGGTTAGGGTTAGGTTTTGGGTTTGGATTAGGTTTTGGGTAGAAGTTTGGGTTTGGATTAGGTTAGGGTTAGGGTTTGGGTTTGGGTAAGGGTTAGGGTTAGGGTTAGGGTTTGGGTTAGTGTTAGGGTTTGGGATAGGGTTAGGTTTAGGGTAAGGGTTAGGGTTACGGTTTGTATTAGGGGTAGGGTTAGGGTTAGGGTTAGGGTTAGGGTTTGGGTTAGCGTTTGGGTTGGAGTTTGGCTTTGGTTTAGGTTTAGGGTTAGGGTTGGGTTTGGTTTAGGTTTAGGATTCGGGTTAGGGGTTAGGGTTAGGGTTAGGGTTAGGTTTTGGGTTAGGTTTAGGGTTAGGGTTAGGGTTAGGGTTAGGGTTTGGGTTAGGGTTAGGTTTAGGATTAGGGTTATTTTTAGGTTAAGTTTTGGGTTAGTGTTAAGTTTCGGGTTTGGGTTTGAGTTAGGGTTAGGGTTAGGGTTAGGTTTAAGGTTTGGGTTTGGGTTGGGGTTATCGTGAGGGTTAGGTTTAGGGTTGGGGTTTATGTTTGCGTTAGGGTTAGGCTTAGGGTTAGGGTTTGGGTAAGTGTTAGGGTTAGGTTTTATTTTAGGGTTAGGGTTAGGGTTAGGGTTAGGGTTTCGGTTAGGGTTAGGTTTAGGGTTAGGATTTGGGATAGGGTTACGGTTTGGGTTAGGGTTATGGTTTGGGTTTGGGTTAGGTTTAGGTTTAGGGTTAGGATTACGGTTAGGGTTAGGGTTTAGGGTTAGGGTTTGGTTTGGGTTAGGGTTACATTTAGGTTTAGGGTTAGGTTTAGGGTTAGGATTAGGTTTAGGGTTAGGGTTTGGGTTTGGGTTAGGTTTAGGGTTAGGTTGAGGGTTAGGGTTAGAGTTTGGGTTTGGGTTAAGGTTTGGGCAAAGGTTTCGGTTTGGATTAGGGTTAGTGTTAGGATTTTGGTTTGGGTAA
The DNA here is from genome assembly GCA_035773235.1 of Eospalax fontanierii. NCBI lineage: Eukaryota > Metazoa > Chordata > Mammalia > Rodentia > Spalacidae > Eospalax > Eospalax fontanierii. The sequence continues at coordinate 2,074,474 of CM069533.1, read as the reverse complement.
GGGTTAGGGTTAGGGTTTGGGATAGGGTTAGGGTTAGGGTTAGGGTTAGGGTTTGGTTTGAGCTCGGGTTAGTTTTAGGGTTAGGGTTAAGGTTAGGGTTCGTGTTAGGGTTAGGGGTGGATGAGGGTTAGGGTTTGGGTTAGGATTAAGGTTAGGGTTAAGGTTTAGTTTTGGGTTAGAGTTGGGTTTAGAGTTAGGGTTTGGTTTAGGGTTAGGTTTAGGGTTAGGGCTAGGCGATAGGGATATGGTTAGGGTTAAGTTTAGTGTTTGGGATTGCATTAGGGTTAGTGTAAGGGTGAGGCTTAGGGTTAGGGTTAGGGTTAGGGTTAGGGTTAGGGTTAGGGTTATGGTTATGATTAGGGTTAGGATTAGGGTGTGGGTTTGGGTTAGTGTTAGCCTTACGGATAGGGGTTGGGTAAGTGTTAAGGCTAGGGTTAGGGACAGGGTTAGGTTTAGGGTTAGGGTTAGGGTTTCGTTTATGATTAGGTTTAGGGTTAGGGTTTGGGTTACAGTTAGGTTTAGGGTTAGGGTTAGGGTATGGGTTAGGGTTAGGGTTAGGATTAGGGTTAAGGTTAGGGGCTGCGTTTGGGTTCGGGTTAGATTTAGGGTTAGGGTTTGCGTTAGTGTTAGGTTTTGGTTTAGGGTTAGGGTTAGGGTTAGTGTTAGGGTTAGGGTTTGGGTTAGGGTTTGGGTTAGGGTTAGGGTTATGGTTAGGGTTAGGGTTAGGGTTAGTTTTGGGTTAGGGTTAAGTTTAGGGTTTGGGTTTGAGTTAGGTTTAGGGTTAGGGTTTGTGTAAAGTTTTGGGTTTGGATTAGGGTTAGGGTTAGGGTTTGGGTTAGGGTTAGGGTTAGGTTTAGGTTTTGTGTTAGTGTTAGAGTTAGGGTTAGTGTTGGGGTTTGGGTTAGGGTTTGGTTTGGGTTAGGGTTAATTTTATGGTTAGGGTTAGGGTTAGGGTTTGGGTTTGGGTTAGGGTTAGTTTTAGGTTTAGGGTTTAGGGTTATAGTTTGGTTTGGGTAAGGGTTACGTTTAGTGTTAGGGTTAGGGTTAGGATTAGGTTTAGGTTTAGGGTTAGGGTTAGGGTTTGGGTTTGGGTTAGGGTTAGGGTTAGATTTAGGGTTAGGATTAGGGTTAGGGTTAGGGTTAGGGTTTCGGTTTGGGTTAGGGTTTGGGTAAACGTTTAGGTTTGGAATAGAGTTAGGGTTAGGGTTTTGATTTGGGTAAGGTTTAGGGTTAGGGTTAGGGTTTGGGTTACTGTTAGGGTTTGGGATAGGGTTAGGGTTAGGGTTAGGGTTAGGGTTCGTGTTAGGGTTAGGGGTGGTTTAGGGTTAGGGTTAGGGTTAGGGTTAGGATTAAGGTTAAGGTTAAGGTTTGGGTTAGCGTTAGAGTTAGGGTTAGGGTTAGGGTTTAATTTGCGTTAGGGTTAGGGATACGGATAGGGTAAGGGTTAGTTTTTGGGTTAGGGTTAGGTTTAGGGTTAGGGTTAGAGGTTGGTTGATGATTAGGGTTAGCGTTAGGATTAGAGTTAGGGTTTGGTTTGGGATAAGGTTAGTGTTAGGGTTAGGGTTCGGGTTTGGGTTAGGGTTAGGGTTAGGGTTAGGGTTTAGGTTTGGGATAGGGTTAGGTTTAGGGTTAGGGTTTGAGTTCGGTTTTAGGTTTGGGTTAGGGTTAGGGTTAGGGTTAGTTTTAGGGCTTGGGTTAGGGTTACGGTTAGGGTTAGGTCTTGCGTTAGGGTTAGGCATAGGGTTAGTATTAAGGTTAGGGTTAGGGTTTGGGTTTGGGTTAGAGTAAGGTGGAGGCTTAGGGTTTGGTTTAGGGTTAGGTTTAGGGTTAGGGTTTGGGTTAGGGTTAGGGTTAGGGTTAGGATTAGGATTAGGGTTAGGGTTAAGGTTAGGGTTAGCTTTAGGGTTAGGGTTAGGGGTTAGGGGTTAGCCTTATGGTTAATGTAAGTGTTACGTTTAGGGTTTGGATTTGTGTCAGGTTTAGTTTTAGGGTTAGGGTTGGGCTTAGGGTTAGTGTTAGGGTCTGGGTTTGGGTTAAGTTGAGGGTTAGTGGTAGGGTTAGGGTTAGGTTTAGGGTCAGGGCTTCGTTTATGATTAGGTTTAGGGTTAGGGTTTGGGTTAGGGTTAGGTTTAGCATTAGGGTTAGTGTTAGGGTTTGGGTTAGGCTTAGGGATAGGGTTTCGTTTATGATTAGGTTTACGGTTAGGGTTTGGGTTAGGGTTAGATTTAGGGTTAGGTTTAGGGTTGGGGTTTGGGTTAGGGTTAGGGTTATGGTTAGGATTAGTGTTAAGTTTAGGGTTTGGGTTTGGGTTCGGGTTAGATTTATGGTTAGGGTTTGGGTTAGGTTTAGGTTTTCGGTTAGGTTTAGGGTTAGGGTTAGGTTTTGGGTTTGGGTTAGGTTTAGGGTTAGGGTTAGGATTAGGTTTAGTTTTGGGTTAGGGTTAAGTTTACGGTTTGGGTTTGAGTTAGGGTTAGGGTTAGGTTTAGGGTTAAGGTTTGGATTTGGTTTAGGGTTATCGTTAGGGTTAGGTTTTCGGTTAGGTTTAGGGTTAGGGTTAGGTTTTCGGTTTGGGTTAGGGTTAGGGTTAGGGTTAGGGTTAGGGTTAGGATTAGGTTTAGTTTTGGGTTAGGGTTAAGTTTACGGTTTGGGTTTGAGTTAGGGTTAGGGTTAGGTTTAGGGTTAAGGTTTGGGTTTGGGTTAGGGTTATCGGAAGGGTTAGGGTTAGGGTTTGTGTTTGCGTTAGAGTTAGGCTTAGGGTTAGGGTTAGGGTTAGGGTTAGGGTTTCGTTTATGATTAGGTTTAGGGTTGGGGTTTTGGTTAGGGTTACGATTAGTGTTAGGGTTAGGGTTAGGGTTTGGGTTAGGGTTAGGGTTAGTTTTTGGGTTATGGTTCGCGTTAGGGTTAGTGTTAGAGTTAGGTTTTGTGTTTGTGTTAGGGTTAGGGTTAGTGCTAGGGTTAGAGTTAGGGTTTGGTTTGGGTTAGGGTTTCTTTTAGGGTTAAGGTTAGGGTTAGGGTTCGTGTTAGGGTTAGGGGTGGATTAGGGTTAGGGTTTGGGTTAGGATTAAGGTTAGGGTTAAGGTTTGGGTTTGGGTTAGGGTTAGGGTTAGGGTTTGGTTTGGGTTAGAGTTCGGGTTACGAATAGGGTAAGGGTTAGGTTTTGGGTTAGGGTTGGTTTAGGGTTATGGTTAGAGGTTGGTTTAGGGTTAAGGATAGGGTTAGGGTTAGGTTTAGGGTTAGGGATTGGTTTGGGATAGGGTTAGTGTTAGGGTCAGGGATAGGGTTTGAGTTAGGTTTAGGGTTAGGGTTAGGGTTAGGGTTTCGGTTTGGGTTAGGGTTAGGTTTAGGGTTAAGGTTAGGGTTTGGGTTAGGGTTTAGGTTTGGGTTAGGGTTAGGGTTAGTGTTAGTTTTAGAGCTTAGGTTAGGGTTAGGGTTAGGGTTCGTGTTAGGGTTAGGGGTGGTTTAGGTTTAGGGTTAGGGTTAGGATTAAGGTTAGGGTTAAGGTTTGGGTTAGGGTTAGAGTTAGGGTTAGGGTTAGGGTTTAGTTTGGGTTAGGGTTAGTGTTACGGATAGGGTAAGGGTTAGGTTTTGGGTTAGGGTTAGAGGTTGGTTGATGATTAGGGTTAGCGTTAGGATTAGAGTTAGGGTTTGGTTTGGGATAGGGTTAGTGTTAGGGTTAGGGTTAGGGTTTCGGTTAGGGTTAGGTTTAGGGTTAGGATTTGGGATAGGGTTACGGTTTGGGTTAGGGTTATGGTTTGGGTTTGGGTTAGGTTTAGGTTTAGGGTTAGGATTACGGTTAGGGTTAGGGTTTAGGGTTAGGGTTTGGTTTGGGTTAGGGTTACATTTAGGTTTAGGGTTAGGTTTAGGGTTAGGATTAGGTTTAGGGTTAGGGTTTGGGTTTGGGTTAGGTTTAGGGTTAGGTTGAGGGTTAGGGTTAGAGTTTGGGTTTGGGTTAAGGTTTGGGCAAAGGTTTCGGTTGGATTAGGGTTAGTGTTAGGATTTTGGTTTGGGTAAGGGTTAGGGTTAGGGTTAGGGTTTGGGTTAGTGTTAGGGTTTGGGATAGGGTTAGGGTTAGGGTTAGGGTTAGGGTTTGGTTTGAGCTCGGGTTAGTTTTAGGGTTAGGGTTAAGGTTAGGGTTCGTGTTAGGGTTAGGGGTGGATGAGGGTTAGGGTTTGGGTTAGGATTAAGGTTAGGGTTAAGGTTTAGTTTTGGGTTAGAGTTGGGTTTAGAGTTAGGGTTTGGTTTAGGGTTAGGTTTAGGGTTAGGGCTAGGCGATAGGGATATGGTTAGGGTTAAGTTTAGTGTTTGGGATTGCATTAGGGTTAGTGTAAGGGTGAGGCTTAGGGTTAGGGTTAGGGTTAGGGTTAGGGTTAGGGTTAGGGTTATGGTTATGATTAGGGTTAGGATTAGGGTGTGGGTTTGGGTTAGTGTTAGCCTTACGGATAGGGTTTGGGTAAGTGTTAAGGCTAGGGTTAGGGACAGGGTTAGGTTTAGGGTTAGGGGTAGGGTTTCGTTTATGATTAGGTTTAGGGTTAGGGTTTGGGTTACAGTTAGGTTTAGGGTTAGGGTTAGGGTCTGGGTTAGGGTTAGGGTTAGGATTAGGGTTAAGGTTAGGGGCTGCGTTTGGGTTCGGGTTAGATTTAGGGTTAGGGTTTGCGTTAGTGTTAGGTTTTGGTTTAGGGTTAGGGTTAGGGTTAGTGTTAGGGTTAGGGTTTGGGTTAGGGTTTGGGTTAGGGTTAGGGTTATGGTTAGGGTTAGGGTTAGATTTAGTTTTGGGTTAGGGTTAAGTTTAGGGTTTGGGTTTGAGTTAGGTTTAGGGTTAGGGTTTGTGTAAAGTTTTGGGTTTGGATTAGGGTTAGGGTTAGGGTTTGGGTTAGGGTTAGGGTTAGGTTTAGGTTTTGTGTTAGTGTTAGAGTTAGGGTTAGTGTTGGGGTTTGGGTTAGGGTTTGGTTTGGGTTAGGGTTAATTTTATGGTTAGGGTTAGGGTTAGGGTTTGGGTTTGGGTTAGGGTTAGTTTTAGGTTTAGGGTTTAGGGTTATAGTTTGGTTTGGGTAAGGGTTACGTTTAGTGTTAGGGTTAGGGTTAGGATTAGGTTTAGGTTTAGGGTTAGGGTTAGGGTTTGGGTTTGTGTTAGGGTTAGGGTTAGATTTAGGGTTAGGATTAGGGTTAGGGTTAGGGTTAGGGTTTCGGTTTGGGTTAGGGTTTGGGTAAACGTTTAGGTTTGGAATAGAGTTAGGGTTAGGGTTTTGATTTGGGTAAGGTTTAGGGTTAGGGTTAGGGTTTGGGTTACTGTTAGGGTTTGGGATAGGGTTAGGGTTAGGGTTAGGGTTAGGGTTCGTGTTAGGGTTAGGGGTGGTTTAGGGTTAGGGTTAGGGTTAGGGTTAGGATTAAGGTTAAGGTTAAGGTTTGGGTTAGCGTTAGAGTTAGGGTTAGGGTTAGGGTTTAATTTGCGTTAGGGTTAGGGATACGGATAGGGTAAGGGTTAGTTTTTGGGTTAGGGTTAGGTTTAGGGTTAGGGTTAGAGGTTGGTTGATGATTAGGGTTAGCGTTAGGATTAGAGTTAGGGTTTGGTTTGGGATAAGGTTAGTGTTAGGGTTAGGGTTCGGGTTTGGGTTAGGGTTAGGGTTAGGGTTAGGGTTTAGGTTTGGGATAGGGTTAGGTTTAGGGTTAGGGTTTGAGTTCGGTTTTAGGTTTGAGTTAGGGTTAGGGTTAGGGTTAGTTTTAGGGCTTGGGTTAGGGTTATGGTTAGGGTTAGGTCTTGCGTTAGGGTTAGGCATAGGGTTAGTATTAAGGTTAGGGTTAGGGTTTGGGTTTGGGTTAGAGTAAGGTGGAGGCTTAGGGTTTGGTTTAGGGTTAGGTTTAGGGTTAGGGTTTGGGTTAGGGTTAGGGTTAGGGTTAGGATTAGGATTAGGGTTAGGGTTAAGGTTAGGGTTAGCTTTAGGGTTAGGGTTAGGGGTTAGGGGTTAGCCTTATGGTTAATGTAAGGGGAACGTTTAGGGTTTGAATTTGTGTCAGTTTTAGTTTTAGGGTGAGGGTTGGGTTTAGGGGTAGTGTTAGGGTCTGGGTTTGATTTAAGTTTAGGGTTAGTGTTAGGGTTAGGGTTAGGTTTAGGGTTAGGGCTTCGTTTATGATTAGGTTTAGGGTTAGGGTTTGGGTTAGGGTTAGGTTTAGCGTTAGGGTTAGTGTTAGGGTTTGGGTTAGGCTTAGGGATAGGGTTTCGTTTATGATTAGGTTTATGGTTAGTGTTAGGGTTAGGGTTAGGTTTAGGGTTAGGTTTAGGGTTGGGGTTTGGGTTAGGGTTAGGGTTATGGTTAGGATTAGTGTTAAGTTTAGGGTTTGGGTTTGGGTTCGGGTTAGATTTATGGTTAGGGTTTGGGTTAGGTTTAGGTTTTCGGTTAGGTTTAGGGTTAGGGTTAGGTTTTGGGTTTGGGTTAGGTTTAGGGTTAGGGTTAGGATTAGGTTTAGTTTTGGGTTAGGGTTAAGTTTACGGTTTGGGTTTGAGTTAGGGTTAGGGTTAGGTTTAGGGTTAGGGTTTGGATTTGGTTTAGGGTTATCGTTAGGGTTAGGTTTTCGGTTAGGTTTAGGGTTAGGGTTAGGTTTTCGGTTTGGGTTAGGGTTAGGGTTAGGGTTAGGGTTAGGGTTAGGATTAGGTTTAGTTTTGGGTTAGGGTTAAGTTTACGGTTTGGGTTTGAGTTAGGGTTAGGGTTAGGTTTAGGGTTAAGGTTTGGGTTTGGGTTAGGGTTATCGGAAGGGTTAGGGTTAGGGTTTGTGTTTGCGTTAGAGTTAGGCTTAGGGTTAGGGTTAGGGTTAGGGTTAGGGTTTCGTTTATGATTAGGTTTAGGGTTGGGGTTTTGGTTAGGGTTACGATTAGTGTTAGGGTTAGGGTTAGGGTTTGGGTTAGGGTTAGGGTTAGTTTTTGGGTTATGGTTCGCGTTAGGGTTAGTGTTAGAGTTAGGTTTTGTGTTTGTGTTAGGGTT
>CM069533.1:2052500-2055000 GCA_035773235.1 Eospalax fontanierii | reverse complement strand
TGGGTTAGGGTTAGGGATAGGGTTAGTATTAAGGTTAGGGTTAGGGTTTGGGTTTGGGTTAGAGTGAGGTGGAGGCTTAGGGTTTGGGTTAGGGTTAGGTTTAGGGTTAGGGTTTGGGTGAGGGTTAGGGTTAGGTTTAGGATTAGGATTAGGGTTAGGGTCAAGATTAGGGTTAGGTTTAGGGTTAGGGTTAGTGGTTAGGGGTTAGCCTTATGGTTAGTGTAAGGGTTACGTTTAGGGTTTGGATTTGGGTCAGGTTAATTTTAGGGTTAGGGTTTGGGTTTGGGTTACGGTTATGGTTTAGGGTTAGGGTTAGGGTTAGGGTTAGGGTTAGTGTTAGGTTTTGCGTTTGGGTTAGAGTAAGGTATAGGGTTAGGGTTTGGGTTAGGTTTAGGGTTAGGGTTAGGTTTAGGGTTAGGGTTAGGCTTAGGGTTAGGGTTAGGGTAAGTGTTAGGGTTAGAGTTTAGGTTAGACTTAGGGTTAGGGTTAGGTTTAGGTTTTCGGTTAGGGTTAGGTTTAGGGTTAGGGTTTGGGTTAGGGTTAGGGTTAGGGTTTGGGTTATGGTTATGGTTAGGGTTTGGTTTAGGGTTAGGTTTAGGGTTAGGGTTGGGGTTAGGATTAGGGTTAGGGTTAGTGTTAGGATTAGGGTTTGGGTTAGGGTTATGGTTAGGGTTAGGGTTAAGGTTTGGGTTAAGGTTTGGGTTAGGGTTAGGGTTAGGATTAGTGTTAAGTTTAGGGTTTGGGTTTGGGTTCGGGTTAGATTTATGGTTAGGGTTTGGGTTAGGTTTAGGTTTTCGGTTAGGTTTAGGGTTAGGGTTAGGTTTTGGGTTTGGGTTAGGGTTAGGGTTAGGGTTAGGGTTAGGGTTAGGATTAGGTTTAGTTTTGGGTTAGGGTTAAGTTTACGGTTTGGGTTTGAGTTAGGGTTAGGGTTAGGTTTAGGGTTAAGGTTTGGGTTTGGGTTAGGGTTATCGTAAGGGTTAGCGTTAGGGTTAGGGTTTGTGTTTGCGTTCGAGTTAGGCTTAGAGTTAGGGTTAGGGTTAGGGTTAGGGTTTCGTTTATGATTAGGTTTAGGGTTGGGGTTTTGGTTAGGGTTACGATTAGTGTTAGGGTTAGGGTTAGGGTTTGGGTTAGGGTTAGGGTTAGTTTTTGGGTTATGGCTCGCGTTAGGGTTAGTGTTAGAGTTAGGTTTTGTGTTTGTGTTAGGGTTAGGGTTAGTGCTAGGGTTAGAGTTCGGGTTTGGTTTGGGTTAGGGTTTCTTTTAGGGTTAAGGTTAGGGTTAGGGTTCGTGTTAGGGTTAGGGGTGGATTAGGGTTAGGGTTTGGGTTAGGATTAAGGTTAGGGTTAAGATTTGGGTTTGGGTTAGGGTTAGGGTTAGGGTTTGGTTTGGGTTAGAGTTCGGGGTACGAATAGGGTAAGGGTTAGGTTTTGGGTTAGGGTTGGTTTAGGGTTATGGTTAGAGGTTGGTTTAGGGTTAAGGATAGGGTTAGGGTTAGGTTTAGGGTTAGGGATAGGTTTGGGATAGGGTTAGTGTTAGGGTCAGGGATAGGGTTTGAGTTAGGTTTAGGGTTAGGGTTAGGGTTAGGGTTTCGGTTTGGGTTAGGGTTAGGTTTAGGGTTAGGGTTAGGGTTTGGGTTAGGGTTTAGGTTTGGGTTAGGGTTAGGGTTAGTGTTAGTTTTAGAGCTTAGGTTAGGGTTAGGGTTAGGGTTCGTTTTAGGGTTAGGGGTTGTTTAGGTTTAGGGTTAGGGTTAGGATTAAGGTTACGGTTAAGGTTTGGGTTAGGGTTAGAGTTAGGGTTAGGGTTAGGGTTTAGTTTGGGTTAGGGTTAGTGTTACGGATAGGGTAAGGGTTAGGTTTTGGGTTAGGGTTAGAGGTTGGTTGATGATTAGGGTTAGCGTTAGGATTAGAGTTAGGGTTTGGTTTGGGATAGGGTTAGTGTTAGGGTTAGGGTTAGGGTTTGGGTTAGGGTTAGGGTTAGGGTTAGGGTTTAGATTTGGGTTAGGCTTAGGTTTAGGGTTAATGTTTGAGTTCGGGTTTAGGTTTGGGTTAGGGTTAGGGTTAGGGTTAGTTTTAGGGCTTGGGTTAGGGTTACGGTTAGGGTTAGGTCTTGGGTTAGGGTTAGGGATAGGGTTAGTATTAAGGTTAGGGTTAGGGTTTGGGTTTGGGTTAGAGTAAGGTGGAGGCTTAGGGTTTGGGTTAGGGTTAGGTTTAGGGTTAGGGTTTGGGTGAGGGTTAGGGTTAGGGTTAGGATTAGGATTAGGGTTAGGGTCAAGATTAGGGTTAGGTTTAGGGTTAGGGTTAGTGGTTAGGGGTTAGCCTTATGGTTAGTGTAAGGGTTACGTTTAGGGTTTGGATTTGGGTCAGGTTAATTTTACCGTTAGGGTTTGGGTTTGGGTTACGGTTATGGTTTAGGGTTAGGGTTAGTGTTAGTGTTAGGGTTAGTGTTAGGTTTTGCGTTTGGGTTAGAGTAAGGTATAGGGTTAGGGTTTGGGTTAGGTTTAGG
>CM069533.1:2037500-2040000 GCA_035773235.1 Eospalax fontanierii | reverse complement strand
TGGGTTAGGGTTACGGTTAGGGTTAGGTCTTGGGTTAGGGTTAGGGATAGCGTTAGTATTAAGCTTAGGGTTAGGGTTTGGGTTTGGTTTAGAGTAAGGTGGAGGCTTAGGGTTTGGGTTAGGGTTAGGTTTAGGGTTAGGGTTTGGGTTAGGGTTAGGGTTAGGGTTGGGATTAGGTTTAGGGTTAGGGTTAAGGTTAGGGTTAGGTTTAGGGTTAGGGTTAGGGGTTAGGGGTTAGTCTTATGGTTAGTGTCAGGGTTACGTTTAGGGTTTGGATTTGGGTCAGGTTTAGTTTTAGGGTTAGGGTTGGGTTTAGGTTTAGTGTTAGGGTCTGTGTTTGCTTTAGGTTTAGGGTTAGTGTTAGGGTTAGGGTTAGGTTTAGGGTTAGGGTTTCGTTTATGATTAGGTTTAGGGTTATTGTTTGGGTTAGGGTTAGGTTTAGCGTTAGGGTTCGTGTTAGGGTTTGGGTTAGGCTTAGGGATAGGGTTTCGTTTATGATTAGGGTTAGGGTTAGGGTTTGGGTTAGGGTTGGGTTAATGTTAGGGTTAGGGTTGGGGTTTGGGTTTGGGTTAGGGTTAGGGTTAAGATTAGGGTTAAGTTTAGGGTTTGGGTTTGGGTTCGGGTTAGATTTATGGTTAGGGTTTGGGTTAGGTTTAGGTTTTGGGTTAGGTTTAGGGTTAGGGTTAGGTTTTGGGTTTGGGTTAAGGTTAGGGTTAGGGTTAGGTTTAGGCTTAGGGTTATGTTTAGTTTTGGGTTAGGATTAAGTTTACGGTTTGGGTTTGAGTTAGGGTTAGGGTTAGGTTTAGGGTTAAGGTTTGGGTTTGGGTTAGCGTTATCGTTAGGGTTAGGGTTAGGGTTAGGGTGTGTGTTTGCGTTAGGGTTAGGTTTAGGTATAGGGTTTGGGTAAGTGTTAGGGTTAGGTTTTGGTTTAGAGTTAGGGTTAGGTTTAGGGTTAGGGTTTCGGTTAGGGTTAGGGTTAGGCTTAGGGTTTGGGTTAGGGTTAGGGTTAGGGTTAGTGTTAGGGTTTTGTTTTGGGTTAGGGTTTGGTTTAGGGTTAGGATTAGGGTTATGGTTAGGGGTTAGGGTTAGGGTTTGGTTTGGGTTAGGGTTACCTTTACAGTTAGGGTTAGGGTTAGGTTTAGGATTTGGTTAATGGTTAGAGTTTGGGTTTGGGTTTGGGTTAGGGATAGATTTAGGTTTAGGTTTAGGGTTAGGGTTAGGGTTTGGGTTTAGGTTAGGGTTTACGTAAGGTTTGGGTTTGGATTAGGGTTAGGGTTAGGGTTTGGGTTTGGGTAAGGTTTAGGGTTAGAGTTAGGGTTTTGGTTAGGGTTACGGTTAGGTTTTGGGTTATGGTTCGGGTTCGGGTTAGGGTTAGGGTTAGGTTTTGTGTTTGTGTTAGGGTTAGGGTAGGGATTGGTTTAGGATAGGGTTAGTGTTAGGGTTAGGGATAGGGTTTGAGTTAGGGTTAGGATTAGGGTTAGGGTTTCGTTTTGGGTTAGGGTTAGGTTTAGCGTTAGGGTTAGGGTTTGGGTTAGGGTTTAGGTTTGGGTTTGGGTTAGGGTTAGGGTTACTTTTAGAGCTTAGGTTAGGGTTAGGGGTAGGGTTAGGGCTTGGGTTTAGGTTAGGTTTAGGGTTAGGGTTAGGCTTAGGGTTAGGTTTTGCGTTTGGGTTAGGGTTTGCGTAAAGGTTTGGGTTTGGATTAGGGTTAGGGTTAGGGTTTGGTTTTCGGTAAGGTTTAGGGTTAGAGTTAGGATTTTGGATAGGGTTAGGGTTAGGTTTTAGGTTATGGTTATGGTTATGGTTAGGGTTAGGGTTAGGTTTTGTGTTTGTGTTAGGGTTAGGGTTAGGGATTGGTTTAGGATAGGGTTAGTGTTAGGGTTAGGGATAGGGTTTGAGTTAGGTTTCGTGTTAGGGTTAGGGTTAGGGTTTGGATTTGGGTTAGGGTTAGGGTTAGTTTTAGAGCTTAGGTTGGCGTTAGGGGTAGGGTTAGGGCTTGGGTTTAGGTTAGGTTTAGGGTTAGGGTTAGGCTTAGGGTTAGTGTTTGGGTTTGATTTAGGGTTTGGTTTTGGGTTATGGTTCGGGTTAGGGTTAGGGTTAGGGTTAGGTTTTGTGTTTGTGTTAGGGTTAGGGTTAGGATTATGTTTAGGGTTAGGGTTTGGTTTGGGTTAGGGTTAGTTTTAGGGTTAGGGTTATGGTTAGGGTTCGTGTTAGGGTAAGGGGTGGTTTAGGGTTAGGGTTAGGGTTAGGATTAAGGTTAGGGTTAAGGTTGGGGTTAGGGTTAGAGTTAGGGTTAGGGTTAGGCTTTAGTTTGGGTTAGTGTTAGTGTTACGGATAGGGTAAGGTTTAGGTTTTGGGTTAGGGTTAGGTTTATGGTTAGGGTTAGTTGTTGGTTGAGGATTAGGGTTAGGGTTAGGATTAGAGTTAGGGTTTGGTTTGGGATAGGGTTAGTGTTAGGTTTAGGGTAGGGTTTGGGTTAGGGTTAGGGTTAGGGTTAGGGTTT
>CM069533.1:2025000-2032500 GCA_035773235.1 Eospalax fontanierii | reverse complement strand
TATGGTTATGGTTAGGGTTAGGATTAGGGTTCGGGTTCGGGTTAGGGTTGGGTTTAGGGTTAGTGTTAGGGTTTGGGTTTCATTTAGGGTTAGGGTTAGGGTTTGGGTTAGGGTTAGGGTTAGGTTTATGGTTTGGGTTAGGGTTATGGTTAGGGTTAGGGTTAGGGTTAGGGTGTGGGTTTGGGTTAGGGTTAGGCTTACGGATAGGGTTAGGGTAAGTGTTAAGGTTAGGGTTAGGGTTAGGGGTAGGGTTTCGTTTATGATTAGGTTTAGGGTCAGGGTTTGGGTTAGGGTTAGTTTTAGGGTTAGAGTTAGGGTTAGGGTTTGGGTTAGGGTTAAGGTTAGAGTTAGGGTTAGGGTTTCGTTTATGAATAGGTTTAGGGTTAGGGTTTGGGTTAGGGTTAGGTTTAGGGTTAGGGTTAGGGTTAGGGTTTGGGTTAGGGTTACGGTTAGGGTTAGGATTAGGGTTAAGGTTAGGGGTTGGGTTTGGGTTCGGGTTAGATTTAGCGTTAGGGTTTACGTTAGGGTTAGGTTTTGGGTTAGGTTTAGGGTTAGGGTTAGGGTTAGGGTTACGGTTATGGTTACGGTTAGGTTTAGTTTTGGGTTAGGGGTAAGTTTAGGGTCTGGGTTTCAGTTAGGGTTAGGGTTAGGGTTTGGGTAAAGGTTTGGGTTTGGATTAGGGTTGGGGTTAGGGTTTGGGTTTGGGTAAGGGTTAGGGTTAGAGTTAGGGTTTGGGTTAGGGTTAGGGTTAGAGTTAGGGTTTGGGTTAGGGTTAGGGTTAGGGTTAGGTTTAGGTTTTGTGTTAGTGTTAGGGTTAGCGTTAGTGTTGGTGTTAGGGTTAGGGTTTGGTTTGGGTTAGGGTTAGTTTTATGGTTAGGGTTAGGGTTAGGATTTGGGTTAGGGTTAGGGTTTGGGATAGGGTTAGGGGTAGGGTTAGTGTTGGGGTTAGCGTTAGGGTTAGGTTTGGGTTAGGGTTTCTTTCATGGTTAGGGTTAGGGTTAGGGTTCGTGTTAGGGTTAGGGGTGGATTAGGGTTAGGGTTTGGGTTAGGATTAAGGTTAGGTTTAAGGTTTGGGTTTATGTTAGGTTTAGGGTTAGGGTTTGGTTTGGGTTAGAGTTAGTGTTACGAATAGGGTAAGGGTTAGGTTTTGGGTTAGGGTTGGTTTAGGGTTATGGTTAGAGGTTGGTTTAGGGTTAGGGTTAGGGTTAGGGTTAGGATTAGGGATTGGTTTGGGATAGGGTTAGTGTTAGGGTTAGGGATAGGGTTTGAGTTAGGGTTAGGGTTAGGGTTAGGATTAGGGTTTCGGTTTGGGTTAGGGTTAGGTTTAGGGTTAGGGTTACGGTTTGGGTTAGGGTTTAGGTTAGGGTAAGGGTTAGAGTTAGGGTTAGGTTTAGGGTTTAGTTTGGGTTAGGGTTAGTGTTACTGATAGGGTAAGGGTTAGGTTTTGGGTTAGGGTTAGGTTTAGGGTTAGGGTTAGGGGTTGGTTGAGGATTAGGGTTAGCGTTAGGATTAGAGTTAGGGTTTGCTTTGGGATAGGGTTAGTGTTAGGGTTAGGGTTAGGGTTTGGGTTAGGGTTAGGGTTAGGGTTAGGGTTTAGGTTTGGGTTAGGGTAAGGTTTAGGGTTAGGGTTTGAGTTCGGGTTTAGGTTTAGGTTAGGGTTAGGTTTAGGGTTAGTTTTAGGGCTTGGGTTAGGGTTACGGTTAGGGTTAGGTCTTGGGTTATTGTTAGGGATAGGGTTAGTATTAAGGTTAGGGAAAGGGTTTGGGTTTGGGTTAGAGTAAGGTGGGGGGTTGGGGTTTGGGTTAGGGTTAGGTTTAGGGTTAGGGTTTGGGTTAGGGTTAGGGTTAGGGTTAGGATTAGGATTAGGTTTAGGGTTAAGGTTAGGGTTAGGTTTAGGGTTAGGGTTAGGGTTAGGGGTTAGGTTTAGGCTTAGGGTTAGGATTTGGGTTAGGGTCAGTGTTAGGGTTAGGGTTAGGGTTAGGGTTTGGGATAGGGTTTGGGTTAGGGTTAGTGTTAGGTTTAGGGTTAGGGTGTGCGTTTGGGTTAGGATTATGCTTACAGATAGGGTTAGGGTAAGTGTTACGTTTAGGGTTAGGGATAGGGTTAGGGTTAGGGTTAGGGTTAGGGTTTCGTTTATGATTAGGTTTAGGGTTAGGGTTTGGGTTAGGGTTAGGTTTAGGGTTAGGGTTAGGGTTAGGGTTTGGATTAGGGTTAGGGTTAGAGTTAGGGTTAGGGTTTCATTTATTATTAGGGTTAGGGTTAGGGTTTGGGTTAGGGTTAGGGTTAGGGTTTGGGTTAGGGTTACGGTTAGGGTTAGGATTAGGGTTAAGTTTAGAGGTTGGGTTTGGGTTCGGGTTAGATTTAGGGTTAGGGTTTAGTTAGGGTTAGGTTTTGGGTTAGTTTTAGGGTTAGGGTTAGGGTTAGGGTTAGGGTTTGTGGTAGGTTTAGGGTTAGGGTTAGTGTTAGGGTTAGGGTTAGGTTTAGTTTTGGGTTAGGGTTAAGTTTAGGGTTTGGGTTTGAATTAGGGTTAGGGTTAGGGTTTGGGTAAACTTTGGCTTTGGATTAGGGTTGGGGTTAGGGTTTGGGTTTGGGTAAGGGTTAGGTTTAGAGTTAGGGTTTGGTTTAGGGTTAGGGTTAGGTTTAGGTTTTGTGTTAGTGTTAGGGTTAGGGTTAGTGTTGGCGTTAGGGTTAGGGTTTGGTTTGGGTTAGGGTTAGTTTTATGGTTAGGGTTAGGGTTAGGGTTAGGGTTTGGGTTAGGGGTAGGGTTTCGGATAGGGTTAGGTTTAGGGTAAGGGTTAGGGTTAGGGTTTGTGTTAGGGGTAGGGATAGGGTTAGGTTTAGGGTTAGTGTTAGGATTAGGGTTTGGGTTAGGGTTAGGGTTAGGGTTAGGGTTTGGTTTAGCTTTTCGGTTGGAGTTTGGGTTTGGTTTGGGTTTAGGGTTAGGGTTGGGTTTGGGTTAGGTTTAGGATTAGGGTTACGGGTTAGGGTTAGGGTTAGTGTTAGGATTTGTGTTAGGGTCAGGGTTAAGGTTAGGGTTAGGGTTAGGGTTAGGGTTTGGGTTGGGGTTATGGTTATGGTTAGGGTTAGGATTAGGGTTCGGGTTCGGGTTAGGGTTGGGTTTAGGGTTAGTGTTAGGGTTTGGGTTTCATTTAGGGTTAGGGTTAGGGTTTGGGTTAGGGTTAGGGTTAGGTTTATGGTTTGGGTTAGGGTTATGGTTAGGGTTAGGGTTAGGGTTAGGGTGTGGGTTTGGGTTAGGGTTAGGCTTACGGATAGGGTTAGGGTAAGTGTTAAGGTTAGGGTTAGGGTTAGGGGTAGGGTTTCGTTTATGATTAGGTTTAGGGTCAGGGTTTGGGTTAGGGTTAGTTTTAGGGTTAGAGTTAGGGTTAGGGTTTGGGTTAGGGTTAAGGTTAGAGTTAGGGTTAGATTTTCATTTATGAATAGGTTTAGGGTTAGGGTTTGGGTTAGGGTTAGGTTTAGGGTTAGGGTTAGGGTTAGGGTTTGGGTTAGGGTTACGGTTAGGGTTAGGATTAGGGTTAAGGTTAGGGGTTGGGTTTGGGTTCGGGTTAGATTTAGCGTTAGGGTTTACGTTAGGGTTAGGTTTTGGGTTAGGTTTAGGGTTAGGGTTAGGGTTAGGGTTACGGTTATGGTTACGGTTAGGTTTAGTTTTGGGTTAGGGGTAAGTTTAGGGTCTGGGTTTCAGTTAGGGTTAGGGTTAGGGTTTGGGTAAAGGTTTGGGTTTGGATTAGGGTTGGGGTTAGGGTTTGGGTTTGGGTAAGGGTTAGGGTTAGAGTTAGGGTTTGGGTTAGGGTTAGGGTTAGAGTTAGGGTTTGGGTTAGGGTTAGGGTTAGGGTTAGGTTTAGGTTTTGTGTTAGTGTTAGGGTTAGCGTTAGTGTTGGTGTTAGGGTTAGGGTTTGGTTTGGGTTAGGGTTAGTTTTATGGTTAGGGTTAGGGTTATGATTTGGGTTAGGGTTAGGGTTTGGGATAGGGTTAGGGGTAGGGTTAGTGTTGGGGTTAGCGTTAGGGTTAGGTTTGGGTTAGGGTTTCTTTCATGGTTAGGGTTAGGGTTAGGGTTCGTGTTAGGGTTAGGGGTGGATTAGGGTTAGGGTTTGGGTTAGGATTAAGGTTAGGTTTAAGGTTTGGGTTTATGTTAGGTTTAGGGTTAGGGTTTGGTTTGGGTTAGAGTTAGTGTTACGAATAGGGTAAGGGTTAGGTTTTGGGTTAGGGTTGGTTTAGGGTTATGGTTAGAGGTTGGTTTAGGGTTAGGGTTAGGGTTAGGGTTAGGATTAGGGATTGGTTTGGGATAGGGTTAGTGTTAGGGTTAGGGATAGGGTTTGAGTTAGGGTTAGGGTTAGGGTTAGGATTAGGGTTTCGGTTTGGGTTAGGGTTAGGTTTAGGGTTAGGGTTACGGTTTGGGTTAGGGTTTAGGTTAGGGTAAGGGTTAGAGTTAGGGTTAGGTTTAGGGTTTAGTTTGGGTTAGGGTTAGTGTTACTGATAGGGTAAGGGTTAGGTTTTGGGTTAGGGTTAGGTTTAGGGTTAGGGTTAGGGGTTGGTTGAGGATTAGGGTTAGCGTTAGGATTAGAGTTAGGGTTTGGTTTGGGATAGGGTTAGTGTTAGGGTTAGGGTTAGGGTTTGGGTTAGGGTTAGGGTTAGGGTGAGGGTTTAGGTTTGGGTTAGGGTAAGGTTTAGGGTTAGGGTTTGAGTTCGGGTTTAGGTTTAGGTTAGGGTTAGGTTTAGGGTTAGTTTTAGGGCTTGGGTTAGGGTTACGTTTAGGGTTAGGTCTTGGGTTATTGTTAGGGATAGGGTTAGTATTAAGGTTAGGGTTAGGGTTTGGGTTTGGGTTAGAGTAAGGTGGAGGCTTAGGGTTTGGGTTAGGGTTAGGTTTAGGGTTAGGGTTTGGGTTAGGGTTAGGGTTAGGGTTAGGATTAGGATTAGGTTTAGGGTTAAGGTTAGGGTTAGGTTTAGGGTTAGGGTTAGGGTTAGGGGTTAGGTTTAGGCTTAGGGTTAGGATTTGGGTTAGGTCAGTGTTAGGGTTAGGGTTAGGGTTAGGGTTTGGGATAGGGTTTGGGTTAGGGTTAGGGTTAGGTTTAGGGTTAGGGTGTGCGTTTGGGGTAGGATTATGCTTACAGATAGGGTTAGGGTAAGTGTTACGTTTAGGGTTAGGGATAGGGTTAGGGTTAGGGTTAGGGTTAGGGTTTCGTTTATGATTAGGTTTAGGGTTAGGGTTTGGGTTAGGGTTAGGTTTAGGGTTAGGGTTAGGGTTAGGGTTTGGATTAGGGTTAGGGTTAGAGTTAGGGTTAGGGTTTCATTTATTATTAGGGTTAGGGTTAGGGTTTGGGTTAGGGTTAGGTTTAGGGTTAGGGTTAGGGTTTGGGTTAGGGTTACGGTTAGGGTTAGGATTAGGGTTAAGTTTAGAGGTTGGGTTTGGGTTCGGGTTAGATTTAGGGTTAGGGTTTAGTTAGGGTTAGGTTTTGGGTTAGTTTTAGGGTTAGGGTTAGGGTTAGGGTTAGGGTTTGTGGTAGGTTTAGGGTTAGGGTTAGTGTTAGGGTTAGGGTTAGGTTTAGTTTTGGGTTAGGGTTAAGTTTAGGGTTTGGGTTTGAATTAGGGTTAGGGTTAGGGTTTGGGTAAACTTTGGCTTTGGATTAGGGTTGGGGTTACGGTTTGGGTTTGGGTAAGGGTTAGGTTTAGAGTTAGGGTTAGGTTTAGGGTTAGGGTTAGGGTTAGGGTTTGGATTAGGGTTAGGGTTAGAGTTAGGGTTAGGGTTTCATTTATGATTAGGGTTAGGGTTTGGGTTAGGGTTAGGTTTAGGGTTAGGGTTAGGGTTTGGGTTAGGGTTACGGTTAGGGTTAGGATTAGGGTTAAGTTTAGGGGTTGGGTTTGGGTTCGGGTTAGATTTAGGGTTAGGGTTTAGTTAGGGTTAGGTTTTGGGTTAGGTTTAGGGTTAGGGTTAGGGTTAGGGTTAGGGTTTGCGGTAGGTTTAGGGTTAGGGTTAGTGTTAGGGTTAGGGTTAGGTTTAGTTTTGGGTTAGGGTTAAGTTTAGGGTTTGGGTTTGAATTAGGGTTAGGGTTAGGGTTTGGGTAAACTTTGGCTTTGGTTTAGGGTTGGGGTTAGGGTTTGGGTTTGGGTAAGGGTTAGGTTTAGAGTTAGGGTTTGGTTTAGGGTTAGGGTTAGGTTTAGGTTTTGTGTTAGTGTTAGGGTTAGGGTTAGTGTTGGCGTTAGGGTTAGGGTTTGGTTTGGGTTAGGGTTAGTTTTATGGTTAGGGTTAGGGTTAGGGTTAGGGTTTGGGTTAGGGGTAGGGTTTCGGATAGGGTTAGGTTTAGGGTAAGGGTTAGGGTTAGGGTTTGTGTTAGGGGTAGGGATAGGGTTAGGTTTAGGGTTAGTGTTAGGATTAGGGTTTGGGTTAGGGTTAGGGTTAGGGTTAGGGTTTGGTTTAGCTTTTCGGTTGGAGTTTGGGTTTGGTTTGGGTTTAGGGTTAGGGTTGGGTTTGGGTTAGGTTTAGGATTAGGGTTACGGGTTAGGGTTAGGGTTAGTGTTAGGATTTGTGTTAGGGTCAGGGTTAAGGTTAGGGTTAGGGTTAGGGTTAGGGTTTGGGTTGGGGTTATGGTTATGGTTAGGGTTAGGATTAGGGTTCGGGTTCGGGTTAGGGTTGGGTTTAGGGTTAGTGTTAGGGTTTGGGTTTCATTTAGGGTTAGGGTTAGGGTTTGGGTTAGGGTTAGGGTTAGGTTTATGGTTTGGGTTAGGGTTATGGTTAGGGTTAGGGTTAGGGTTAGGGTGTGGGTTTGGGTTAGGGTTAGGGTTAGGGGTAGGGTTTCGTTTATGATTAGGTTTAGGGTCAGGGTTTGGGTTAGGGTTAGTTTTAGGGTTAGAGTTAGGGTTAGGGTTTGGGTTAGGGTTAAGGTTAGAGTTAGGGTTAGGGTTTCGTTTATGAATAGGTTTAGGGTTAGGGTTTGGGTTAGGGTTAGGTTTAGGGTTAGGGTTAGGGTTAGGGTTTGGGTTAGGGTTACGGTTAGGGTTAGGATTAGGGTTAAGGTTAGGGGTTGGGTTTGGGTTGGGGTTAGATTTAGCGTTAGGGTTTACGTTAGGGTTAGGTTTTGGGTTAGGTTTAGGGTTAGGGTTAGGGTTAGGGTTACGGTTATGGTTACGGTTAGGTTTAGTTTTGGGTTAGGGGTAAGTTTAGGGTCTGGGTTTCAGTTAGGGTTAGGGTTAGGGTTTGGGTAAAGGTTTGGGTTTGGATTAGGGTTGGGGTTAGGGTTTGGGTTTGGGTAAGGGTTAGGGTTAGAGTTAGGGTTTGGGTTAGGGTTAGGGTTAGAGTTAGGGTTTGGGTTAGGTTTAGGGTTAGGGTTAGGTTTAGGTTTTGTGTTAGTGTTAGGGTTAGCGTTAGTGTTGGTGTTAGGGTTAGGGTTTGGTTTGGGTTAGGGTTAGTTTTATGGTTAGGGTTAGGGTTAGGATTTGGGTTAGGGTTAGGGTTTGGGATAGGGTTAGGGTTAGGGTTAGTGTTGGGGT
>CM069533.1:2007500-2017500 GCA_035773235.1 Eospalax fontanierii | reverse complement strand
GTTAGGGTTAGGGTTAGGGTTAGGATTAGGATTAGGTTTAGGGTTAAGGTTAGGGTTAGGTTTAGGGTTAGGGTTAGGGTTAGGGGTTAGGTTTAGGCTTAGGGTTAGGATTTGGGTTAGGGTCAGTGTTAGGGTTAGGGTTAGGGTTAGGGTTTGGGATAGGGTTTGGGTTAGGGTTAGGGTTAGGTTTAGGGTTAGGGTGTGCGTTTGGGTTAGGATTATGCTTACAGATAGGGTTAGGGTAAGTGTTACATTTAGGGTTAGGGATAGGGTTAGGGTTAGGGTTAGGGTTAGGGTTTCGTTTATGATTAGGTTTAGGGTTAGGGTTTGGGTTAGGGTTAGGTTTAGGGTTAGGGTTAGGGTTAGGGTTTGGATTAGGGTTAGGGTTAGAGTTAGGGTTAGGGTTTCATTTATGATTAGGGTTAGGGTTAGGGTTTGGGTTAGGGTTAGGTTTAGGGTTAGGGTTAGGGTTTGGGTTAGGGTTACGGTTAGGGTTAGGATTAGGGTTAAGTTTAGGGGTTGGGTTTGGGTTCGGGTTAGATTTAGGGTTAGGGTTTAGTTAGGGTTAGGTTTTGGGTTAGGTTTAGGGTTAGGGTTAGGGTTAGGGTTAGGGTTTGCGGTAGGTTTAGGGTTAGGGTTAGTGTTAGGGTTAGGGTTAGGTTTAGTTTTGGGTTAGGGTTAAGTTTAGGGTTTGGGTTTGAATTAGGGTTAGGGTTAGGGTTTGGGTAAACTTTGGCTTTGGATTAGGGTTGGGGTTAGGGTTTGGGTTTGGGTAAGGGTTAGGTTTAGAGTTAGGGTTTGGTTTAGGGTTAGGGTTAGGTTTAGGTTTTGTGTTAGTGTTAGGGTTAGGGTTAGTGTTGGCGTTAGGGTTAGGGTTTGGTTTGGGTTAGGGTTAGTTTTATGGTTAGGGTTAGGGTTAGGGTTAGGGTTTGGGTTAGGGGTAGGGTTTCAGATAGGGTTAGGTTTAGGGTAAGGGTTAGGGTTAGGGTTTGTGTTAGGGTTAGGGATAGGGTTAGGTTTAGGGTTAGTGTTAGGATTAGGGTTTGGGTTAGGGTTAGGGTTTGGGTTAGGGTTTGGTTTAGCTTTTCGGTTGGAGTTTGGGTTTGGTTTGGGTTTAGGGTTAGGGTTGGGTTTGGGTTAGGTTTAGGATTAGGGTTACGGGTTAGGGTTAGGGTTAGTGTTAGGATTTGTGTTAGGGTCAGGGTTAAGGTTAGGGTTAGGGTTAGGGTTAGGGTTTGGGTTGGGGTTATGGTTATGGTTAGGGTTAGGATTAGGGTTCGGGTTCGGGTTAGGGTTGGGTTTAGGGTTAGTGTTAGGGTTTGGGTTTCATTTAGGGTTAGGTTTAGGGTTTGGGTTAGGGTTAGGGTTAGGTTTATGGTTTGGGTTAGGGTTATGGTTAGGGTTAGGGTTAGGGTTAGGGTGTGGGTTTGGGTTAGGGTTAGGCTTACGGATAGGGTTAGGGTAAGTGTTAAGGTTAGGGTTAGGGTTAGGGGTAGGGTTTCGTTTATGATTAGGTTTAGGGTCAGGGTTTGGGTTAGGGTTAGTTTTAGGGTTAGAGTTAGGGTTAGGGTTTGGGTTAGGGTTAAGGTTAGAGTTAGGGTTAGGGTTTCGTTTATGAATAGGTTTAGGGTTAGGGTTTGGGTTAGGGTTAGGTTTAGGGTTAGGGTTAGGGTTAGGGTTTGGGTTAGGGTTACAGTTAGGGTTAGGATTAGGGTTAAGGTTAGGGGTTGGGTTTGGGTTCGGGTTAGATTTAGCGTTAGGGTTTACGTTAGGGTTAGGTTTTGGGTTAGGTTTAGGGTTAGGGTTAGGGTTAGGGTTACGGTTATGGTTACGGTTAGGTTTAGTTTTGGGTTAGGGGTAAGTTTAGGGTCTGGGTTTCAGTTAGGGTTAGGGTTAGGGTTTGGGTAAAGGTTTGGGTTTGGATTAGGGTTGGGGTTAGGGTTTGGGTTTGGGTAAGGGTTAGGGTTAGAGTTAGGGTTTGCGTTAGGTTTAGGTTTTGTGTTAGTGTTAGGGTTAGCGTTAGTGTTGGTGTTAGGGTTAGGGTTTGGTTTGGGTTAGGGTTAGTTTTATGGTTAGGGTTAGGGTTAGGATTTGGGTTAGGGTTAGGGTTTGGGATAGGGTTAGGGTTAGGATTAGTGTTGGGGTTAGCGTTAGGGTTAGGTTTGGGTTAGGGTTTCTTTCATGGTTAGGGTTAGGGTTAGGGTTCGTGTTAGGGTTAGGGGTGGATTAGGGTTAGGGTTTGGGTTAGGATTAAGGTTAGGTTTAAGGTTTGGGTTTATGTTAGGTTTAGGGTTAGTGTTTGGTTTGGGTTAGAGTTAGTGTTACGAATAGGGTAAGGGTTAGGTTTTGGGTTAGGGTTGGTTTAGGGTTATGGTTAGAGGTTGGTTTAGGGTTAGGGTTAGGGTTAGGGTTAGGATTAGGGATTGGTTTGGGATAGGGTTAGTGTTAGGGTTAGGGATAGGGTTTGAGTTAGGGTTAGGGTTAGGGTTAGGATTAGGGTTTCGGTTTGGGTTAGGCTTAGGTTTAGGGTTAGGGTTACGGTTTGGGTTAGGGTTTAGGTTAGGGTAAGGGTTAGAGTTAGGGTTAGGCTTAGGGTTTAGTTTGGGTTAGGGTTAGTGTTACGGATAGGGTAAGGGTTAGGTTTTGGGTTAGGGTTAGGGTTAGGGTTAGGGTTAGGGTTAGGGTTAGGGTTAGGGTTAGGGTTTGCGTTAGGGTTAGGGTTAGGGTTTGGTTTGGGATAGGGTTAGTGTTAGGGTTAGGGTTAGGGTTTGGGTTAGGGTTAGGGTTAGGGTTAGGGTTTAGGTTTGGGTTAGGGTAAGGTTTAGGGTTAGGGTTTGAGTTCGGGTTTAGGTTTAGGTTAGGGTTAGGTTTAGGGTTAGTTTTAGGGCTTGGGTTAGGGTTACGGTTAGGGTTAGGTCTTGGGTTATTGTTAGGGATAGGGTTAGTATTAAGGTTAGGGAAAGGGTTTGGGTTTGGGTTAGAGTAAGGTGGAGGCTTAGGGTTTGGGTTAGGGTTAGGTTTAGGGTTAGGGTTTGGGTTAGGGTTAGGGTTAGGGTTAGGATTAGGATTAGGTTTAGGGTTAAGGTTAGGGTTAGGTTTAGGGTTAGGGTTAGGGTTAGGGGTTAGGTTTAGGCTTAGGTTTAGGATTTGGGTTAGGGTCAGTGTTAGGGTTAGGGTTAGGGTTAGGATTTGGGATAGGGTTTGGGTTAGGGTTAGGGTTAGGTTTAGGGTTAGGGTGTGCGTTTGGGTTAGGATTATGCTTACAGATAGGGTTAGGGTAAGTGTTACGTTTAGGGTTAGGGATAGGGTTAGGGTTAGGGTTAGGGTTAGGGTTTCGTTTATGATTAGGTTTAGGGTTAGGGTTTGGGTTAGGGTTAGGTTTAGGGTTAGGGTTAGGGTTAGGGTTTGGATTAGGGTTAGGGTTAGAGTTAGGGTAAGGGTTTCATTTATGATTAGGGTTAGGGTTAGGGTTTGGTTTAGGGTTAGGTTTAGGGTTAGGGTTAGGGTTTGGGTTAGGGTTACGGTTAGGGTTAGGATTAGGGTTAAGTTTAGGGGTTGGGTTTGGGTTCGGGTTAGGTTTAGGGTTAGGGTTTAGTTAGGGTTAGGTTTTGGGTTAGGTTTAGGGTTAGGGTTAGGGTTAGGGTTAGGGTTTGCGGTAGGTTTAGGGTTAGGGTTAGTGTTAGGGTTAGGGTTAGGTTTAGTTTTGGGTTAGGGTTAAGTTTAGGGTTTGGGTTTGAATTAGGGTTAGGGTTAGGGTTTGGGTAAACTTTGGCTTTGGATTAGGGTTGGGGTTATGGTTTGGGTTTGGGTAAGGTTTAGGTTTAGAGTTAGGGTTTGGTTTAGGTTTAGGGTTAGGTTTAGGTTTTGTGTTAGTGTTAGGGTTAGGGTTAGTGTTGGCGTTAGGGTTAGGGTTTGGTTTGGGTTAGGGTTAGTTTTATGGTTAGGGTTAGGGTTAGGGTTAGGGTTTGGGTTAGGGGTAGGGTTTCGGATAGGGTTAGGTTTAGGGTAAGGGTTAGGGTTAGGGTTTGTGTTAGTGGTAGGGATAGGGTTAGGTTTAGGGTTAGTGTTAGGATTAGGGTTTGGGTTAGGGTTAGGGTTAGGGTTTGGTTTAGCTTTTCGGTTGGAGTTTGGGTTTGGTTTGGGTTTAGGGTTAGGGTTGGGTTTGGGTTAGGTTTAGGATTAGGGTTACGGGTTAGGGTTAGGGTTAGTGTTAGGATTTGTGTTAGGGTCAGGGTTAAGGTTAGGTATAGGGTTAGGGTTAGGTTTTGGGTTGGGGTTATGGTTATGGTTAGGGTTAGGATTAGGCTTCGGGTTCGGGTTAGGGTTGGGTTTAGGGTTAGTGTTAGGGTTTGGGTTTCATTTAGGGTTAGGGTTAGGGTTTGGGTTAGGGTTAGGGTTAGGTTTATGGTTTGGGTTAGGGTTATGGTTAGGGTTAGGGTTAGGGTTAGGGTGTGGGTTTGGGTTAGGGTTAGGCTTACGGATAGGGTTAGGGTAAGTGTTAAGGTTAGGGTTAGGGTTAGGGGTAGGGTTCCGTTTATGATTAGGTTTAGGGTCAGGGTTTGGGTTAGGGTTAGTTTTAGGGTTAGAGTTAGGGTTAGGGTCTGGGTTAGGGTTAAGGTTAGAGTTAGGGTTAGGGTTTCGTTTATGAATAGGTTTAGGGCTAGGGTTTGGGTTAGGGTTAGGTTTAGGGTTAGGGTTAGGGTTAGGGTTTGGGTTAGGGTTACGGTTAGGGTTAGGATTAGGGTTAAGGTTAGGGGTTGGGTTTGGGTTCGGGTTAGATTTAGCGTTAGGGTTTACGTTAGGGTTAGGTTTTGGGTTAGGTTTAGGGTTAGGGTTAGGGTTACGGTTATGGTTACGGTTAGGTTTAGTTTTGGGTTAGGGGTAAGTTTAGGGTCTGGGTTTCAGTTAGGGTTAGGGTTAGGGTTTGGGTAAAGGTTTGGGTTTGGATTAGGGTTGGGGTTAGGGTTTGGGTTTGGGTAAGGGTTAGGGTTAGAGTTAGGGTTTGCGTTAGGGTTAGGGTTAGGTTTAGGTTTTGTGTTAGTGTTAGGGTTAGGGTTAGTGTTGGGGTTAGGGTTAGGGTTTGGTTTGGGTTAGGGTTAGTTTTATGCTTAGGGTTAGGGTTAGGGTTAGGGTTAGGGTTTGGGTTAGGGTTAGGGTTTGGGTTAGGGTTAGGGTTTCGGATAGGGTTAGGGTTAGTGTAAGGGTTAGGGTTAGGGTTTGTGTTAGGGGTAGGGTTAGGTTTAGGGTTAGGGTTAGTGTTAGGATTAGGTTTTGGTTTAGGGTTAGGGTTAGGGTTAGGGTTTGGGTTAGCTTTTGGGTTGGGTTTTGAGTTTGGTTTAGGTTTAGTGTTAGGGTTGGATTTGGGTTAGGTTTAGAATTAGGGTTAGGGGTTAGGGGTAGGGTTAGGGTTAGGATTTGGGTTAGGGTCAGGGTTAGGGTTAGGGTTAGGGTTTGGGTTGGGGTTATGGTTTTGGATAGGGTTAGGATTAGGGTTCGGGTTCGGGTTAGGGTTGCGTTTAGGGTTAGTGTTAGGGTTGGGTTTGATTTAGGGTTAGGGTTAGGGTTAGGGTTAGGGTTAGGGTTTGGGTTAGAGTTAGGGTTAGGGTTAGGGTTTGCTTTAGGGTTAGGGTTAGGGTACGGGTTTGGGTTAGGGTTAGGCTTATGGATAGGGTTAGGGTAAGTGTTAAGGTCAGGGTTAGGGATAATGTTAGGGTTAGGGTTAGGGGTAGGGTTTCGTTTATGATTAGGTTTAGGGTTAGGGTTTGGGTTAGGTTAGGTTTAGGGTTAGGGTTAGGTTAGGGTTAGGGTTTGGGTTAGGGTAAGAGTTAGGTTTAGGGTTAGGGTTAGGGTTAGGTTTAGTTTTGGGTTAGTGTTAGGTTTAGGGTTTGGGTTTGAGTTAGGGTTAGGGTTAGGGTGAGGGTTAAAGTTTTGGTTTGGGTTGGGGTTATCGTTAGGGTTAGGGTTAGGGTTGGGGTTTGTGTTTGCTTCAGGGTTTGGCTTAGGGTTATGGTTTGTGTTTGGGTTTGGTTTAGGGTTTGGATTTGGGTTAAGTTTAGGGTTAGGTTTAGGGTTAGGGTTGGGTTTGGGTTTGGGTAAAGGTTTGGGTTTGGATTAGAGTTAGGGTTATGGTTTTGGTTTGGGTAAGGGTTAGGGTTAGGGTTAGGGTTTGGGTTAGTGTTAGGGTTTGGGATAGGGTTAGGGTTAGGGTTAGGGTTAGGGTTTGGTTTGGGCTAGGGTTAGTTTTAGGGTTAGGGTTAGGGTTAGGGTTCGTGTTAGGGTTACGGGTGGATTAGGGTTAGGGTTTGGGTTAGGATTAGGGTTAAGGTTTGGGTTTGGGTTAGAGTTGGGTTTAGAGTTAGGGTTTGGTTTAGGTTACGTTTAGGGTTAGGGCTAGGCGATATGGGTAGGGTTAGGGTTAGGGTTAGGGTTTGGGTTTGGGTTAGGGTTAGGCTTGGGGGTAGGGTTAGGGTTTGGGTTAGTGTTAGGGTTTGGGATAGGGTTAGGGTTAGTGTAAGGGTTAGGGTTAGAGTTAGGGTTTGGGTTAGGGTTAGGGTTAGGTTTAGGTTTTGTGTTAGTGTTAGGGTTAGGGTTAGTGTTGGGGTTAGGGTTAGGGTTTGGTTTGGGTTAGGGTTAGTTTTATGGTTAGGGTTAGGGTTAGGGTTTGGGTTAGCGATAGGGTTTGGGATAGGGTTAGGGTTAGGGTAAGGGTTAGGGTTAGGGTTTGTGTTAGGGTTAGGGTTAGGGTTAGGGTTAGGGTTAGGGTTAGTGTTACGATTAGTGTTTGGGTTAGGGTTATGGTTAGGGTTAGGGTTTGGGTTAGCTTTTGGGTTGGAGTTTGGGTTTGGTTTAGGTTTAGGATTAGGGTTGGGTTTGGGTTAGGTTTAGGATTAGGGTTAGGGGTCAGGGTTAGGGTTAGGGTTAGGGTTAGGGTTACTGTTAGGGTTTGGGTTAGTGTTAGGGTTTGGGATAGGGTTAGGGTTAGGGTTAGGGTTAGGGTTATGGTTATGGTTAGGGTTAGGATTAGGGTGTGGGTTTGGGTTAGGGTTAGGCTTACGGATAGGGTTAGGGTAAGTGTTAAGGTTAGGGTTAGGGATAGGGTTAGGGTTAGGTGTAGGGGTAGGGTTTCATTTATGATGAGGTTTAGGGTTAGGGTTTGGGTAAGGTTAGGTTTAGGGTTAGGGTTAGGGTTAGGGTTTGGGTTAGGGTTAGGTTTATGTTTAGGATTGGGTTTAGATTAGGGGTTGGGTTTGGGTTCAGGTTAGATTTAGGGTAAGGGTTTGTGTTAGGGGTAGGTTTTGGGTTAGGTTTAGGGTTAGGGTTAGGGTTAGGGTTTGGGTTAGGGTTAGAGTTAGGTTTAGGGTTAGGGTTAGGGTTAGGTTTAGTTTTGGGTTAGTGTTATGTTTAGGGTTTGGGTTTGAGTTAGGGTTAGGGTTAGGGTTAGGGTTAAAGTTTGGGTTTGGGTTGGGGTTATCGTTAGGGTTAGTGTTAGGGTTGGAGTTTGTGTTTGCGTTAGGGTTTGGCTTAGGGTTAGGGTTTGGGTAAGTGTTAGGGTTAGGTTTTGGTTTAGGGTTTTGGTTTTGGTTAGGGTTAGGGTTAGGTTTAGGGGTAGGGTTAGGGTTTGGGTTTCGGTTACTGTTTGGGTAAAGGTTTGGTTTTGGATTAGAGTTAGAGTTAGGGTTTTGGTTTGGGTAAGGGTTTGGGTTATGGTTAGGGTTTGGGTTAGTGTTAGGGTTTGGGATAAGGTTAGGGTTAGGGTTAGGTTTAGGGTTTGGTTTGGGCTAGGGTTAGTTTTAGGTTTAGGGTTTGGGTTAGGGTTCGTGTTAGGGTTAGGGGTGGATTAGGGTTAGGGTTTGGGTTAGGATTAAGGTTAAGGTTAAGGTTTGTGTTTGGGTTAGATTTGGGTTTAGAGTTAGGGTTTGGTTTAGGGTTAGCTTTAGGGTTAGGGCTAGGCGATAGGGTTAGGGTTAGGGTTAGGTTTAGGGTTTGGGTTTGGGTTAGGGTTAGGGTTAGGGTTAGGGTTTGGGTTAGTGTTAGGGTTTGGGATAGGGTTAGGGTTAGGTTAAGGGTTAGGGTTAGGGTTGTGTTAGGTTTAGGGTTAGGGTTAGGGTTAGGATTAAGATTTGGGTTAGGGTTAGGGTTAGGGTTAGGGTTAGGGTTTGGGTTAGCGTTTGGGTTGGAGTTTGGGTTTGGTTTAGGTTTAGGGTTAGGGTTCGGCTTGGGTTAGGGTTCGGTTTTGGGTTATGGTTCACGTTAGGGTTAGGGTTAGGGTTAGGTTTTGTGTTTGCGTTAGGGGTAGGGTTAGCGTTAGGGTTAGATTTAGGGTTTGGTTTGGGTTAGGGTTTCTTTTAGGGTTAGGGTTAGGGTTAGGATTCTTGTTAGGGTGAGGGGTGGATTAGGGTTAGGGTTTGGGTTAGGATTAAGGTTAGGGTTAAGGTTTGGGTTTGGGTTAGGTTTAGGGTTAGGGTTTGGTTTGGGTTAGGGTTAGGGTTAGGGTTAGGGATTGGTTTGGGATAGGGTTAGTGTTAGGGTTAGGGATAGGGTTTGAGTTAGGGTTAGGGTTAGGGTTAGGGTTCGGTTTGGGTTAGGGTTAGGTTTGGGGTTAGGGTTAGGGTTTGGGTTAGGGTTTAGGTTTGGGTAAGCGTTAGAGTTAGGGTTAGGGTTAGGGTTTAGTTTGGGTTAGGGTTTGTGTTACGGATATGTTAAGGGTTAGGTTTTGGGTTAGGGTTAGGTTTAGGGTTAGGGTTAGGGGTTGGTTGAGGATTAGGGTTAGCGTTCGGATTAGAGTTAGGGTTTGGTTTGGGATAGGGTTAGTGTTAGGGTTAGTGTTAGGGTTTGGGTTAGGGTTAGGGTTAGGGTTAGGGTTAGGGTTTAGGTTTGGGTTAGGGTAAGGTTTAGGGTTAGGGTTTTAGTTCGGGTTTAGGTTTAGGTTAGGGTTAGGGTTAGGGTTAGTTTTAGGGCTTGGGTTAGGGTTACATTTAGGCTTAGGTCTTGGGTTAGGGTTAGGGATAGGGTTAGTATTCAGGTTAGGGTTAGGGTTTGGGTTTGGCTTAGAGTAAGGTGGAGGTTTAGGGTTTGGGTTAGGGTTAGGTTTAGGGTTAGGGTTTGGGTTAGGGTTAGGGTTAGGGTTAGGATTAGGATTAGGGTTAGGGTTAAGGTTAGGGTTAGGTTTAGGGTTAGGGTTAGGGTTAGGGTCAGTGTTAGGGTTAGGGTTAGGGTTAGGGTTTGGGTTACGGTTTGGGTTAGGGTTAGGGTTAGGTTTAGGGTTAGGGTGTGCTTTTGGGTTAGGATTATGCTTACAGATAGGGTTAGGGTAAGTGTTACGTTTAGGGTTAGGGATAGGGTTAGGGTTAGGGTTAGGGTTAGGGTTTCGTTTATGTTTAGGTTTAGGGTTAGGGTTTGGGTTAGGGTTAGGTTTAGGGTTAGGGTTAGGGTTAGGGTTTGGATTAGGGTTAGGGTTAGAGTTAGGGTTAGGGTTTCATTTATGATTAGGGTTAGGGTTAGGGTTTGGGTTAGGGTTAGGTTTAGTGTTAGGGTTAGTGTTTGGGTTAGGGTTACGGTTAGGGTTAGGATTAGGGTTAAGTTTAGGGGTTGGGTTTGGGTTCGGGTTAGATTTAGGGTTAGGGTTTAGTTAGGGTTAGGTTTTGGGTTAGGTTTAGGGTTAGGGTTAGGGTTAGGGTTAGGGTTTGCGGTAGGTTTAGGGTTAGGGTTAGTGTTAGGGTTAGGGTTAGGTTTAGTTTTGGGTAGGGTTAAGTTTAGGGTTTGGGTTTGAATTAGGGTTAGGGTTAGGGTTTGGGTAAACTTTGGCTTTGGATTAGGGTTGGGGTTAGGGTTTGGGTTTGGGTAAGGGTTAGGTTTAGAGTTAGGGTTTGGTTTAGGGTTAGGGTTAGGTTTAGGTTTTGTGTTAGTGTTAGGGTTAGGGTTTGTGTTGGCGTTAGGGTTAGGGTTTGGTTTGGGTTAGGGTTAGTTTTATGGTTAGGGTTAGGGTTAGGGTTTGGGTTAG
>CM069533.1:1995000-1997500 GCA_035773235.1 Eospalax fontanierii | reverse complement strand
TTAGTATTACGGTTAGGGTTAGTGTTAAGATTAGGGTTTGGGTTTGGGTTAGGGTTAGGTTTAGCGTTATGGTTTGGGTTAGTGTTAGGGTTTGGGATAGGGTTAGGGTTAGATTAAGGGTTAGGGTTAGGGTTTGTGTTAGGGTTAGGGATAGGGTTAGGGTTAGGGTTAGTGTTAGGATTAGGGTTTAGGTTAGGGTTAGGGTTAGGGTTTGGGTTAGCGTTTGGGTTGGAGTTTGGGTTTGGTTTAGGGTTAGGGTTAGGGTTGGGTTTGGGTTAGGGTTAGGTTTAGGGTTTGGGTTAGAGTTAGGGTTTGGGTTAGGGTTAGGGTTAGAGTTAGGTTTAGGGATTCGTTTATGATTAGGTTTAGATTTAGGGTTTGAGTTAGGGTTAGGTTTAGGGTTAGGGTTAGGGTTAGGGTTACTGTTAGGGTTAGGATTACGGTTAAGTTTAGGGGTTGTGTTTGGGTTCCGGTTAGATTTAGGTTTAGGGTTTGCGTTAGGGTTAGGTTTTGGGTTAGGTTTAGGGTTAGGGTTAGGGTTAGGGTTAGGGTTTGGGTTAGGGTTAGGGTTAGAGTTAGGGTTTGGGTTAGGGTTAGGGTTAGGGTTAGGTTTAGGTTTTGTGTTAGTGTTAGGGTTAGCGTTAGTGTTGGTGTTAGGGTTAGGGTTTGGTTTGGGTTAGGGTTAGTTTTATGGTTAGGGTTAGGGTTAGGATTTGGGTTAGGGTTAGGGTTTGGGATAGGGTTAGGGTTAGGGTTAGTGTTGGGGTTAGCGTTAGGGTTAGGTTTGGGTTAGGGTTTCTTTCATGGTTAGGGTTAGGGTTAGGGTTCGTGTTAGGGTTAGGGGTGGATTAGGGTTAGGGTTTGGGTTAGGATTAAGGTTAGGTTTAAGGTTTGGGTTTATGTTAGGTTTAGGGTTAGGGTTTGGTTTGGGTTAGAGTTAGTGTTACGAATAGGGTAAGGGTTAGGTTTTGGGTTAGGGTTGGTTTAGGGTTATGGTTAGAGGTTGGTTTAGGGTTAGGGTTAGGGTTAGGGTTAGGATTAGGGCTTGGTTTGGGATAGGGTTAGTTTTAGGGTTAGGGATAGGATTTGAGTTAGGGTTAGGGTTAGGGTTAGGATTAGGGTTTCGGTTTGGGTTAGGGTTAGGTTTAGGGTTAGGGTTACGGTTTGGGTTAGGGTTTAGGTTAGGGTAAGGGTTAGAGTTAGGGTTAGGCTTAGGGTTTAGTTTGGGTTAGGGTTAGTGTTACGGTTAGGGTAGGGGTTGGGTTTTGGGGTAGGTTTAGGTTTGGGGTTAGGGTTGGGGGTTGGTTGAGGATTAGGGTTAGCGTTAGGATTAGAGTTAGGGTTTGGTTTGGGATAGGGTTAGTGTTAGGGTTAGGGTTAGGGTTTGGGTTAGGGTTAGGGTTAGGGTTAGGGTTTAGGTTTGGGTTAGGGTAAGGTTTAGGGTTAGGGTTTGAGTTCGGGTTTAGGTTTAGGTTAGGGTTAGGTTTAGGGTTAGTTTTAGGGCTTGGGTTAGGGTTACGTTTAGGGTTAGGTCTTGGGTTATTGTTAGGGATAGGGTTAGTATTAAGGTTAGGGTTTGGGTTAGAGTAAGGTGGAGGCTTAGGGTTTGGGTTAGGATTAGGTTTAGGGTTAGGGTTTGGGTTAGGGTTAGGGTTAGGGTTAGGATTAGGATTAGGTTTAGGGTTAAGGTTAGGGTTAGGTTTAGGGTTAGGGTTAGGGTTAGGGGTTAGGTTTAGGCTTAGGGTTAGGATTTGGGTTAGGGTCAGTGTTAGGGTTAGGGTTAGGGTTAGGGTTTGGGATAGGGTTTGGGTTAGGGTTAGGGTTAGGTTTAGGGTTAGGGTGTGTTTTTGGGTTAGGATTATGCTTACAGATAGGGTTGGGGTAACTGTTACGTTTAGGGTTAGGGATAGGGTTAGGGTTAGGGTTAGGGTTAGGGTTTCGTTTATGATTAGGTTTAGGGTTAGGGTTTGGGTTAGGGTTAGGTTTAGGGTTAGGGTTAGGGTTAGTGTTTGGATTAGGGTTAGGGTTAGAGTTAGGGTCAGGGTTTCATTTATGATTAGGGTTAGGGTTAGGGTTTGGGTTAGGGTTAGGTTTAGGGTTAGGGTTAGGGTTTGGGTTAGGGTTACGGTTAGGGTTAGGATTAGGGTTAAGTTTAGGGGTTGGGTTTGGGTTCGGGTTAGATTTAGGGTTAGGGTTTAGTTAGGGTTAGGTTTTGGGTTAGGTTTAGGGTTAGGGTTAGGGTTAGGGTTAGGGTTTGCGGTAGGTTTAGGGTTAGGGTTAGTGTTAGGGTTAGGGTTAGGTTTAGTTTTGGGTTAGGGTTAAGTTTAGGGTTTGGGTTTGAATTAGGGTTAGGTTTAGGGTTTGGGTAAACTTTGGCTTTGGATTAGGGTTGGGGTTAGGGTTTGGGTTTGGGTAAGGGTTAGGTTTAGAGTTAGGGTTTGGTTTAGGGTTAGGGTTAGGTTTAGGTTTTGTGTTAGTGTTAGGGTTAGGGTTAGTGTTG
>CM069533.1:1985000-1990000 GCA_035773235.1 Eospalax fontanierii | reverse complement strand
TTAGTTTTAAGGTTTGGGTTTATGTTAGGTTTAGGGTTAGGGTTTGGTTTGGGTTAGAGTTAGTGTTACGAATAGGGTAAGGGTTAGGTTTTGGGTTAGGGTTGGTTTAGGGTTATGCTTAGAGATTGGTTTAGGGTTAGGGTTAGGGTTAGGGCTAGGACTAGGGATTGGTTTGGGATAGGGTTAGTTTTAGGGTTAGGGATAGGATTTGAGTTAGGGTTAGGGTTAGGGTTAGGATTAGGGTTTCGGTTTGGGTTAGGGTTAGGTTTAGGGTTAGGGTTACGGTTTGGGTTAGGGTTTAGGTTAGGGTAAGGGTTAGAGTTAGGGTTAGGGTTAGGGTTTAGTTTGGGTTAGGGTTAGTGCTACGGATAGGGTAAGGGTTAGGTTTTGGGTTAGGGTTAGGTTTAGGGTTAGGGTTAGGGGTTGGTTGAGGATTAGGGTTAGCGTTAGGATTAGAGTTAGGGTTTGGTTTGGGATAGGGTTAGTGTTAGGGTTAGGGTTAGGGTTTGGGTTAGGGTTAGGGTTAGGGTTAGGGTTTAGGTTTGGGTTAGGGTAAGGTTTAGGGTTAGGGTTTGAGTTCGGGTTTAGGTTTAGGTTAGGGTTAGGTTTAGGGTTAGTTTTAGGGCTTGGGTTAGGGTTACGTTTAGGGTTAGGTCTTGGGTTATTGTTAGGGATAGGGTTAGTATTAAGGTTAGGGTTTGGGTTAGAGTAAGGTGGAGGCTTAGGGTTTGGGTTAGGATTAGGTTTAGGGTTAGGGTTTGGGTTAGGGTTAGGGTTAGGGTTAGGATTAGGATTAGGTTTAGGGTTAAGGTTAGGGTTAGGTTTAGGGTTAGGGTTAGGGTTAGGGGTTAGGTTTAGGCTTAGGGTTAGGATTTGGGTTAGGGTCAGTGTTAGGGTTAGGGTTAGGGTTAGGGTTTGGGATAGGGTTTGGGTTAGGGTTAGGGTTAGGTTTAGGGTTAGGGTGTGCGTTTGGGTTAGGATTATGCTTACAGATAGGGTTAGGGTAAGTGTTACGTTTAGGGTTAGGGATAGGGTTAGGGTTAGGGTTAGGGTTAGGGTTTCGTTTATGATTAGGCTTAGGGTTAGGGTTTGGGTTAGGGTTAGGTTTAGGGTTAGGGTTAGGGTTAGGGTTTGGATTAGGGTTAGGGTTAGAGTTAGGGTTAGGGTTTCATTTATGATTAGGGTTAGGGTTAGGGTTTGGGTTAGGGTTAGGTTTAGGGTTAGGGTTAGGGTTAGGGTTTGGGTTAGGGTTACGGTTAGGGTTAGGATTAGGGTTAAGTTTAGGGGTTGGGTTTGGGTTCGGGTTAGATTTAGGGTTAGGGTTTAGTTAGGGTTAGGTTTTGGGTTAGGTTTAGGGTTAGGGTTAGGCTTAGGGTTAGGGTTTGCGGTAGGTTTAGGGTTAGGGTTAGTGTTAGGGTTAGGGTTAGGTTTAGTTTTGGGTTAGGGTTAAGTTTAGGGTTTGGGTTTGAATTAGGGTTAGGGTTAGGGTTTGGGTAAACTTTGGCTTTGGATTAGGGTTGGGGTTAGGGTTTGGGTTTGGGTAAGGGTTAGGTTTAGAGTTAGGGTTTGGTTTAGGGTTAGGGTTAGGTTTAGGTTTTGTGTTAGTGTTAGGGTTAGGGTTAGTGTTGGCGTTAGGGTTAGGGTTTGGTTTGGGTTAGGGTTAGTTTTATGGTTAGGGTTAGGGTTAGGGTTAGGGTTTGGGTTAGGGGTAGGGTTTCGGATAGGGTTAGGTTTAGGGTAAGGGTTAGGGTAAGGGTTTGTGTTCGGGATAGGGTTAGGGTTAGGTTTAGGGTTAGTGTTAGGATTAGGGTTTGGGTTAGGGTTAGGGTTAGGGTTAGGGTTTGGTTTAGCTTTTCGGTTGGAGTTTGGGATTGGTTTGGGTTTAGGGTTAGGGTTGGGTTTGGGTTAGGTTTAGGATTAGGGTTACGGGTTAGGGTTAGGGTTAGTGTTAGGATTTGTGTTAGGGTCAGGGTTAAGGTTAGGGTTAGGGTTAGGGTTAGGGTTTGGGTTGGGGTTATGGTTATGGTTAGGGTTAGGATTAGGGTTCGGGTTCGGGTTAGGGTTGGGTTTAGGGTTAGTGTTAGGGTTTGGGTTTCATTTAGGGTTAGGGTTAGGGTTTGGGTTAGGGTTAGGGTTAGGTTTATGGTTTGGGTTAGGGTTATGGTTAGGGTTAGGGTTAGGGTTAGGGTGTGGGTTTGAGTTAGGGTTAGGCTTACGGATAGGGTTAGGGTAAGTGTTAAGGTTAGGGTTAGGGTTAGGGGTAGGGTTTCGTTTATGATTAGGTTTAGGGTCAGGGTTTGGGTTAGGGTTAGGTTTAGGGTTAAAGTTAGGGTTAGGGTTTGGGTTAGGGTTAAGGTTAGATTTAGGGTTAGGGTTTCGTTTATGAATAGGTTTAGGGTTACGGTTTGGGTTAGGGTTAGGTTTAGGGTTAGGGTTAGGGTTAGGGTTTGGGTTAGGGTTACGGTTAGGGTTAGGATTAGGGTTAAGGTTAGGGGTTGGGTTTGGGTTCGGGTTAGATTTAGCGTTAGGGTTTACGTTAGGGTTAGGTTTTGGGTTAGGTTTAGGGTTAGGGTTAGGGTTAGGGTTACGGTTATGGTTACGGTTAGGTTTAGTTTTGGGTTAGGTGTAAGTTTAGGGTCTGGGTTTCAGTTAGGGTTAGGGTTAGGGTTTGGGTAAAGGTTTGGGTTTGGATTAGGGTTGGGGTTAGGGTTTGGGTTTGGGTAAGGGTTAGGGTTAGAGTTAGGGTTTGCGTTAGGGTTAGGGTTAGGTTTAGGTTTTCTGTTAGTGTTAGGGTTAGGGTTAGTGTTGGGGTTAGGGTTAGGGTTTGGTTTGGGTTAGGGTTAGTTTTATGCTTAGGGTTAGGGTTAGGGTTAGGGTTAGGGTTTGGGTTAGGGTTAGGGTTTGGGTTAGGGTTAGGGTTTCGGATAGGCTTAGGGTTAGGGTAAGGGTTAGGGTTAGGGTTTGTGTTAGGGGTAGGGTTAGGTTTAGGGTTAGGGTTAGTGTTAGGATTAGGGTTTGGTTTAGGGTTAGGGTTAGGGTTAGGGTTTGAGTTAGCTTTTGGGTTGGGTTTTGAGTTTGGTTTAGGTTTAGTGTTAGGGTTGGATTTGGGTTAGGTTTAGGATTAGGGTTAGGGGTTAGGGTTAGGGTTAGGGTTAGGATTTGGGTTAGGGTCAGGGTTAGGGTTAGGGTTAGGGTTTGGGTTGGGGTTATGGTTTTGGTTGGGGTTAGGATTAGGGTTCGGGTTCGGGTTAGGGTTGGGTTTAGGGTTAGTGTTAGGGTTGGGTTTGATTTAGGGTTAGGGTTAGGGTTAGGGTTAGGGTTTGGGTTAGAGTTAGGGTTAGGGTTAGGGTTTGCTTTAGGGTTAGGGTTAGGGTACGGGTTTGGGTTAGGGTTAGGCTTATGGATAGGGTTAGGGTAAGTGTTAAGGTCAGGGTTAGGGATAATGTTAGGGTTAGGGTTATGGGTAGGGTTTCGTTTATGATTAGGTTTAGGGTTAGGGTTTGGGTTAGGTTAGGTTTAGGGTTAGGGTTAGGTTAGGGTTAGGGTTTGGGTTAGGGTAAGAGTTAGGTTTAGGGTTAGGGTTAGGGTTAGGTTTAGTTTTGGGTTAATGTTAGGTTTAGGGTTTGGGTTTGAGTTAGGGTTAGGGTTAGGGTGAGGGTTAAAGTTTTGGTTTGGGTTGGGGTTATCGTTAGGGTTAGGGTTAGGGTTGGGGTTTGTGTTTGCTTTAGGGTTTGGCTTAGGGTTAGGGTTTGGGTAAGTGTTAGGGTTAGATTTTGGTTTAGGGTTTGGATTTGGGTTAAGTTTAGGGTTAGGTTTAGGGTTAGGGTTGGGTTTGGGTTTGGGTAAAGGTTTGGGTTTGGATTAGAGTTAGGGTTAGGGTTTTGGTTTGGGTAAGGGTTAGGGTTATGGTTAGGGTTTGGGTTAGTGTTAGGGTTTGGGATAGGGTTAGGGTTAGGGTTAGGGTTAGGGTTTGTTTTGGGCTAGGGTTAGTTTTAGGGTTAGGGTTAGGGTTAGGGTTCGTGTTAGGGTTACGGGTGGATTAGGGTTAGGGTTTGGGTTAGGATTAAGGTTAGGGTTAAGGTTTGGGTTTGGGTTAGAGTTGGGTTTAGAGTTAGGGTTTGGTTTAAGGTTAGGTTTAGGGTTAGGGCTAGGCGATATGGTTAGGGTTAGGGTTAGGGTTAGGGTTTGGGTTTGGGTTAGGGTTAGGCTTAGGGTTAGGGTTAGGGTTAGGGTTTGGGTTAGTGTTAGGGTTTGGGATAGGGTTAGGGTTAGGGTAAGGGTTAGGGTTAGAGTTAGGGTTTGGGTTAGGGTTAGGGTTAGGTTTAGGTTTTGTGTTAGTGTTAGGGTTAGGGTTAGTGTTGGGGTTAGGGTTAGGGTTTGTTTTGGGTTAGGGTTAGTTTTATGGTTAGGGTTAGGGTTAGGGTTTGGGTTAGCGATAGGGTTTGGGATAGGGTTAGGGTTAGGGTAAGGGTTAGGGTTAGGGTTTGTGTTAGGGTTAGGGTTAGGGTTAGGGTTAGGGTTAGGGTTAGGGTTAGTGTTAAGATTAGTGTTTGGGTTAGGGTTATGGTTAGGGTTAGGGTTTGGGTTAGCTTTTGGGTTGGAGTTTGGGTTTGGTTTAGGTTTAGGATTAGGGTTGGGTTTGGGTTAGGTTTAGGATTAGGGTTAGGGGTCAGGGTTAGGGTTAGGGTTAGGGTTAGGGTTACTGTTAGGGTTTGGGTTAGTGTTAGGGTTTGGGATAGGGTTAGGGTTAGGGTTAGGGTTAGGGTTAGGGTTAGGGTTAGGGTTAGGATTAGGGTGTGGGTTTGGGTTAGGGTTAGGCTTACGGATAGGGTTAGGGTAAGTGTTAAGGTTAGGGTTAGGGATAGGGTTAGGGTTAGGTGTAGGGGTAGGGTTTCATTTATGATGAGGTTTAGGGTTAGGGTTTGGGTAAGGTTAGGTTTAGGGTTAGGGTTAGGGTTAGGGTTTGGGTTAGGTTTAGGTTTATGTTTAGGATTGGGTTT
>CM069533.1:1972500-1977500 GCA_035773235.1 Eospalax fontanierii | reverse complement strand
TTTAGGGTTAGGCCTTGGGTTATTGTTAGGGATAGGGTTAGTATTAAGGTTAGGGTTAGGGTTTGGGTTTGGGATAGAGTAAGGTGGAGGCTTAGGGCTTGGGTTAGAGTTAGGTTTAGGGTTAGGGTTTGGGTTAGGGTTAGGGTTAGGGTTAGGGTTAGGATTAGGATTAGGTTTAGGGTTAAGGTTAGGGTTAGGTTTAGGGTTAGGGTTAGGGTTAGGGGTTAGGTTTAGGCTTAGGGTTAGGATTTGGGTTAGGGTCAGTGTTAGGGTTAGGGTTAGGGTTAGGGTTTGGGATAGGGTTTGGGTTAGGGTTAGGGTTAGGTTTAGGGTTAGGGTGTGCGTTTGGGTTAGGATTATCCTTACAGATAGGGTTAGGGTAAGTGTTACGTTTAGGGTTAGGGATAGGGTTAGGGTTAGGGTTAGGGTTTCGTTTATGATTAGGCTTAGGGTTAGGGTTTGGGTTAGGGTTAGGTTTAGGGTTAGGGTTAGGGTTAGGGTTTGGATTAGGGTTAGGGTTAGAGTTAGGGTTAGGGTTTCATTTATGATTAGGGTTAGGGTTAGGGTTTGGTTTAGGGTTAGGTTTAGGGTTAGGGTTAGGGTTTGGGTTAGGGTTACGGTTAGGGTTAGGATTAGGGTTAAGTTTAGGGGTTGGGTTTGGGTTCGGGTTAGATTTAGGGTTAGGGTTTAGTTAGGGTTAGGTTTTGGGTTAGGTTTAGGGTTAGGGTTAGGGTTAGGGTTAGGGTTTGCGGTAGGTTTAGGGTTAGGGTTAGTGTTAGGGTTAGGGTTAGGTTTAGTTTTGGGTTAGGGTTAAGTTTCGGGTTTGGGTTTGAATTAGGGTAAGGGTTAGGGTTTGGGTAAACTTTGGCTTTGGATTAGGGTTGGGGTTAGGGTTTGGGTTTGGGTAAGGGTTAGGTTTAGAGTTAGGGTTTGGTTTAGGGTTAGGGTTAGGTTTAGGTTTTGTGTTAGTGTTAGGGTTAGGGTTAGTGTTGGCGTTAGGGTTAGGGTTTGGTTTGGGTTAGGGTTAGTTTTATGGTTAGGGTTAGGGTTAGGTTTAGGGTTTGGGTTAGGGGTAGGGTTTCGGATAGGGTTAGGTTTAGGGTAAGGGTTAGGGTTAGGGTTTGTGTTAGGGGTAGGGTTAGGGTTAGGTTTAGGGTTAGTGTTAGGATTAGGGTTTGGGTTAGGGTTAGGGTTAGGTTTAGGGTTTGGTTTAGCTTTTCGGTTGGAGTTTGGGTTTGGTTTGGGTTTAGGGTT
Source organism: Eospalax fontanierii (assembly GCA_035773235.1). Lineage (NCBI taxonomy): Eukaryota > Metazoa > Chordata > Mammalia > Rodentia > Spalacidae > Eospalax > Eospalax fontanierii. Next base: position 1,976,246 of record CM069533.1, on the reverse strand, counting down.
AGGGTTGGGTTTGGGTTAGGTTTAGGATTAGGGTTACGGGTTAGGGTTAGCGTTAGTGTTAGGATTTGTTTTAGGGTCAGGGTTAAGGTTAGGGTTAGGATTAGGGTTAGGGTTTGGGTTGGGGTTATGGTTATGGTTAGGGTTAGGATTAGGGTTCGGGTTCGGGTTAGGGTTGGGTTTAGGGTTAGTGTTAGGTTTTGGGTTTCATTTAGGGTTAGGGTTAGGGTTTGGGTTAGGGTTAGTGTTAGGTTTATGGTTTGGGTTAGGGTTATGGTTAAGGTTAGGGTTAGGGTTAGGGTGTGGGTTTGGGTTAGGGTTAGGCTTACGGATAGGGTTAGGGTAAGTGTTAAGGTTAGGGTTAGGGTTAGGGGTAGGGTTTCGTTTATGATTAGGTTTAGGGTCAGGGTTTGGGTTAGGGTTAGGGTTAGTTTTAGGGTTAGAGTTAGGGTTAGGGTTTGGGTTAGGGTTAAGGTTAGAGTTAGGGTTAGGGTTTCGTTTATGAATAGGTTTAGGGTTAGGGTTTGGGTTAGGGTTAGGTTTAGGGTTAGGGTTATGGTTAGGGTTTGGGTTAGGGTTACGGTTAGGGTTAGGATTAGGGTTAAGGTTAGGGGTTGGGTTTGGGTTCGGGTTAGATTTAGCGTTAGGGTTTACGTTATGGTTAGGTTTTGGGTTAGGTTTAGGGTTAGGGTTAGGGTTAGGGTTACGGTTATGGTTACGGTTAGGTTTAGTTTTGGGTTAGGGGTAAGTTTAGGGTCTGGGTTTCAGTTAGGGTTAGGGTTAGGTTTTGGGTAAAGGTTTGGGTTTGGATTAGGGTTGGGGTTAGGGTTTGGGTTTGGGTAAGGGTTAGGGTTAGAGTTAGGGTTTGCGTTAGGGTTAGGGTTAGGTTTAGGTTTTGTGTTAGTGTTAGGGTTAGGGTTAGGGTTAGTGTTGGGGTTAGGGTTAGTGTTTGGTTTGGGTTAGGGTTAGTTTTATGGTTAGGGTTAGGGTTAGGGTTAGGGTTAGGGTTTGGGTTAGGGTTAGGGTTTGGGTTAGGGTTAGGGTTTCGGATAGGGTTAGGGTTAGGGTAAGGGTTAGGGTTAGGGTTTGTGTTAGGGGTAGGGTTAGGTTTAGGGTTAGGGTTAGTGTTAGGATTAGGGTTTGGGTTAGGGTTAGGTTTAGGGTTAGGGTTTGGGTTAGATTTTGGGTTGGGTTTTGAGTTTGGTTTAGGTTTAGTGTTAGGGTTGGATTTGGGTTAGGTTTAGGATTAGGGTTAGGGGTTAGGGTTAGGGTTAGTGTTAGGATTTGGGTTAGGGTCAGGGTTAGGGTTAGGGTTAGGGTTAGGGTTAGGGTTTGGGTTGGGGTTATGGTTTTGGTTAGGGTTAGGATTAGGGTTCGGGTTCGGGTTAGGGTTGGGTTTAGGGTTAGTGTTAGGGTTGGGTTTGATGTAGGGTTAGGGTTAGGGTTAGGGTTAGGGTTTGGGTTAGAGTTAGGGTTAGGGTTAGGGTTTGCTTTAGGGTTAGGGTTAGGGTACGGGTTTGGGTTAGGGTTAGGCTTATGGATAGGGTTAGGGTAAGTGTTAAGGTCAGGGTTAGGGATAATGTTAGGGTTAGGGTTAGGGGTAGGGTTTCGTTTATGATTAGGTTTAGGTTTAGGGTTTGGGTTAGGTTAGGTTTAGGGTTAGGGTTAGGTTAGGGTTAGGGTTTGGGTTAGGGTAAGAGTTAGGTTTAGGGTTAGGGTTAGGGTTAGGTTTAGTTTTGGGTTAGTGTTAGGTTTAGGGTTTGGGTTTGAGTTAGGGTTAGGGTTAGGGTGAGGGTTAAAGTTTTGGTTTGGGTTGGGGTTATCGTTAGGGTTAGGGTTAGGGTTGGGGTTTGTGTTTGCTTTAGGGTTTGGCTTAGGGTTAGGGTTTGGGTAAGTGTTAGGGTTAGGTTTTGGTTTAGGGTTTGGATTTGGGTTAAGTTTAGGTTTAGGTTTAGGGTTAGGGTTGGGTTTGGGTTTGGGTAAAGGTTTGGGTTTGGATTAGAGTTAGGGTTAGGGTTTTGGTTTGGGTAAGGGTTATGGTTAGGGTTAGGGTTTGGGTTAGTGTTAGGGTTTGGGATAGGGTTAGGGTTAGGGTTTGGTTTGGGCTAGGGTTAGTTTTAGGGTTAGGGTTAGGGTTAGGGTTCGTGTTACGGTTACGGGTGGATTAGGGTTAGGGTTTGGGTTAGGATTAAGGTTAGGGTTAAGGTTTGGGTTTGGGTTAGAGTTGGGTTTAGAGTTAGGGTTTGGTTTAGGGTTAGGTTTAGGGTTAGGGCTAGGCGATATGGTTAGGGTTAGGGTTAGGGTTAGGGTTAGGGTTTGGGTTTGGGTTAGTGTTAGGCTTAGGGTTAGTGTTAGGTTTAGTGTTTGGGTTAGTGTTAGGGTTTGGGATAGGATTAGGGTTAGTGTAAGGGTTAGGGTTAGAGTTAGGGTTTGGGTTAGGGTTAGGGTTAGGTTTAGGTTTTGTGTTAGTATTAGGGTTAGGGTTAGTGTTGGGGTTAGGGTTAGGGTTTGGTTTGGGTTAGGGTTAGTTTTATGGTTAGGGTTAGGGTTAGGGTTTGGGTTAGCGATAGGGTTTGGGATAGGGTTAGGGTTAGGGTAAGGGTTAGGGTTAGGGTTTGTTTTAGGGTTAGGGTTAGGGTTAGGGTTAGGGTTAGGGTTAGTGTTACGATTAGTGTTTGGGTTTGGGTTATGGTTAGGGTTAGGGTTTGGGTTAGCTTTTGGGTTGGGGTTTGGGTTTGGTTAGGGTTTAGGATTAGGGTTGGGTTTGGGTTAGGTTTAGGATTAGGGTTAGGGGTCAGGGTTAGGGTTAGGGTTAGGGTTAGCGTTACTGTTAGGGTTTGGGTTAGTGTTAGGGTTTGGGATAGGGTTAGGGTTAGGGTTAGGGTTAGGGTTATGGTTATGGTTAGGGTTAGGATTAGGGTGTGGGTTTGGGTTAGGGTTAGGCTTACGGATAGGGTTAGGGTAAGTGTTAAGGTTAGGGTTAGGGATAGGGTTAGGGTTAGGTGTAGGGGTAGGGTTTCATTTATGATGAGGTTTATGGTTAGGGTTTGGGTAAGGTTAGGTTTAGGGTTAGGGTTAGGGTTAGGGTTTGGGTTAGGGTTAGGTTTATGTTTAGGATTGGGTTTAGATTAGGGGTTGGGTTTGGGTTCAGGTTAGATTTAGGGTAAGGGTTTGTGTTAGGGGTAGGTTTTGGGTTAGGTTTAGGGTTAGGGTTAGGGTTAGGGTTTGGGTTAGGGTTAGAGTTAGGTTTAGGGTTAGGGTTAGGGTTAGGTTTAGTTTTGGGTTAGTGTTAGGTTTAGGGTTTGGGTTTGAGTTAGGGTTAGGTTTAGGGTTCGGGTTAAAGTTTGGGTTTGGGTTGGGGTTATCGTTAGGGTTAGGGTTAGGGTTGGAGTTTGTGTTTGCGTTAGGGTTTGGCTTAGGTTTAGGGTTTGGGTAAGTGTTAGGGTTAGGTTTTGGTTTAGGGTTTTGGTTTGGGTTAGGGTTAGGGTTAGGTTTAGGGGTAGGGTTAGGGTTTGGGTTTCGGTTACGGTTTGGGTAAAGGTTTGGTTTTGGATTAGAGTTAGAGTTAGGGTTTTGGTTTGGGTAAGGGTTAGGGTTATGGTTAGGGTTTGGTTAGTGTTAGGGTTTGGGATAAGGTTAGGGTTAGGGTTAGGTTTAGGGTTTGGTTTGGGCTAGGGTTAGTTTTAGGGTTAGGGTTTGGGTTAGGGTTCGTGTTAGGGTTAGGGGTGGATTAGGGTTAGGGTTTGGGT
>CM069533.1:1962500-1970000 GCA_035773235.1 Eospalax fontanierii | reverse complement strand
GTGTGGGTTTGGGTTAGGGTTAGGCTTACGGATAGGGTTAGGGTAAGTGTTAAGGTTAGGGTTAGGATTAGGGGTAGGGTTTCGTTTATGATTAGGTTTAGGGTCAGGGTTTGGGTTAGGGTTAGGTTTAGGGTTAGAGTTAGGTTTAGGGTTTGGGTTAGGGTTAAGGTTAGAGTTAGGGTTAGGGTTTCGTTTATGAATAGGTTTAGGGTTAGGGTTTGGGTTAGGGTTAGGTTTAGGGTTATGGTTAGGGTTAGGGTTTGAGTTAGGGTTACGGTTAGGGTTAGGATTAGGGTTAATGTTAGGGGTTGGGTTTGGGTTCGGGTTAGATTTAGCGTTAGGGTTTACGTTAGGGTTAGGTTTTGGGTTAGATTTAGGGTTAGGGTTAGGGTTAGGGTTACGGTTATGGTTACGGTTAGGTTTAGTTTTGGGTTAGGGGTAAGTTTAGGGTCTGGGTTTCAGTTAGGGTTAGGGTTAGGGTTTGGGTAAAGGTTTGGGTTTGGATTAGGGTTGGGGTTAGGGTTTGGGTTTGGGTAAGCGTTAGGGTTAGAGTTAGGGTTTGCGTTAGGGTTAGGGTTAGGTTTAGGTTTTGTGTTAGTGTTAGGGTTAGGGTTAGTGTTGGGGTTAGGGTTAGGGTTTGGTTTGGGTTAGGATTAGTTTTATGGTTAGGGTTAGGGTTAGGGTTAGAGTTAGGGTTTGGGTTAGGGTTAGGGTTTGGGTTAGGGTTAGGGTTTCGGATAGGGTTAGGGTTAGGGTAAGGGTTAGGGTTAGGGTTTGTGTTAGGGGTAGGGTTAGGTTTAGGGTTAGGGTTAGTGTTAGGATTAGGGTTTGGGTTAGGGTTAGGGTTAGGGTTAGGGTTTGGGTTAGCTTTTGGGTTGGGTTTTGAGTTTGGTTTAGGTTTAGTGTTAGGGTTGGATTTGGGTTAGGTTTAGGATTAGGGTTAGGGGTTAGGGTTAGGGTTAGGGTTAGGGTTTGGGTTGGGGTTATGGTTTTGGTTAGGGTTAGGATTAGGGTTCGGGTTCTGGTTAGCGTTGGGTTTAGGGTTAGTGTTAGGGTTTGGTTTGATTTAGGGTTAGGGTTAGGGTTAGGGTTAGGGTTTGGGTTAGAGTTAGGGTTAGGGTTAGGGTTCGGGTTCGGGTTAGGTTTGGGTTTATGGTTAGTGTTAGGGTTGGGTTTGATTTAGGGTTAGGGTTAGGGTTAGGGTTAGGGTTTGGGTTAGAGTTAGGGTTAGGGTTAGGGTTTGCTTTAGGGTTAGGGTTAGGGTACGGGTTTGGGTTAGGGTTAGGCTTATGGATAGGGTTAGGGTAAGTGTTAAGGTCAGGGTTAGGGATAATGTTAGGGTTAGGGTTAGGGGTAGGGTTTCGTTTATGATTAGGTTTAGGGTTAGGGTTTGGGTTAGGTTAGGTTTAGGGTTAGGGTTAGGTTAGGGTTAGGGTTTGGGTTAGGGTAAGAGTTAGGTTTAGGGTTAGGGTTAGGGTTAGGTTTAGTTTTGGGTTAGTGTTAGGTTTAGGGTTTGGGTTTGAGTTAGGGTTAGGGTTAGGGTGAGGGTTAAAGTTTTGGTTTGGGTTGGGGTTATCGTTAGGGTTAGGGTTAGGGTTGGGGTTTGTGTTTGCTTTAGGGTTTGGCTTAGGGTTAGGGTTTGGGTAAGTGTTAGGGTTAGGTTTTGGTTTAGGGTTTGGATTTGGGTTAAGGTTAGGGTTAGGTTTAGGGTTAGGGTTGGGTTTGGGTTTGGGTAAAGGTTTGGGTTTGGATTAGAGTTAGGGTTAGGGTTTTGGTTTGGGTAAGGGTTAGGGTTAGGGTTAGGGTTTGGGTTAGTGTTAGGGTTTGGGATAGGGTTAGGGTTAGGGTTAGGGTTAGGGTTTGTTTTGGGCTAGGGTTAGTTTTAGGGTTAGGGTTAGGGTTAGGGTTCGTGTTAGGGTTACGGGTGGATTAGGGTTAGGGTTTGGGTTAGGATTAAGGTTAGGGTTAAGGTTTGGGTTTGGGTTAGAGTTGGGTTTAGAGTTAGGGTTTGGTTTAAGGTTAGGTTTAGGGTTAGGGCTAGGCGATATGGTTAGGGTTAGGGTTAGGGTTAGGGTTTGGGTTTGGGTTAGGGTTAGGCTTAGGGTTAGGGTTAGGGTTAGGGTTTGGGTTAGTGTTAGGGTTTGGGATAGGGTTAGGGTTAGGGTAAGGGTTAGGGTTAGAGTTAGGGTTTGGGTTAGGGTTAGGGTTAGGTTTAGGTTTTGTGTTAGTGTTAGGGTTAGGGTTAGTGTTGGGGTTAGGGTTAGGGTTTGGTTTGGGTTAGGGTTAGTTTTATGGTTAGGGTTAGGGTTAGGGTTTGGGTTAGCGATAGGGTTTGGGATAGGGTTAGGTTTAGGGTAAGGGTTAGGGTTAGGGTTTGTGTTAGGGGTAGGGTTAGGGTTAGGTTTAGGGTTAGTGTTAGGATTAGGGTTTGGGTTAGGGTTAGGGTTAGGGTTAGGGTTTGGTTTAGCTTTTCGGTTGGAGTTTGGGTTTGGTTTGGGTTTAGGGTTAGGGTTGGGTTTGGGTTAGGTTTAGGATTAGGGTTACGGGTTAGGGTTAGGGTTAGTGTTAGGATTTGTGTTAGGGTCAGGGTTAAGGTTAGGGTTAGGGTTAGGGTTAGGGTTTGGGTTGGGGTTATGGTTATGGTTAGGGTTAGGATTAGGGTTCGGGTTCGGGTTAGGGTTGGGTTTAGGGTTAGTGTTAGGGTTTGGGTTTCATTTAGGGTTAGGGATAGGGTTTGGGTTAGGGTTAGGGTTAGGTTTATGGTTTGGGTTAGGGTTATGGTTAGGGTTAGGGTTAGGGTTAGGGTGTGGGTTTGGGTTAGGGTTAGGCTTACGGATAGGGTTAGGGTAAGTGTTAAGGTTAGGGTTAGGGTTAGGGGTAGGGTTTCGTTTATGATTAGGTTTAGGGTCAGGGTTTGGGTTAGGGTTAGGTTTAGGGTTAGAGTTAGGGTTAGGGTTTGGGTTAGGGTTAAGGTTAGAGTTAGGGTTAGGGTTTTCATTTATGAATAGGTTTAGGGTTAGGGTTTGGGTTAGGGTTAGGTTTAGGGTTATGGTTAGGGTTAGGGTTTGGGTTAGGGTTACGGTTAGAGTTAGGATTAGGGTTAAGGTTAGGGGTTGGGTTTGGGTTCGGGTTAGATTTAGCGTTAGGGTTTACGTTAGGGTTAGGTTTTGGGTTAGGTTTAGGGTTAGGGTTAGGGTTAGGGTTACGGTTATGGTTACGGTTAGGTTTAGTTTTGGGTTAGGGGTAAGTTTAGGGTCTGGGTTTCAGTTAGGGTTAGGGTTAGGGTTTGGGTAAAGGTTTGGGTTTGGATTAGGGTTGGGGTTAGGGTTTGGGTTTGGGTAAGCGTTAGGGTTAGAGTTAGGGTTTGCGTTAGGGTTAGGGTTAGGTTTAGGTTTTGTGTTAGTGTTAGGGTTAGGGTTAGTGTTGGGGTTAGGGTTAGGGTTTGGTTTGGGTTAGGGTTAGTTTTATGGTTAGGGTTAGGGTTAGGGTTAGGGTTAGGGTTAGGGTTAGGGTTTGGGTTAGGGTTAGGTTTTGGGTTAGGGTTAGGGTTTCAGATAGGGTTAGGGTTAGGGTAAGGGTTAGGGTTAGGGTTTGTGTTAGGGGTAGGGTTAGGTTTAGGGTTAGGGTTAGTGTTAGGATTAGGGTTTGGGTTAGGGTTAGGGTTAGGGTTAGGGTTTGGGTTAGCTTTTGGGTTGGGTTTTGAGTTTGGTTTAGGTTTAGTGTTAGGGTTGGATTTGGGTTAGGTTTAGGATTAGGGTTAGGGGTTAGGGTTAGGGTTAGGGTTAGGATTTGGGTTTGGGTCAGGGTTAGGGTTAGGGTTAGGGTTAGGGTTAGGGTTTGGGTTGGGGTTATGGTTTTGGTTAGGGTTAGGATTAGGGTTCGGGTTCGGGTTAGGGTTGGGTTTAGGGTTAGTGTTAGGGTTGGGGTTGATTTAGGGTTAGGGTTAGGGTTAGGGTTAGGGTTTGGGTTAGAGTTAGGGTTAGGGTTAGGGTTCGGGTTCGGGTTAGGTTTGGGTTTATGGTTAGTGTTAGGGTTGGGTTTGATTTAGGGTTAGGGTTAGGGTTAGGGTTAGGGTTTGGGTTAGAGTTAGGGTTAGGGTTAGGGTTTGCTTTAGGGTTAGGGTTAGGGTACGGGTTTGGGTTAGGGTTAGGCTTATGGATAGGGTTAGGGTAAGTGTTAAGGTCAGGGTTAGGGATAATGTTAGGGTTAGGGTTAGGGGTAGGGTTTCGTTTATGATTAGGTTTAGGGTTAGGGTTTGGGTTAGGTTAGGTTTAGGGTTAGGGTTAGGTTAGGGTTAGGGTTTGGGTTAGGGTAAGAGTTAGGTTTAGGGTTAGGGTTAGGGTTAGGTTTAGTTTTGGGTTAGTGTTAGGTTTAGGGTTTGGGTTTGAGTTAGGGTTAGGGTTAGGGTGAGGGTTAAAGTTTTGGTTTGGGTTGGGGTTATCGTTAGGGTTAGGGTTAGGGTTGGGGTTTGTGTTTGCTTTAGGGTTTGGCTTAGGGTTAGGGTTTGGGTAAGTGTTAGGGTTAGGTTTTGGTTTAGGGTTTGGGTTTGGGTTAGAGTTAGGGTTAGGGTTAGCGTTAGGGATAGTGTTACGAATAGGTTTAGGGTTAGGGTTAGGGTTCGTGTTAGGGTTAGGGGTGGATTAGGGTTAGGGTTTGGGTTAGGATTAAGGTTAGGGTTAAGGTTTGGGTTTGGGTTAGAGTTGGGTTTAGAGTTAGGGTTTGGTTTAGGGTTAGGTTTAGGGTTAGGGCTAGGCGATATGGTTAGGGTTAGGGTTAGGGTTAGGGTTTGGGTTTGGGTTAAGGTTAGGGTTAGGTTTAGGGTTAGGGTTGGGTTTGGGTTTGGGTAAAGGTTTGGGTTTGGATTAGAGTTAGGGTTAGGGTTTTGGTTTGGGTAAGGGTTAGGGTTATGGTTAGGGTTTGGGTTAGTGTTAGGGTTTGGGATAGGGTTAGGGTTAGGGTTAGGGTTAGGGTTTGGTTTGGGCTAGGGTTAGTTTTAGGGTTAGGGTTAGGGTTAGGGTTCGTGTTAGGGTTACGGGTGGATTAGGGTTAGGGTTTGGGTTAGGATTAAGGTTAGGGTTAAGGTTTGGGTTTGGGTTAGAGTTGGGTTTAGAGTTAGGGTTTGGTTTAGGGTTAGGTTTAGGGTTAGGGCTAGGCGATATGGTTAGGGTTAGGGTTAGGGTTAGGGTTTGGGTTTGGGTTAGGGTTAGGCTTAGGGTTAGGGTTAGGGTTAGGGTTTGGGTTAGTGTTAGGGTTTGGGATAGGGTTAGGGTTAGGGTAAGGGTTAGGGTTAGAGTTAGGGTTTGGGTTTGGGTTAGGGTTAGGGTTAGGTTTAGGTTTTGTGTTAGTGTTAGGGTTAGGGTTAGTGTTGGGGTTAGGGTTAGGGTTTGGTTTGGGTTAGGGTTAGTTTTATGGTTAGGGTTAGGGTTAGGGTTTGGGTTAGCGATAGGGTTTGGGATAGGGTTAGGGTTAGGGTAAGGGTTAGGGTTAGGGTTTGTGTTAGGGTTAGGTTTAGGGTTAGGGTTAGGGTTAGGGTTAGGGTTATTGTTACGATTAGTGTTTGGGTTAGGGTTATGGTTAGGGTTAGGGTTTGGGTTAGCTTTTGGGTTGGAGTTTGGGTTTGGTTTAGGTTTAGGATTAGGGTTGGGTTTGGGTTAGGTTTAGGATTAGGGTTAGGGGTCAGGGTTAGGGTTAGGGTTAGGGTTAGGGTTACTGTTAGGGTTAGGGTTAGTGTTAGGGTTTGGGATAGGGTTAGGGTTAGGGTTAGGGTTATGGTTATGGTTAGGGTTAGGATTAGGGTGTGGGTTTGGGTTAGGGTTAGGCTTACGGATAGGGTTAGGGTAAGTGTTAAGGGTAGGGTAGGGGATAGGGTTAGGGTTAGGTGTAGGGGTAGGGTATCCTTTATGCTGAGGTTTAGGGTTAGGGTTTGGGAAAGGTTAGGTTAAGGGTAAGGGTTAGGGTTAGGGTTTGGTTTAGGGTTAGTTTTATGTTTAGGATTGGGTTTAGATTAGGGGCTGGGTTTGGGTTCAGGTTAGATTTAGGGTAAGGGTTTGTGTTAGGGGTAGGTTTTGGGTTAGGTTTAGGGTTAGGGTTAGGGTTAGGGTTTGGGTTAGGGTTAGAGTTAGGTTTAGGGTTAGGGTTAGGGTTAGGTTTAGTTTTGGGTTAGTGTTAGGTTTAGGGTTTGGGTTTGAGTTAGGGTTAGGGTTAGGGTTAGGGTTAAAGTTTGGTTTTGGGTTGGGGTTATCGTTAGGGTTAGTGTTAGGGTTGGAGTTTGTGTTTGTGTTAGGGTTTGGCTTAGGGTTAGGGTTTGGGTAAGTGTTAGGGTTAGGTTTTGGTTTAGGGTTTTGGTTTGGGTTAGGGTTAGGGTTAGGTTTAGGGGTAGGGTTAGGGTTTGGGTTTCGGTTACGGTTTGTGTAAAGGTTTGGTTTTGGATTAGAGTTAGAGTGAGGGTTTTGGTTTGGGTAAGGGTGAGGGTTATGGTTATGGTTTGGGTTAGTGTTAGGGTTTGGGATAAGGTTAGGGTTATGGTTAGGTTTAGGGTTTGGTTTGGGCTAGGGTTAGTTTTAGGGTTAGGGTTTCGGTTAGGGTTCGTGTTAGGGTTAGGGGTGGATTAGGGTTAGGGTTTGGGTTAGGATTAAGGTTAAGGTTAAGGTTTGGGTTTGGGTTAGATTTGGGTTTAGAGTTAGGGTTTGGTTTAGGGTTAGCTTTAGGGTTAGGGCTAGGCCATAGGGTTAGGTTTAGGGTTTGGGTTTGGGTTAGGGTTAGGGTTAGGGTTAGGGTTTGGGTTAGTGTTAGGGTTTGGGATAGGGTTAGGGTTAGGTTAAGGGTTAGGGTTAGGGTTGTGTTAGGTTTAGGGTTAGGGTTAGGGTTAGGGTTAGGGTTTGGGTTAGGGTTAGGGTTAGGGTTAGGGTTAGGGTTTGGGTTAGCGTTTGGGTTGGAGTTTGGTTTTGGTTTAGGTTTAGGGTTAGGGTTCGGTTTGGGTTAGGGTTCGGTTTTGGGTTATGGTTCACGTTAGGGTTAGGGTTAGGGTTAGGTTTTGTGTTTGTGTTAGGGTTAGGGTTAGTGTTAGGGTTAGATTTAGGGTTTGGTTTGGGTAGGGTTTCTTTTAGGGTTAGGGTTAGGGTTAGGATTCTTGTTAGGGTGAGGGGTGGATTAGGGTTAGGGTTTGGGTTAGGATTAAGGTTAGGGTTAAGGTTTGGGTTTGGATTAGGTTTAGGGTTAGGGTTTGGTTTGGGTTAGGGTTAGGGTTAGGGTTAGGGATTGGTTTGGGATAGGGTTAGTGTTAGGGTTAGGGATAGGGTTTGAGTTAGGGTTAGGGTTAGGGTTAGGGTTTCGGTTTGGGTTAGGGTTAGGTTTGGGGTTAGGGTTAGGGTTTGGTTTAGGGTTTAGGTTTGGGTAAGCGTTAGAGTTAGGGTTAGGGTTAGGGTTTAGTTCGGGTTAGGGTTCGTGTTACGGATAGGTTAAGGGTTAGGTTTTGGGTTAGGGTTAGGTTTAGAGTTAGGG
>CM069533.1:1952500-1960000 GCA_035773235.1 Eospalax fontanierii | reverse complement strand
TTTGGGTTATGGTTATGGTTAGGGTTTGGTTTAGGGTTAGGTTTAGGCTTAGGGTTGGGGTTAGGATTAGGGTTAGGGTTAGTGTTAGGATTAGGGTTTGGGTTAGGGTTAGGGTTAGGGTTAGGGTTTAGGTTAGCGTTTGGGTTGGAGTTTGTATTAGGGTTAGGGCTAGGCGATAGGGATAGTGTTAGGGTTAGCGTTAGGGTTAGGGTTTGGGCTTGGGTTAGGGTTAGTGTTAGGGTTAGGAGTAGGCTTAGGGTTATTGTTACGATTAGGGTTTGGGTTTGGGTTAGGGTTAGGGTTAGGGTTTGGCTTAGTGTTAGGGTTTGGGATAGGGTTAGGGTTAGGGTAAGGGTTAGGGTTAGGGTTTGTGTTAGGGTTAGTGTTAAGGTTAGGTTTAGTGTTAGTGTTAGGATTAGGGTTTGGGTTAGGGTTAGGGTTAGGGTTAGGGTTAGGGTTAGGGTTTGGCTTAGCGTTTGGGTTGGAGTTTGTTTTTGGGTTAGGGTTATGGTTAGGTTTAGTGTTTAGGTTAGGGTCAGGATTAGGGTTAGGTTTAGGGTTAGGGGTTAGGGTCAGGGTGAGTATTTGGGATAGGTTCAGTGTTAGGGTTAGGGTTACGATTAGGTTTAGTTTTGGGTTAGGGTTAAGTTTAGGGTTTGGGTTTGACTTAGGGTTAGGGTTAAGGTTTGGGTAAAGGTTTGGGTTTGGATTAGCGTTGGGGTTAGGGTTTGGGTTTGGGTAAGGGTTAGGGTTAGAGTTAGGGTTTGGGTTAGGGTTAGGGTTAGGTTTAGGTTTTGTGTTAGTGTTAGGGTTAGGGTTAGTGTTTGGGTTAGGGTTACGGTTTGGTTTGGGTTAGGGTTAGTTTTATGGTTAGGGTTAGGGTCAGGGTTAGGGTTAGGGTTAGGGTTAGGGTTAGGGTTTGGGTTGGGGTTATGGTTATGGTTAGGGTTAGGATTAGGGTTCGGGTTCGGGTTAGGGTTGGGTTTAGTGTTAGTGTTAGGGTTTGGGTTTGATTTAGGGTTAGGTTTAGGGTTAGGGTTAGGGTTTGGGTTAGGGTTAGGGATAGGGTTATGGTTTGCTTTAGGGTTAGGGTTAGGGTGCGGGTTTGGGTTAGGGTTAGGCATACGAATAGGGTTAGGGCAAGTATTAAGGTTAGGGTTAGGGATAGGGTTAGTGTTAGGGTTAGGGGTAGGGTTTCGTTTATGATTAGGTTTAGGGTTAGGGTTTGGGTTAGGTTAGGTTTAGGGTTAGGGTTATGGTTTGGGTTAGGGTTAGAGTTAGGTTTAGGGTTAGGGTTAGAGTTAGGTTTAGTTTTGGGTTAGTGTTAGGTTTAGGGTTTGGGTTTGAGTTAGGGTCAGGGTTAGGGTGAGGGTTAAAGTTTTGGTTTGGGTTGGGGTTTGGATTAGAGTTAGGTTTAGGGTTTTGGTTTGGGTAAGGGTTAGGGTTAGGGTTAGGGTTTGGGTTAGTGTTAGGGTTTGGGTTAGGGTTAGGGTTAGACTTAGTGTTACGAATAGGGTTAGGGTTAGGGTTAGGGTTCGTGTTAGGGTTAGGGGTGGATTAGGGTTAGGGTTTGGGTTAGGATTAAGGTTAGGGTTAAGGTTTGGGTTTGGGTTAGGGTTAGGGTTAGGGTTTGGTTTGGGTTAGACTTAGTGTAACGAATAGGGTTAGGGTTAGGGTTAGGGTTAGGTTTAGGCTTAGGGTTAGGGTTAGGGTTAGGTTTAGGGATTGGTTTGGGATAGGGTTAGTGTTAGGGTTAGGGATAGGGTTTGAGTTAGGGTCAGGGCTAGGGTTAGGGTTAGGGTTAGGGTTAGGGTTTGGGTTGGGGTTATGGTTTTGGTTAGGGTTAGGATTAGGGTTCGGGTTCGGGTTAGGTTTGGGTTTAGGGTTAGTGTTAGGGTTGGGTTTGATTTAGGGTTAGGGTTAGGGTTAGGGTTAGGGTTTGGGTTAGAGTTAGGGTTAGGGTTAGGGTTTGCTTTAGGGTTAGGGTTAGGGTACGGGTTTGGGTTAGGGTTAGGCTTATGGATAGGGTTAGGGTAAGTGTTAAGGTCAGGGTTAGGGGTAATGTTAGGGTTAGGGTTAGGGGGAGGGGTTCGTTTATGATTAGGTTTAAGGTTAGGGTTTGGGTTAGGTTAGGTTTAGGGTTGGGGTTAGGTTAGGGTTAGGGTTTGGGTTAGGGTAAGAGTTAGGTTTAGGGTTAGGGTTAGGGTTAGGTTTAGTTTTGGGTTAGTGTTAGGTTTAGGGTTTGGGTTTGAGTTAGGGTTAGGGTTAGGGTGAGGGTTAAAGTTTTGGTTTGGGTTGGGGTTATCGTTAGGGTTAGGGTTAGGGTTGGGGTTTGTGTTTGCTTTAGGGTTTGGCTTAGGGTTAGGGTTTGGGTAAGTGTTAGGGTTAGGTTTTGGTTTAGGGTTTGGATTTGGGTTAAGGTTAGGGTTAGGTTTAGGGTTAGGGTTGGGTTTGGGTTTGGGTAAAGGTTTGGGTTTGGATTAGAGTTAGGGTTAGGGTTTTGGTTTGGGTAAGGGTTAGGGTTAGGGTTAGGGTTTGGGTTAGTGTTAGGGTTTGGGATAGGGTTAGGGTTAGGGTTAGGGTTAGGGTTTGGTTTGGGCTAGGGTTAGTTTTAGGGTTAGGGTTAGGGTTAGGGTTCGTGTTAGGGTTACGGGTGGATTAGGGTTAGGGTTTGGGTTAGGATTAAGGTTAGGGTTAAGGTTTGGGTTTGGGTTAGAGTTGGGTTTAGAGTTAGGGTTTGGTTTAGGGTTAGGTTTAGGGTTAGGGCTAGGCGATATGGTTAGGGTTAGGGTTAGGGTTAGGGTTTGGGTTTGGGTTAGGGTTAGGCTTAGGGTTAGGGTTAGGGTTAGGGTTTGGGTTAGTGTTAGGGTTTGGGATAGGGTTAGGGTTAGGGTAAGGGTTAGGGTTAGAGTTAGGGTTTGGGTTAGGGTTAGGGTTAGGTTTAGTTTTTGTGTTAGTGTGAGGGTTAGGGTTAGTGTTGGGGTTAGGGTTAGGGTTTGGTTTGGGTTAGGGTTAGTTTTATGGTTAGGGTTAGGCTTAGGGTTTGGGTTAGCGATAGGGTTTGGGATAGGGTTAGGGTTAGGGTAAGGGTTAGGGTTAGGGTTTGTGTTAGGGTTAGGGTTAGTGTTAGGGTTAGGGTTAGGGTTAGGGTTAGGGTTAGTGTTACGATTAGTGTTTGGGTTAGGGTTATGGTTAGGGTTAGGGTTTGGGTTAGCTTTTGGGTTGGAGTTTGGGTTTGGTTTAGGTTTAGGATTAGGGTTGGGTTTGGGTTAGGTTTAGGATTAGGGTTAGGGGTCAGGGTTAGGGTTAGGGTTAGGGTTAGGGTTACTGTTAGGGTTAGGGTTAGTGTTAGGGTTTGGGATAGGGTTAGGGTTAGGGTTAGGGTTAGGGTTATGGTTATGGTTAGGGTTAGGATTAGGGTGTGGGTTTGGGTTAGGGTTAGGCTTACGGATAGGGTTAGGGTAAGTGTTAAGGTTAGGGTTAGGGATAGGGTTAGGGTTAGGTGTAGGGGTAGGGTTTCATTTATGATGAGGTTTAGGGTTAGGGTTTGGGTAAGGTTAGGTTTTGGGTTAGGGTTAGGGTTAGGGTTTGGTTTAGGGTTAGGTTTATGTTTAGGATTGGGTTTAGATTAGGGGTTGGGTTTGGGTTCAGGTTAGATTTAGGGTAAGGGTTTGTGTTAGGGGTAGGTTTTGGGTTAGGTTTAGTGTTAGGGTTAGGGTTAGGGTTTGGGTTAGGGTTAGAGTTAGGTTTAGGGTTAGGGTTAGGGTTAGGTTTAGTTTTGGGTTAGTGTTAGGTTTAGGGTTTGGGTTTGAGTTAGGGTTAGGGTTAGGGTTAGGGTTAAAGTTTGGGTTTGGGTTGGGGTTATCGTTAGGGTTAGTGTTAGGGTTGGAGTTTGTGTTTGCGTTAGGGTTTGGCTTAGGGTTAGGGTTTGGGTAAGTGTTAGGGTTAGGTTTTGGTTTAGGGTTTTGGTTTGGGTTAGGGTTAGGGTTAGGTTTAGGGGTAGGGTTAGGGTTTGGGTTTCGGTTACGGTTTGGGTAAAGGTTTGGTTTTGGATTAGAGTTAGAGTGAGGGTTTTGGTTTGGGTAAGGGTTAGGGTTATGGTTAGGGTTTGGGTTAGTGTTAGGGTTTGGGATAAGGTTAGGGTTATGGTTAGGTTTAGGGTTTGGTTTGGGCTAGGGTTAGTTTTAGGGTTAGGGTTTCGGTTAGGGTTCGTGTTAGGGTTAGGGGTGGATTAGGGTTAGGGTTTGGGTTAGGATTAAGGTTAAGGTTAAGGTTTGGGTTTGGGTTAGATTAGGGTTTAGAGTTAGGGTTTGGTTTAGGGTTAGCTTTAGGGTTAGGGCTAGGCGATAGGGTTAGGGTTAGGGTTAGGTTTAGGGTTTGGGTTTGGGTTAGGGTTAGGGTTAGGGTTAGGGTTTGGGTTAGTGTTAGGGTTTGGGATAGGGTTAGGGTTAGGTTAAGGGTTAGGGTTAGGGTTGTGTTAGGTTAGGGTTAGGGTTAGGGTTAGGGTTAGTGTTAGGGTTTGGGTTTGGGTTAGGGTTTGGTTTAGGGTTAGGATTAGGGGTAGGGTTAGGGGTTAGGGTTAGGCTTTGGTTTGGGTTAGGGTTACCTTTACGGTTAGGGTTAGGGTTAGGTTTAGGATTTGGTTAATGGTTAGGGTTTGGGTTTGGGTTTGGGTTAGGGTTAGATTTAGGTTTAGGGTTAGGTTTATGGTTTGGGTTTAGGTTAGGGTTTGCGTAAATTTTGGGTTTTGATTAGGGTTAGGGTTAGGGTTTGGGTTTGGGTAAGGTTTAGGGTTAGAGTTAGGGTTTTGGTTAGGGTTAGGGTTAGGTTTTGGGTTATGGTTCGGGTTAGGGTTTGGGTTAGCGTTAGGTTTTGTGTTTGTGTTAGGGTTAGGGTTAGGGATTTGTTTAGGATAGGGTTAGTGTTAGGGTTAGGGATAGAGTTTGAGTTTGGGTTAGGGTTAGGGTTAGGGTTAGGGTTAGGGTTTCGGTTTGGGTTAGGGTTAGGTTTAGGGTTAGGATTAGGGTTAGAGTTAGCGTTTATGGTTAGGGTTTGGTTTGGGTTAGGCTTACGTTTAGGGTTAGGGTTAGGGTTAGGTTTAGGATTAGGTTTAGTGTTAGGGTTAGTGTTTGGGTTTGGGTTAGGGTTAGGGTTAGGTTTAGGGTTAGGGTTATTGTTTGGGTTTTGGTTAGGGTTTGGGTAAAGGTTTGGGTTTGCATTAGGTTTAGGGTTAGGGTTTGGGTTTGGGTAAGGGTTAGGGTTAGAGTTAGGGTTTGGGTTAGGGTTAGGGTTATGTTTTGGGTTATGGTTCGGGTTAGGGTTAGGGTTAGGTTTAGATGTTGTGTTTGTGTTTGTGTTAGGGTTAGGGTTAGTTTTAGGGTTAGGATTAGGGTTTGGTTTGGGTTAGGGTTAGTTTTAGGGTTAGGGTTAGGGTTAGCGTTTGTGTTGGGGTTAGGGTTGGATTAGGGTTAGGGTTTGGGTTAGGATTAAGTTTAGGGTTAAGGTTTGGTTTTGGGTTTGATTTGGGTTTAGAGTTAGGGTTTGGTTCGGGGTTGGGTTTAGGGTTTGGCTTGGGGATAGGGTTAGGGTTAGGGTAAGTGTTAGGGTAAGGTTTAGGCTTAGGGTTAGGTTATGGGTTAGGTTTTGGGTTAGGGTTAGAGTTAGGGTTAGGGTTAGGGTTTGGTTTGGGTTAGGGTTTGTGTTACAGATAGGGTAAGGGTTAGGTCTTGGCGAAGGGTTAGGTTTAGGGTTAGGGTTAGAGTTTGGTTGAGGATTAGGGTTAGGGTTAGGATTAGAGTTAGGGTTTGGTTTGGGATAGGGTTAGTGTTAGGGTTAGGGACAGGGTTATTTTTAGGGTTAGGGTTACGGTTAGGGTTAGGGTTTGTGTTAGGTTAGTGTTAGGGTCAGGGTTAAGGTTAGGTTTAGGGTTTGGGGTAGGTTTAGTTTTAGGGTTAGTGTTAGGGTTAGGGTTTGGGTAAGGTGTAGGGTTAGGGTTAGGGTTTGGGTTTGGGTTAGGTTTAGTGTTAGTGTTTGGGCTTGGGTTAGGGTTAGGTTTAGGGTTAGGGTTAGGTTTTGGATTAGGGTTAGAGTTAGGGTTAGGGCTAGGCGATAGAGATAGGGTTAGGGTTAGGGTTAGGATTAGGATTTGGGCTTGCGTTAGGGTTAGTATTAGGGTTAGGATTAGGGTTAGGGTTAGTGTTAGGATTAGGGTTTGGGTTTGGGTTAGGGTTAGGGATAGGGTTAGGGTTTGGGTTAGTGTTAGGGTACGGGTTGGGGTTAGGGTTTGTGTTAGGGTTAGGGTTAGGGTTAGGGTTAGGGTTAGGGTTAGGGTTAGTGGTAGGATTAGGGTTTGGGTTAGGGTTAGGGTTAGGGTTAGGGTTATGGTTTGGGTTAGCGTTAGGCTTGGATTTTGGGTTTGGGTTAGGGTTAGGGTTAGGGTTGGGGTTTGTGTTAGGGTTAGGATTAGGGTTAGGTTTAGGGTTAGGGGTTAGGGTTAGGGTTAGGGTTAGGATTTGGGTTAGGGTCAGGTTTAGGGTTAGGGTTAAGGTTAGGGTTAGGGTTTCGGTTAGGGTTATGGTTATGGTTATGGTTAGGATTAGGGTTCGGGTTCGGGTTAGGGTTAGGGTTAGGTTTAGGGTTAGTGTTTGGGTTAGGGTTAGGGTTAGAGTTAGGGTTAGGGTTAGGATTAGGGTTAGCGTTAGGCTTGGATTTTGGGTTTGGGTTAGGGTTAGGTTTAGCGCTAGGGTTTGGGTTGGGGTTAGGGTTAGGGTTAGGTTTAGGGTTAGTGGTTAGGGTTAGGGTTAGGGTTAGGATTTGGGTTAGGGTCAGGTTTAGGGTTAGGGTTAAGGTTAGGGTTAGGGTTTGGGTTAGGGTTATGGTTATGGTTATGGTTAGGATTAGGGTTCGGGTTCGGGTTAGGGTTAGGGTTAGGTTTAGGGTTAGTGTTTGGGTTAGGGTTAGGGTTAGGGTTAGGGTTAGGGTTAGGATTAGGGTTAGGGTTAGGTTTAGTTTCGGGTTAGGGTTAGGTTTAGGGTTTGGGTTTGAGTTAGAGGTAGGGTTAGTGTTAGGGTTAAGGTTTGGGTTTGGGTCCGGGTTTTCGTTAGGGTTAGGGTTAGGGTTTCTGTTTGCGTTAGGGTTATGCTTAGGTTTAGGGTTTGGGTAAGTGTTAGGTTTACGTTTTGGTTTAGGGTTAGGGTTAGGGTTAGGGTTAGGATTTCGGTTAGGGTTAGGTTTAGGGTTAGGTTTTGGGTTAGGGTTAGGGTTAGGGGTAGTGTTTGCGTTTGGGTTAGGGTTAGGTTTAGGGTTAGGATTAGGGTTAGGGTTAGCGTTTAGGGTTAGGGTTTGGTTTGGGTTAGGGTTACGTTTAGGGTTAGGGTTAGGGTTAGGTTTAGGATTAGGTTTAGTGTTAGGGTTAGTGTTTGGGTTTGGGTTAGTGTTAGGGTTAGGTTTAGGGTTAGGGTTATTGTTTGGGTTTTGGTTAGGGTTTGGGTAAAAGTTTGG
>CM069533.1:1942500-1947500 GCA_035773235.1 Eospalax fontanierii | reverse complement strand
AGGGTTAGGCCTAGGGTTAGGGTTTGGGTAAGTGTTAGGTTTAGGTTTTGGTTTAGGGTTAGGGTTAGGGTTAGGGTTAGGGCTTCGGTTAGGGTTAGGGTTAGGGTTAGGTTTTGGGTTAGGGTTAGGGTTAGGGTTAGGGTTAGGGTTAGGGTTAGGGTTAGGTTTAGGGTTACGGTTCGGGTTCGGGTTAGGGTTAGGTTAGGGTTAGGGTTAGGGTTAGGGTTAGGGTTAGGGTTAGGGTTAGGGTTAAGTTTAAGGTTAGGGTTAGGGTTAGGGTTAGGGTTAGGGTTAGGTTTAGGATGAGGGTTAAGGTTAGCGTTTGGGTTTGGGTTGGGGTAATCGTTAGGGTTAGGGTTAGGGTTAGGCTTAGGGTTAGGGTTTGAGTAAGTGTTAGGTTTAGGTTTTGGTTTAGGGTTAGGGTTAGGGTTAGGGTTTGGGTTAGGGTTAGGGTTAGGGTTAGGTTTAGGGTTTGGGTTTGGGTTAGGGTTAGGTTTAGTGTTAGGATTAGGGTTAGTGTTAGGGGTTAGGGTTAGGGTTTCGTGTAGGTTAGGGTTACGTTTAGGGGTAGGGTTACGGGTAGGGTTAAGATTAGGGTTAGGGTTAGGGCTACCGTTAGGGTTAGGGTTTGGGTTAGGGTTAGGGTTAGGGATAGGTTTAGGGTTCGGTTTAGGGTTTGGGTTTGGGTTAGGGTTTGGGTAAAGGTTTGGGTTTAGATTAGGGTGAGGGTTAGGGTTAGGGTTAGGGTTAGGGTTAGGGTTAAGATTAGGTTTAGGTTTAGGGTTAGGGTTAGGGTTAGGCTTAGGGTTACGGTTAGGGTTAGGGTTTAGGTTTGGGTTAGGTTTAGGTTTAGGGTTAGGGTTGAGTTTGGGTTAGGGTTTAGTTTTGGCTTAGGGTTAGGGTTAGGGTTAGTTTTAGGGCTTGGGTTAGGGTTAGGGTTAGGGTTAGGGGTTGGGTTTAGGTTATGTTTAGGGTTAGGGTTAGGGTTAGTTTTAGGGTTTGGGTTTGGGTTAGGGTTAGGTTTTGGGTTATGGTTCGGGTTAGGGTTAGGGTAAGGGTTAGGTTTTGTGTTTGTGTTAAGGTTAGGGTTAGGGTTAGAGTTAGGGTTAGGTTTGGTTTAGGGTTAGGGTTAGGGTTCGGATTAAGGTTAGGGTTAACTTTTGGGATTGGGTTAGAGTTTTGCTTAGAGTTAGGGTTTGGTTTAGGGTTAGGTTTAGGGTTAGGGTTGGGGTTAGGGTTAGGGTTAGGGTTAGGGTAAGGGTGAGGTTAATGTTTAGGGTTAGGGGTAGGGTTAAGTTTTGAGTTAGGGTTAGAATTAGGGTTAGGGTCAGGGTTTGGTTTGGGTTACGGTTAGTGTTATGGATAGGGTAAGGGTTAGGTTTTGGGTTAGGGTTAGATTTAGTGTTAGGGTTAGAGGTTGATTGAGGATTAGAGTTAGGGTTAGAATTAGAGTTAGGGTTTGGTTTGGGATAGGGTTAGTGTTAGGGTTAGGGATAGGGTTTGGGTTAAGGTTAGGGTTAGGGTTACGGTTTAGGTTTGGGTTTGGGTTAGGTTTAGGGATAGGGTTTGAGTTCGGGTTTAGGTTTGGGTTAGGGTTATGGTTAGGGTTTGGGTTTGAGTTAGGGTTAGGGTTAGGGTTTGGGTAAAGGTTTGGGTTTGGATTAGGGTTGGGGTTTTGGTTTGGGTTTGGGTAAGTGTTAGGGTGAGGGTTTGGTTTGGATTAGGGTTACGGTTAGGGTTAGGATTAAGGTAAGTGTTAGGGTTTGGGTTTGGGTTAGAGTAAGGTGGAGGCTTAGGCTTTGGGTTAGGGTTAGGTTTAGGGTTAGGGTTTCGGTAGGGTTAGGGTTAGGGTTAGGGTTAGGGTTAGGGGTTAGCCTTATGCTTAGGGTAAGGGTTACATTTAGGGTTTGGGTTTGGGTTAGGGTTATGTTTTAGGGTTAGGGTTAGGGTTAGGATTAGGGTTAGGGTTAGTGTTAGGTTTTGCGTTTGGGTTAGGGTAAGGTATAGTGTTAGGGTTTGGGTTAGGTTTAGGGTTAGGTTTAGGGTTAGGGTTAGGCTTAGGGTTAGGGTTAGCGTAAATGTTAGGGTGACGGTTTAGTTTAGGCTTAGGGTTAGGTTTAGGTTTAGGTTTTCGGTTAGGGTTAGGTTTAGGGTTAGGGTTTCGGTTAGGGTTAGGGTTTGGTTTGGGTTAGGGTTAGAGTTAGGGTTAGGGTTAGTGGTTAGCCTTATGGTTAGGGTAAGGGTTACGTTTAGGGTTTGGGTTTGGGTTAGGGTTATGGTTTAGGGTTAGGGTTATGGTTAGGGTTAGGGTTAGTGTTATGTTTTCCGTTTGGGTTAGGGTAAGGTATAGGGTTAGGGTGTGGCTTAGGTTTAGGGTTAGGGTTAGGGATAGGTTAGGGTTAGGCTTAGGGTTAGGGTTAGGGTAAGTGTTAGGGTTAGGGTTTAGGTTAGCCGTAGGTTTAGGTTTAGGTTTAGGTTTTTGGTTAGGGTTACGTTTAGGGTTTGGGTTTGGGTTAGGGTTATGGTTTAGGGTTAGGGTTATGGGTAGGGTTAGGGTTAGTGTTATGTTTTCCGTTTGGGTTAGGGTAAGGTATAGGGTTAGGGTGTGGCTTAGGTTTAGGGTTAGGGTTAGGGATAGGTTAGGGTTAGGCTTAGGGTTAGGGTTAGGGTAAGTGTTAGGGTTAGGGTTTAGGTTAGCCGTAGGTTTAGGTTTAGGTTTAGGTTTTTGGTTAGGGTTAGGTTTAGGGTTTGGGTTTGAGTTAGGGTTAGGGTTAGGGTTTGGGTAAAGGTTTGGGTTTGGATTAGGGTTGGGGTTTTGGTTTGGGTTTGGGTAAGTGTTAGGGTGAGGGTTTGGTTTGGATTGGGGTTACGGTTAGGGTCAGGATTAAGGTAAGTGTTAGGGTTTGGGTTTGGGTTAGAGTAAGGTGGAGGCTTAGGCTTTGGGTTAGGGTTAGGTTTAGGGTTAGGGTTTCGGTAGGGTTAGGGTTAGGGTTAGGGTTAGGGTTAGGGGTTAGCCTTATGCTTAGGGTAAGGGTTACGTTTAGGGTTTGGGTTTGGGTTAGGGTTATGTTTTAGGGTTAGGGTTAGGGTTAGGATTAGGGTTAGGGTTAGTGATAGCTTTTGCGTTTGGGTTAGAGTAAGGTATAGTGTTAGGGTTTGGGTTAGGTTTAGGGTTAGGTTTAGGGTTAGGGTTAGGCTTAGGGTTAGGGTTAGCGTAAATGTTAGGGTTAGGGTTTAGTTTAGGCTTAGGGTTAGGTTTAGGTTTAGGTTTTCGGTTAGGGTTAGATTTAGGGTTAGGGTTTCGGTTAGGGTTAGGGTTTGGTTTGGGTTAGGGTTAGAGTTAGGGTTAGGGTTAGTGGTTAGCCTTATGGTTAGGGAAAGGGTTACGTTTAGGGATTGGGTTTGGGTTAGGGTTATGGTTTAGGGTTAGGGTTATGGTTAGGGTTAGGGTTAGTGTTATGTTTTCCGTTTGGGTTAGGGTAAGGTATAGGGTTAGGGTGTGGCTTAGGTTTAGGGTTAGGGTTAGGGATAGGTTAGGGTTAGGCTTAGGGTTAGGGTTAGGGTAAGTGTTAGGGTTAGGGTTTAGGTTAGCCGTAGGTTTAGGTTTAGGTTTAGGTTTTTGGTTAGGGTTAGGTTTAGGGTTAGGGTTTGGGTTAGGGTTAGATTTAGGGTTAGGGTTACGGTTAGGGTTAGGGTTAGGGTTAGGGTTATGTTATGGTTAGGTTTAGGATTAGGGTGTGGGTTTGGGTTAGGATTAGCCTTACGGATAGGGTTAGTGTAAGTGTTAAGTTTAGGGTTACGGATAGGGTTAGAGTTAGGGTTAGGGTTAGGGTTTCATTTATGATTAGGTTTAGGGTTAGGTTTTGGGTTAGGCTTAGGTTTAGGGTTAGGGTTAGGGTTATGTTTTGGGTTATGGTTCGGGTTAGGGTTAGGGTTAGGTTTAGGTTTTGTGTTTGTGTTGGTGTTAGTGTTAGGGTTAGTTTTAGGGTTAAGATTAGGGTTTCTTTTGGGTTAGGGTTAGTTTTAGGGTTAGGGTTAGGGTTAGGGTTTGTGTTAGGGTTAGGGGTGGATTAGGGTTAGGGTTTCGGTTAGGATTAAGTTTAGGGTGAAGGTTTGGGTTTGGGTTAGAATTGGGTTTAGAGTTAGGGTTTGGTTTAGGGTTAGGGTTGGGGATAGCGTTAGGGTTAGGGTTAGTGTTAGGGTTAGGTTTAGGATTAGGGTTAGGGTTTGGGTTAGGTTTTGGGTTAGGGTTAGAGTTAGGGTTAGGGTTAGGGTTTGGTTTGGGTTAGGGTTTGTTTTACAGATAGGGTAAGGGTTAGGTTTTGGGTTAGGGTTAGGTTTAGGGTTAGGGTTAGAGGTTGGTTGAGGATTAGGGTTAGGGTTAGGATTAGAGTTAGGGTTTGGTTTGGGATAGGGTTAGTGTTACGGTTAGGGATAGGGTTATTTTTAGGGTTAGGGTTACTGTTAGGCTTAGGGTTTGCTTTAGGGTTAGGGTTTGTGTTAGGTTAGGGTTAGGGTTAAGTTTAGGTTTAGGGTTAGGGTTAGTGTTAGGGTTAGTTTTAGGGTTAGGTGTAGGTTTAGGGTTAGGGTTAGGGTTTGGGTTAGGATTAGTGTTAGTGTTTGGGCTTGGGTTAGGTTTAGGTTTAGGGTTAGGGTTAGGGTTAGGTTTTGGCTTAGGGTTAGAGTTAGGGTTAGGGCTAGGCGATAGAGATAGGGTTAGGGTTAGGATTAGGGTTTGGGCTTGGGTTAGGATTACTATAAGGGTTAGGATTAGGGTTAGGGTTAGTGTTAGGATTAGGGTTTGGGTTTGGGTTTGGGTTAGGCTTAGGGATAGGGTTAGGGTTTGGGTTAGTGTTAGGGTTAGGATTAGTGGTTAGGATTAGTGGTTAGGGGTTAGCCTTATAGTTAGGGTAAGTTTTACGTTTAGGATTTGGGTTTGGGTCAGATTTAGGTTTAGGGTTAGGGTTTGGGTTTGGATTAGGGTTATGGTTTAGGGTTAA
>CM069533.1:1935000-1940000 GCA_035773235.1 Eospalax fontanierii | reverse complement strand
TTGAGTTAGGGTTAGGGTTAGGGTTTGGGTAAAGGTTTGGGTTTGGATTAGGGTTGGGGTTTTGGTTTGGGTTTGGGTAAGTGTTAGGGTGAGGGTTTGGTTTGGATTAGGGTTACGGTTAGGGTTAGGATTAAGGTAAGTGTTAGGGTTTGGGTTTGGGTTAGAGTAAGGTGGAGGCTTAGGCTTTGGGTTAGGGTTAGGTTTAGGGTTAGGGTTTCGGTAGGGTTAGGGTTAGGGTTAGGGTTAGGGTTAGGGGTTAGCCTTATGCTTAGGGTAAGGGTTACGTTTAGGGTTTGGGGTTGGGTTAGGGTTATGTTTTAGGGTTAGGGTTAGGGTTAGGATTAGGGTTAGGGTTAGTGTTAGGTTTTGCGTTTGGGTTAGGGTAAGGTATAGTGTTAGGGTTTGGGTTAGGTTTAGGGTTAGGTTTAGGGTTAGGGTTAGGCTTAGGGTTAGGGTTAGCGTAAATGTTAGGGTGAGGGTTTAGTTTAGGCTTAGGGTTAGGTTTAGGTTTAGGTTTTCGGTTAGGGTTAGGTTTAGGGTTAGGGTTTCGGTTAGGGTTAGGGTTTGGTTTGGGTTAGGGTTAGAGTTAGGGTTAGGGTTAGTGGTTAGCCTTATGGTTAGGGTAAGGGTTACGTTTAGGGTTTGGGATTGGGTTAGGGTTATGGTTTCGGGTTAGGGTTCTGGTTAGGGTTAGGGTTAGTGTTATGTTTTCCGTTTGGGCTAGGGTAAGGTATAGGGTTAGGGTGTGGCTTAGGTTTAGGGTTAGGGTTAGGGATAGGTTAGGGTTAGGCTTAGGGTTAGGGTTAGGGTAAGTGTTAGGGTTAGGGTTTAGGTTAGCCGTAGGTTTAGGTTTAGGTTTAGGTTTTTGGTTAGGGTTACGTTTAGGGTTTGGGTTTGGGTTAGGGTTATGGTTTAGGGTTAGGGTTATGGTTAGGGTTAGGGTTAGTGTTATGTTTTCCGTTTGGGTTAGGGTAAGGTATAGGGTTAGGGTGTGGCTTAGGTTTAGGGTTAGGGTTAGGGATAGGTTAGGGTTAGGCTTAGGGTTAGGGTTAGGGTAAGTGTTAGGGTTAGGGTTTAGGTTAGCCGTAGGTTTAGGTTTAGGTTTAGGTTTTTGGTTAGGGTTAGGTTTAGGGTTTGGGTTTGAGTTAGGGTTAGGGTTAGGGTTTGGGTAAAGGTTTGGGTTTGGATTAGGGTTGGGGTTTTGGTTTGGGTTTGGGTAAGTGTTAGGGTGAGGGTTTGGTTTGGATTAGGGTTACGGTTAGGGTCAGGATTAAGGTAAGTGTTAGGGTTTGGGTTTGGGTTAGAGTAAGGTGGAGGCTTAGGCTTTGTGTTAGGGTTAGGTTTAGGGTTAGGGTTTCGGTAGGGTTAGGGTTAGGGTTAGGGTTAGGGTTAGGGGTTAGCCTTATGCTTAGTGTAAGGGTTACGTTTAGGGTTTGGGTTTGGGTTAGGGTTATGTTTTAGGGTTAGGGTTAGGGTTAGGATTAGGGTTAGGGTTAGTGTTAGGTTTTGCGTTTGGGTTAGGGTAAGGTATAGTGTTAGGGTTTGGGTTAGGTTTAGGGTTAGGTTTAGGGTTAGGGTTAGGCTTAGGGTTAGGGTTAGCGTAAATGTTAGGGTGAGGGTTTAGTTTAGGCTTAGGGTTAGGTTTAGGTTTAGGTTTTCGGTTAGGGTTAGGTTTAGGGTTAGGGTTTCGGTTAGGGTTAGGGTTTGGTTTGGGTTAGGGTTAGAGTTAGGGTTAGGGTTAGTGGTTAGCCTTATGGTTAGGGTACGGGTTACGTTTAGGGTTTGGGTTTGGGTTAGGGTTATGGTTTAGGGTTAGGGTTATGGTTAGGGTTAGGGTTAGTGTTATGTTTTCCGTTTGGGTTAGGGTAAGGTATAGGGTTAGGGTGTGGCTTAGGTTTAGGGTTAGGGTTAGGGATAGGTTAGGGTTAGGCTTAGGGTTAGGGTTAGGGTAAGTGTTAGGGTTAGGGTTTAGGTTAGCCGTAGGTTTAGGTTTAGGTTTAGGTTTTTGGTTAGGGTTAGGTTTAGGGTTAGGGTTTGGGTTAGGGTTAGATTTAGGGTTAGGGTTACGGTTAGGGTTAGGGTTAGGGTTAGGGTTATGTTATGGTTAGGTTTAGGATTAGGGTGTGGGTTTGGGTTAGGATTAGCCTTACGGATAGGGTTAGTGTAAGTGTTAAGTTTAGGGTTACGGATAGGGTTAGAGTTAGGGTTAGGGTTAGGGTTTCATTTATGATTAGGTTTAGGGTTAGGTTTTGGGTTAGGCTTAGGTTTAGGGTTAGGGTTAGGGTTATGTTTTGGGTTATGGTTCGGGTTAGGGTTAGGGTTAGGTTTAGGTTTTGTGTTTGTGTTGGTGTTAGTGTTAGGGTTAGTTTTAGGGTTAAGATTAGGGTTTCTTTTGGGTTAGGGTTAGTTTTAGGGTTAGGGTTAGGGTTAGGGTTTGTGTTAGGGTTAGGGGTGGATTAGGGTTAGGGTTTCGGTTAGGATTAAGTTTAGGGTGAAGGTTTGGGTTTGGGTTAGAATTGGGTTTAGAGTTAGGGTTTGGTTTAGGGTTAGGGTTGGGGATAGCGTTAGGGTTAGGGTTAGTGTTAGGGTTAGGTTTAGGATTAGGGTTAGGGTTTGGGTTAGGTTTTGGGTTAGGGTTAGAGTTAGGGTTAGGGTTAGGGTTTGGTTTGGGTTAGGGTTTGTTTTACAGATAGGGTAAGGGTTAGGTTTTGGGTTAGGGTTAGGTTTAGGGTTAGGGTTAGAGGTTGGTTGAGGATTAGGGTTAGGGTTAGGATTAGAGTTAGGGTTTGGTTTGGGATAGGGTTAGTGTTACGGTTAGGGATAGGGTTATTTTTAGGGTTAGGGTTACTGTTAGGCTTAGGGTTTGCTTTAGGGTTAGGGTTTGTGTTAGGTTAGGGTTAGGGTTAAGTTTAGGTTTAGGGTTAGGGTTAGTGTTAGGGTTAGTTTTAGGGTTAGGTGTAGGTTTAGGGTTAGGGTTAGGGTTTGGGTTAGGTTTAGTGTTAGTGTTTGGGCTTGGGTTAGGTTTAGGTTTAGGGCTAGGGCTAGGGTTAGGTCTTGGCTTAGGGCAAGAGTTAGGGCTAGGGCTAGGCGATAGAGATAGGGTCAGGGTTAGGATAAGGGTTTGGGCATGGGTTAGGATTACTATAAGGGTTAGGATTAGGGTTAGGGTTAGTGTTAGGATTAGGGTTTGGGTTTGGGTTTGGGTTAGGCTTAGGGATAGGGTTAGGGTTTGGGTTAGTGTTAGGGTTAGGATTAGTGGTTAGGATTAGTGGTTAGGGGTTAGCCTTATAGTTAGGGTAAGTTTTACGTTTAGGATTTGGGTTTGGGTCAGATTTAGGTTTAGGGTTAGGGTTTGGGTTTGGTTTAGGGTTATGGTTTAGGGTTAAGGTTATTGTTAGTTTATAGGGTTAGGTTTTGCCTTTGGATTAGATTAAGGTAAAGGTTTAGGGTTTGGGTTAGGTTCAGGGTTCGGGTTACGGTTAGGGTTAGGGTTAGGCTTAGGGTTAGGGTTAGGGTAAGTGTTAGGGTTAGGGTTTAGGTTAGGCTTAGGGTTAGGGTTAGGGTGAGGTTTTCGGTTAGGCTTAGGTTTAGTGTTAGGGTTTGGGTTAGGGTTAGGTTTAGGGTTAGGGTTAGAGGTTGGTTGAGGATTAGGGTTAGGGTTAGGATTAGAATTAGGGTTTGGTTTGGGATAGGGTTAGTGTTAGCGTTACGGATATGGTTTGGTTTAGGGTTAGGGTTAGGGTTAGCGTTAGGTTTAGAGTTAGGGTTTGGGTTAGGGTTAGGGTTTGTGTTAGGTTAGTGTTAGGGTTAGGGTTAAGGTTAGGTTTAGGGTTTTGCGTAGGTTTAGGGTTAGGGTTAGGGTTAGGGTTTGGGTTAGGGTTAGGATTTGGGTTAGGGTCAGGGTTAGGGTTAGGGTTAGGTTTAGGGTTAGGGTTCGTGTTAAGGTTAGGGGTGGATTAGGGTTAGGGTTTGGATTAGGATTAAGGTTAGGGTTAAGGTTTGGGTTTGGGTTAGAGTTGCGTTTAGCGTTAGGGGTTGGTTTAGGGTTAGGTTTAGGGTAAGTGTTGGAGAAAGGATTAGGGATAGGGTTTTGGTTAGGGTTAGGTTTAGAATTAGGGTTAGGGTAAGAATTAGGTTTTGGGATAGGGTTAGGGTTAGGATTTGGTTTGGGTTAGAGTTAGTGTTAGGGATAGGGTAAGGGTTAGGTTTTCGGTTAGCGTTAGGTTCAGGGTTAGGGTTAGAGGTTGGTTGAGGTTTAGGTTTAGGGTTAGGATTAGAGTTAGGGTTTGGTTTGGGATAGGGTTAGTGTTAGGGTTAGGGATATGGTTTGGTTTGGGGTTAGGGTTAGGGTTAGGGTTAGGTTTAGGGTTAGGGTTTGGGATAGGGTTAGGGTTTGTGTTAGGTTAGGGTTATCGTTAGGGTTAATGTTAGGTTTAGGGTTTGGGGTAGGTTTAGGTTTAGGTTTAGGGTTAGGGTTAGGGTTTGGGTTAGGTTTTGGCTTAGGGTTAGGGTTAGGGTTAGGGTTAGGGTTAGGTTTAGGGTTAGGGCTAGGTGATAGAGATAGGGTTGGAGTGATGATTAGGGCTGGGGTTTGGGCTTGGGTTAGGGTTAGTGATAGGGTTAGGATTAGTGTGAGGGTTAGGGTTAGGATTAGGGTTTGGGTTTGGGTTGGAGTTTGGGTTTGGTTTAGGGTTAGGGTTAGAGTTAGGGTTTTTGTTAGGTTTATGATTAGGGTTAGGTGTATGGTTAGGGGTTAGGTTTAGGGTTAGGGTTAGGATTTGGGTTAGGTTCAGGGTTAGGGTTAGGGTTAGGGTTAGGGTTTGGGTTAGGGTTATGGTTATGGTTAGGGTTAGAATTAGGGTTTGGGTTCGGGTTAGGGTTAGGGTTAGGGTTAGGGTTAGGGTTTGTGTTAGCGTTTGGGTTGGAGTTTGGGTTTGGTTTAGGGTTAGGGTTAGAGTTAGGGTTTTTGTTAGGTTTATGTTTAGGGTTAGGTGTATGTT
>CM069533.1:1920000-1925000 GCA_035773235.1 Eospalax fontanierii | reverse complement strand
TAGGGTTAGGGTTAGGGTTAGGGTTAGGGTTAAGATTAGGTTTAGGTTTAGGGTTAGGGTTAGGGTTAGGCTTAGGGTTACGGTTAGGGTTAGGGTTTAGGTTTGGGTTAGGTTTAGGTTTAGGGTTAGGGTTGAGTTTGGGTTAGGGTTTAGTTTTGGCTTAGGGTTAGGGTTAGGGTTAGTTTTAGGGCTTGGGTTAGGGTTAGGGTTAGGGTTAGGGGTTGGGTTTAGGTTATGTTTAGGGTTAGGGTTAGGGTTAGTTTTAGGGTTTGGGTTTGGGTTAGGGTTAGGTTTTGGGTTATGGTTCGGGTTAGGGTTAGGGTAAGGGTTAGGTTTTGTGTTTGTGTTAAGGTTAGGGTTAGGGTTAGAGTTAGGGTTAGGTTTGGTTTAGGGTTAGGGTTAGGGTTCGGATTAAGGTTAGGGTTAACTTTTGGGATTGGGTTAGAGTTTTGCTTAGAGTTAGGGTTTGGTTTAGGGTTAGGTTTAGGGTTAGGGTTGGGGTTAGGGTTAGGGTTAGGGTTAGGGTAAGGGTGAGGTTAATGTTTAGGGTTAGGGGTAGGGTTAAGTTTTGAGTTAGGGTTAGAATTAGGGTTAGGGTCAGGGTTTGGTTTGGGTTACGGTTAGTGTTATGGATAGGGTAAGGGTTAGGTTTTGGGTTAGGGTTAGATTTAGTGTTAGGGTTAGAGGTTGATTGAGGATTAGAGTTAGGGTTAGAATTAGAGTTAGGGTTTGGTTTGGGATAGGGTTAGTGTTAGGGTTAGGGATAGGGTTTGGGTTAAGGTTAGGGTTAGGGTTACGGTTTAGGTTTGGGTTTGGGTTAGGTTTAGGGATAGGGTTTGAGTTCGGGTTTAGGTTTGGGTTAGGGTTATGGTTAGGGTTTGGGTTTGAGTTAGGGTTAGGGTTAGGGTTTGGGTAAAGGTTTGGGTTTGGATTAGGGTTGGGGTTTTGGTTTGGGTTTGGGTAAGTGTTAGGGTGAGGGTTTGGTTTGGATTAGGGTTACGGTTAGGGTTAGGATTAAGGTAAGTGTTAGGGTTTGGGTTTGGGTTAGAGTAAGGTGGAGGCTTAGGCTTTGGGTTAGGGTTAGGTTTAGGGTTAGGGTTTCGGTAGGGTTAGGGTTAGGGTTAGGGTTAGGGTTAGGGGTTAGCCTTATGCTTAGGGTAAGGGTTACGTTTAGGGTTTGGGTTTGGGTTAGGGTTATGTTTTAGGGTTAGGGTTAGGGTTAGGATTAGGGTTAGGGTTAGTGTTAGGTTTTGCGTTTGGGTTAGGGTAAGGTATAGTGTTAGGGTTTGGGTTAGGTTTAGGGTTAGGTTTAGGGTTAGGGTTAGGCTTAGGGTTAGGGTTAGCGTAAATGTTAGGGTGAGGGTTTAGTTTAGGCTTAGGGTTAGGTTTAGGTTTAGGTTTTCGGTTAGGGTTAGGTTTAGGGTTAGGGTTTCGGTTAGGGTTAGGGTTTGGTTTGGGTTAGGGTTAGAGTTAGGGTTAGGGTTAGTGGTTAGCCTTATGGTTAGGGTAAGGGTTACGTTTAGGGTTTGGGTTTGGGTTAGGGTTATGGTTTAGGGTTAGGGTTATGGTTAGGGTTAGGGTTAGTGTTATGTTTTCCGTTTGGGTTAGGGTAAGGTATAGGGTTAGGGTGTGGCTTAGGTTTAGGGTTAGGGTTAGGGATAGGTTAGGGTTAGGCTTAGGGTTAGGGTTAGGGTAAGTGTTAGGGTTAGGGTTTAGGTTAGCCGTAGGTTTAGGTTTAGGTTTAGGTTTTTGGTTAGGGTTACGTTTAGGGTTTGGGTTTGGGTTAGGGTTATGGTTTAGGGTTAGGGTTATGGTTAGGGTTAGGGTTAGTGTTATGTTTTCCGTTTGGGTTAGGGTAAGGTATAGGGTTAGGGTGTGGCTTAGGTTTAGGGTTAGGGTTAGGGATAGGTTAGGGTTAGGCTTAGGGTTAGGGTTAGGGTAAGTGTTAGGGTTAGGGTTTAGGTTAGCCGTAGGTTTAGGTTTAGGTTTAGGTTTTTGGTTAGGGTTAGGTTTAGGGTTTGGGTTTGAGTTAGGGTTAGGGTTAGGGTTTGGGTAAAGGTTTGGGTTTGGATTAGGGTTGGGGTTTTGGTTTGGGTTTGGGTAAGTGTTAGGGTGAGGGTTTGGTTTGGATTAGGGTTACGGTTAGGGTCAGGATTAAGGTAAGTGTTAGGGTTTGGGTTTGGGTTAGAGTAAGGTGGAGGCTTAGGCTTTGGGTTAGGGTTAGGTTTAGGGTTAGGGTTTCGGTAGGGTTAGGGTTAGGGTTAGGGTTAGGGTTAGGGGTTAGCCTTATGCTTAGGGTAAGGGTTACGTTTAGGGTTTGGGTTTGGGTTAGGGTTATGTTTTAGGGTTAGGGTTAGGGTTAGGATTAGGGTTAGGGTTAGTGTTAGGTTTTGCGTTTGGGTTAGGGTAAGGTATAGTGTTAGGGTTTGGGTTAGGTTTAGGGTTAGGTTTAGGGTTAGGGTTAGGCTTAGGGTTAGGGTTAGCGTAAATGTTAGGGTGAGGGTTTAGTTTAGGCTTAGGGTTAGGTTTAGGTTTAGGTTTTCGGTTAGGGTTAGGTTTAGGGTTAGGGTTTCGGTTAGGGTTAGGGTTTGGTTTGGGTTAGGGTTAGAGTTAGGGTTAGGGTTAGTGGTTAGCCTTATGGTTAGGGTAAGGGTTACGTTTAGGGTTTGGGTTTGGGTTAGGGTTATGGTTTAGGGTTAGGGTTATGGTTAGGGTTAGGGTTAGTGTTATGTTTTCCGTTTGGGTTAGGGTAAGGTATAGGGTTAGGGTGTGGCTTAGGTTTAGGGTTAGGGTTAGGGATAGGTTAGGGTTAGGCTTAGGGTTAGGGTTAGGGTAAGTGTTAGGGTTAGGGTTTAGGTTAGCCGTAGGTTTAGGTTTAGGTTTAGGTTTTTGGTTAGGGTTAGGTTTAGGGTTAGGGTTTGGGTTAGGGTTAGATTTAGGGTTAGGGTTACGGTTAGGGTTAGGGTTAGGGTTAGGGTTATGTTATGGTTAGGTTTAGGATTAGGGTGTGGGTTTGGGTTAGGATTAGCCTTACGGATAGGGTTAGTGTAAGTGTTAAGTTTAGGGTTACGGATAGGGTTAGAGTTAGGGTTAGGGTTAGGGTTTCATTTATGATTAGGTTTAGGGTTAGGTTTTGGGTTAGGCTTAGGTTTAGGGTTAGGGTTAGGGTTATGTTTTGGGTTATGGTTCGGGTTAGGGTTAGGGTTAGGTTTAGGTTTTGTGTTTGTGTTGGTGTTAGTGTTAGGGTTAGTTTTAGGGTTAAGATTAGGGTTTCTTTTGGGTTAGGGTTAGTTTTAGGGTTAGGGTTAGGGTTAGGGTTTGTGTTAGGGTTAGGGGTGGATTAGGGTTAGGGTTTCGGTTAGGATTAAGTTTAGGGTGAAGGTTTGGGTTTGGGTTAGAATTGGGTTTAGAGTTAGGGTTTGGTTTAGGGTTAGGGTTGGGGATAGCGTTAGGGTTAGGGTTAGTGTTAGGGTTAGGTTTAGGATTAGGGTTAGGGTTTGGGTTAGGTTTTGGGTTAGGGTTAGAGTTAGGGTTAGGGTTAGGGTTTGGTTTGGGTTAGGGTTTGTTTTACAGATAGGGTAAGGGTTAGGTTTTGGGTTAGGGTTAGGTTTAGGGTTAGGGTTAGAGGTTGGTTGAGGATTAGGGTTAGGGTTAGGATTAGAGTTAGGGTTTGGTTTGGGATAGGGTTAGTGTTACGGTTAGGGATAGGGTTATTTTTAGGGTTAGGGTTACTGTTAGGCTTAGGGTTTGCTTTAGGGTTAGGGTTTGTGTTAGGTTAGGGTTAGGGTTAAGTTTAGGTTTAGGGTTAGGGTTAGTGTTAGGGTTAGTTTTAGGGTTAGGTGTAGGTTTAGGGTTAGGGTTAGGGTTTGGGTTAGGTTTAGTGTTAGTGTTTGGGCTTGGGTTAGGTTTAGGTTTAGGGTTAGGGTTAGGGTTAGGTTTTGGCTTAGGGTTAGAGTTAGGGTTAGGGCTAGGCGATAGAGATAGGGTTAGGGTTAGGATTAGGGTTTGGGCTTGCGTTAGGATTACTATAAGGGTTAGGATTAGGGTTAGGGTTAGTGTTAGGATTAGGGTTTGGGTTTGGGTTTGGGTTAGGCTTAGGGATAGGGTTAGGGTTTGGGTTAGTGTTAGGGTTAGGATTAGTGGTTAGGATTAGTGGTTAGGGGTTAGCCTTATAGTTAGGGTAAGTTTTACGTTTAGGATTTGGGTTTGGGTCAGATTTAGGTTTAGGGTTAGGGTTTGGGTTTGGTTTAGGGTTATGGTTTAGGGTTAAGGCTATTGTTAGTTTATAGGGTTAGGTTTTGCCTTTGGATTAGATTAAGGTAAAGGTTTAGGGTTTGGGTTAGGTTCAGGGTTCGGGTTACGGTTAGGGTTAGGGTTAGGCTTAGGGTTAGGGTTAGGGTAAGTGTTAGGGTTAGGGTTTAGGTTAGGCTTAGGGTTAGGGTTAGGGTGAGGTTTTCGGTTAGGCTTAGGTTTAGTGTTAGGGTTTGGGTTAGGGTTAGGTTTAGGGTTAGGGTTAGAGGTTGGTTGAGGATTAGGGTTAGGGTTAGGATTAGAATTAGGGTTTGGTTTGGGATAGGGTTAGTGTTAGCGTTACGGATATGGTTTGGTTTAGGGTTAGGGTTAGGGTTAGCGTTAGGTTTAGAGTTAGGGTTTGGGTTAGGGTTAGGGTTTGTGTTAGGTTAGTGTTAGGGTTAGGGTTAAGGTTAGGTTTAGGGTTTGGCGTAGGTTTAGGGTTAGGGTTAGGGTTAGGGTTTGGGTTAGGGTTAGGATTTGGGTTAGGGTCAGGGTTAGGGTTAGGGTTAGGTTTAGGGTTAGGGTTCGTGTTAAGGTTAGGGGTGGATTAGGGTTAGGGTTTGGATTAGGATTAAGGTTAGGGTTAAGGTTTGGGTTTGGGTTAGAGTTGGGTTTAGAGTTAGGGTTTGGTTTAGGGTTAGGTTTAGGGTTAGTGTTGGGGAGAGGATTAGGGATAGGGTTATGGTTAGGGTTAGGTTTAGAATTAG
>CM069533.1:1915000-1917500 GCA_035773235.1 Eospalax fontanierii | reverse complement strand
GTATAGGGTTAGGGTGTGGCTTAGGTTTAGGGTTAGGGTTAGGGATAGGTTAGGGTTAGGCTTAGGGTTAGGGTTAGGGTAAGTGTTAGGGTTAGGGTTTAGGTTAGCCGTAGGTTTAGGTTTAGGTTTAGGTTTTTGGTTAGGGTTACGCTTAGGGTTTGGGTTTGGGTTAGGGTTATGGTTTAGGGTTAGGGTTATGGTTAGGGTTAGGGTTAGTGTTATGTTTTCCGTTTGGGTTAGGGTAAGGTATAGGGTTAGGGTGTGGCTTAGGTTTAGGGTTAGGGTTAGGGATAGGTTAGGGTTAGGCTTAGGGTTAGGGTTAGGGTAAGTGTTAGGGTTAGGGTTTAGGTTAGCCGTAGGTTTAGGTTTAGGTTTAGGTTTTTGGTTAGGGTTAGGTTTAGGGTTTGGGTTTGAGTTAGGGTTAGGGTTAGGGTTTGGGTAAAGGTTTGGGTTTGGATTAGGGTTGGGGTTTTGGTTTGGGTTTGGGTAAGTGTTAGGGTGAGGGTTTGGTTTGGATTGGGGTTACGGTTAGGGTCAGGATTAAGGTAAGTGTTAGGGTTTGGGTTTGGGTTAGAGTAAGGTGGAGGCTTAGGCTTTGGGTTAGGGTTAGGTTTAGGGTTAGGGTTTCGGTAGGGTTAGGGTTAGGGTTAGGGTTAGGGTTAGGGGTTAGCCTTATGCTTAGGGTAAGGGTTACGTTTAGGGTTTGGGTTTGGGTTAGGGTTATGTTTTAGGGTTAGGGTTAGGGTTAGGATTAGGGTTAGGGTTAGTGTTAGGTTTTGCGTTTGGGTTAGGGTAAGGTATAGTGTTAGGGTTTGGGTTAGGTTTAGGGTTAGGTTTAGGGTTAGGGTTAGGCTTAGGGTTAGGGTTAGCGTAAATGTTAGGGTGAGGGTTTAGTTTAGGCTTAGGGTTAGGTCTAGGTTGAGGTTTTCGGTTAGGGTTAGGTTTAGGGTTAGGGTTTCGGTTAGGGTTAGGGTTTGGTTTGGGTTAGGGTTAGAGTTAGGGTTAGGGTTAGTGGTTAGCCTTATGGTTAGGGTAAGGGTTACGTTTAGGGTTTGGGTTTGGGTTAGGGTTATGGTTTAGGGTTAGGGTTATGGTTAGGGTTAGGGTTAGTGTTATGTTTTCCGTTTGGGTTAGGGTAAGGTATAGGGTTAGGGTGTGGCTTAGGTTTAGGGTTAGGGTTAGTGATAGGTTAGGGTTAGGCTTAGGGTTAGGGTTAGGGTAAGTGTTAGGGTTAGGGTTTAGGTTAGCCGTAGGTTTAGGTTTAGGTTTAGGTTTTTGGTTAGGGTTAGGTTTAGGGTTAGGGTTTGGGTTAGGGTTAGATTTAGGGTTAGGGTTACGGTTAGGGTTAGGGTTAGGGTTAGGGTTATGTTATGGTTAGGTTTAGGATTAGGGTGTGGGTTTGGGTTAGGATTAGCCTTACGGATAGGGTTAGTGTAAGTGTTAAGTTTAGGGTTACGGATAGGGTTAGAGTTAGGGTTAGGGTTAGGGTTTCATTTATGATTAGGTTTAGGGTTAGGTTTTGGGTTAGGCTTAGGTTTAGGGTTAGGGTTAGGGTTATGTTTTGGGTTATGGTTCGGGTTAGGGTTAGGGTTAGGTTTAGGTTTTGTGTTTGTGTTGGTGTTAGTGTTAGGGTTAGTTTTAGGGTTAAGATTAGGGTTTCTTTTGGGTTAGGGTTAGTTTTAGGGTTAGGGTTAGGGTTAGGGTTTGTGTTAGGGTTAGGGGTGGATTAGGGTTAGGGTTTCGGTTAGGATTAAGTTTAGGGTGAAGGTTTGGGTTTGGGTTAGAATTGAGTTTAGAGTTAGGGTTTGGTTTAGGGTTAGGGTTGGGGATAGCGTTAGGGTTAGGGTTAGTGTTAGGGTTAGGTTTAGGATTAGGGTTAGGGTTTGGGTTAGGTTTTGGGTTAGGGTTAGAGTTAGGGTTAGGGTTAGGGTTTGGTTTGGGTTAGGGTTTGTTTTACAGATAGGGTAAGGGTTAGGTTTTGGGTTAGGGTTAGGTTTAGGGTTAGGGTTAGAGGTTGGTTGAGGATTAGGGTTAGGGTTAGGATTAGAGTTAGGGTTTGGTTTGGGATAGGGTTAGTGTTACGGTTAGGGATAGGGTTATTTTTAGGGTTAGGGTTACTGTTAGGCTTAGGGTTTGCTTTAGGGTTAGGGTTTGTGTTAGGTTAGGGTTAGGGTTAAGTTTAGGTTTAGGGTTAGGGTTAGTGTTAGGGTTAGTTTTAGGGTTAGGTGTAGGTTTAGGGTTAGGGTTAGGGTTTGGGTTAGGTTTAGTGTTAGTGTTTGGGCTTGGGTTAGGTTTAGGTTTAGGGTTAGGGTTAGGGTTAGGTTTTGGCTTAGGGTTAGAGTTAGGGTTAGGGCTAGGCGATAGAGATAGGGTTAGGGTTAGGATTAGGGTTTGGGCTTGGGTTAGGATTACTATAAGGGTTAGGATTAGGGTTAGGGTTAGTGTTAGGATTAGGGTTTGGGTTTGGGTTTGGGTTAGGCTTAGGGATAGGGTTAGGGTT
>CM069533.1:1907500-1910000 GCA_035773235.1 Eospalax fontanierii | reverse complement strand
GTTAAGGTTAGAGGTTGGGTTTGGGTTCGGCTTAGATTTAGGGTTAGGGTTTGCGTTAGGGTTAGGTTTAGGGATAGGGTTAGGGTTAGGGTTAGGGTTAGGGGTTGGGTTAGGGTTAGGGTTAGGGTTCGGATTAGGGTTAGGGTTAGGTTTAGTTTTGGGTTAGGGTTAAATTTGGGGGTTTGGGTTTGAGTTAGGGTTAGGGTTAGGTTTTGGGTAAAGGTTTTGGTTTGGATTAGGGTTGGGGTTTTGGTTTGGGTTTGGGTAAGTGTTATGGTTAGGGTTTGGTTTGGATTAGGGTTTGTGTTAGGGTTAGTGTTTGGGTTAGGGTTTGGTTTTGGGTTAGGGTTAGGGTTAGGTTTAGGGTTAGGGTTAGGGTTTGGAGTTGGGTTAGGGTTTGGGTAAAGGTTTGGATTTGGATTAGGTTTGGGGTTGGGGTTGGGGTTTGGGTAAGGGTTAGTGTTAGAGTTAGGGTTTGGGTTAGGGTTAGGGTTATGTATTGGGTTATGGTTCGGGTTAGGGTTAGGGTTAGGTTTAGGTTTTGTGTTTGTGTTTGTGTTAGGGTTAGGGTTAGTTTAGGGTTAAGATTAGGGTTTCTTTTGGGTTAGGGTTAGTTTTAGGGTTAGGGTTAGGGTTAGGGTTTGTGTTAGGGTTAGGGGTGGATTAGGGTTAGGGTTAGGGTTAGGGTTATGGTTAGAGTTAGGGTTTGGTTTGGAATAGGCTTACTGTTAGGGTTTGGGATAGGGTTATTTTTAGGGTTAGGGTTACGGTTAGGGTTAGGGTTTGCTTTAGGATTAGGGTTTGTGTAAGGTTAGGGTTAGGGTTAGGGTTAAGGTTAGGTTTAGGGTTTGGCATAGGTTTAGGGTTAGGGTTAGTGTTAGGGTTAGGGTTAGGGTTAGGTGTAGGGTTAGGGTTAGGGTTAGGGTTTGGGTTAGGTTTAGTGTTAGTGTTTGGGCTTGGGTTAGGGTTAGGTTTAGGGTTAGGGTTAGGGTTAGGGTTAGGTTTTGGCTTAGGGTTAGAGTTAGGGTTAGGGCTAGGCGATAGAGATAGGGTTAGGGTTAGCGTTAGGATTAGGGTTTGGGCTTGCGTTAGGGTTAGTATTAGGGTTAGGAATAGGTTTAGGGTTATTGTTAGGATTAGGGTTTGGGTTTGGGTTAGGGTTAGGGATAGGGTTAGGGTTTGGGTTAGTGTTAGGGTTAGGATTAGTGGTTAGGGGTTAGCCTTATAGTTAGGGTAAGTTTTACGTTTAGGATTTGGGTTTGGGTCAGATTTACGTTTAGGGTTAGGGTTTGGGTTTGGGTTAGGGTTATGGTTTAGGGTTAGGGTTATTGTTAGTTTTAGGGTTAGGTTTTGCCTTTGGATTAGATTAAGGTATAGGTTTAGGGTTTGGGTTATGTTCAGGGTCCGGGTTACGGTTAGGGTTAAGGTTAGGCTTAGGGTTAGGGTTAGGGTAAGTGTTAGGGTTAGGATTTAGGTTAGGCTTAGGGTTAGGGTTAATGTAAGGTTTTCGGTTAGGGTTAGTTTTAGTGTTAGGGTTTGGGTTAGGGTTAGGTTTAGGGTTAGGGTTAGGGTTAGGGTTTGGGTTATGGTTATGGTTAGGGTTAGGGTTAGGGTTTGGATTTGTGTTTGTGTTAGGGTTAGGGTTAGGGTTAGGGTTAGGGTTTGGGTTAGGGTTTAGGTTTGGGTTAGGGTTAGTGTTAGGGTTAGATTTAGGGTTTGGGTTAGAGTTAGGGTTAGGGTTAGGGTTAGTGTTAGTGTTAGGATTAGTGTTTGGGTTTGGGTTAGGGTTAGGGTTAGGGTTATGTTTTGGGTTAGTGTTAGGATTTCGGATAGGTTTAGGGTTAGATTAATGGTTAGGGTAAGGGTTTGTGTTAGGGTTAGGGTTAGGGTTAGGGTTAGGGTTAGTGTTAGGATTAGGGTTTGGGTTAGGGTGAGGGTTAGGGTTAGGGTTATGGTTTGGTTTAGCGTTAGGCTTGGATTTTGGGTTTGGGTTAGGTTTAGGGTTAGGGTTAGGGTTGGGGTTTGGGTTAGGGTTAGGATTAGAGTTAGGTTTAGGGTTAGGGGTTTGGGTTAGGGTTAGGGTTAGGATTTGGGTTAGGGTCAGGTTTAGTGTTAGGGTTAGGTTTAGGGTTAGGGTTCTTGTTAGGGTTAGGGTTGGATTAGGGTTAGGGTTTGGGTTAGGATTAAGGTTAGGGTTAAGGTTTGGGTTTGGGTTAGATTTGGTTTAGAGTTA
This sequence comes from Eospalax fontanierii, assembly GCA_035773235.1. NCBI lineage: Eukaryota > Metazoa > Chordata > Mammalia > Rodentia > Spalacidae > Eospalax > Eospalax fontanierii. The sequence continues at coordinate 1,907,767 of CM069533.1, read as the reverse complement.
GGGTTTGGTTTAGGGTTAGGTTTAGGGTTAGGGTTGGGGATAGGGTTTGTGTTTGGGTTAGGTTTAGGGTTAGGTTTAGGATTAGGGTTAGGGTAAAGGTTAGGTTTTGGGTTAGGGGTAGAGTTAGGGTTAGGTTTAGGCTTTCGTTTGGGTTAGGGTTAGTGTTACGGATAGGGTAAGGGATAGGTTTTGGGTTAGCGTTAGGTTTAGGGTTAGGGTTAGAGGTTGGTTGAGGATTAGGGTTAGGGTTAGGATTAGAGTTAGGGT
>CM069533.1:1895000-1905000 GCA_035773235.1 Eospalax fontanierii | reverse complement strand
GGTTAGGGTTAGTGGTTAGCCTTATGGTTAGGGAAAGGGTTACGTTTAGGGATTGGGTTTGGGTTAGGGTAATGGTTTAGGGTTAGTGTTAGGTTTAGGGTTAGGGTTTGGGTTAGGCTTAGATTTAGGGTTAGGGTTACGCTTAGGGTTAGGTTTAGGGTTAGGGTTTGGGTTAGGGTTATGGTTATGGTTAGGATTAGGATTAGGGTGTGGGTTTGGGTTAGGATTAGCCTTACGGATAGGGTTAGGGTAAGTGTTAAGGTTAGGGTTAGGGTTAGGGTTAGGGTTAGGGTTTCGTTTATGATTAGGTTTAGGGTTAGGGTTTGGGTTTGGGTAAGGGTTAGGGTTAGAGTTAGGGTTTGGGTTAGGGTTAGGGTTATGTTTTGGGTTATGGTTCGGGTTAGGGTTAGGGTTAGGTTTAGGTTTTGTGTTTGTGTTTGTGTTAGGGTTAGGGTTAGTTTAGGGTTAAGATTAGGGTTTCTTTTGGGTTAGGGTTAGTTTTAGGGTTAGGGTTAGGGTTTGTGTTAGGGTTAGGGGTGGATTAGGGTTAGGGTTAGGGTTAGGGTTAGGGTTAGAGTTAGGGTTTGGTTTGGGATAGGGTTACTGTTAGGGTTAGGTATAGGGTTATTTTTAGGGTTAGGGTTACGGTTAGGGTTAGGGTTTGCTTTAGGGTTAGGGTTTGTGTTAGGTTAGGGTTAGGGTTAGGGTTAAGGTTAGGTTTAGGGTTTGGCATAGGTTTAGGGTTAGGGTTAGTGTTAGGGTTAGGGTTAGGGTTAGGTGTAGGCTTAGGGTTAGGGTTAGGGTTTAGGTTAGGTTTAGTGTTAGTGTTTGGGCTTGGGTTAGGGTTAGGTTTAGGGTTAGGGTTTGGGTTTGGGTTAGAGTAAGGTGGAGGCTTAGGCTTTGGGTTAGGGTTAGGTTTAGGGTTAGGGTTTCGGTAGGGTTAGGGTTAGTGTTAGGGTTAGGGGTTAGCCTTATGCTTAGAGTAAGGGTTACGTTTAGGGTTTGGGTTTGGGTTAGGGTTATGTTTTAGGGTTAGGGTTAGGGTTAGGATTAGGGTTAGGGTTAGGGTTAGGTTTTGCGTTTGGGTTAGGGTAAGGTATAGTGTTAGGGCTTGGGTTAGGTTTAGGGTTAGGTTTAGGGTTAGGGTTAGGCTTGGTTAGGGTTAGGGTAAATGTTAGGGTTAGGGTTTAGTTTAGGCTTAGGGTTAGGTTTAGGTTTAGGTTTTTGGTTAGGGTTAGGTTTAGGGTTAGGGTTTCGGTTAGGGTTAGGGTTTGGTTTGGGTTAGGGTTAGAGTTAGGGTTAGGGTTAGTGCTTAGCCTTATGGTTAGGTTAAGGGTTACGTTTAGGGTTTGGGTTTGGGTTAGTGTTATGGTTTAGGGTTAGGGTTAGGGTTAGGGTTAGGGTTAGTGTTAGGTTTTGCGTTTGGGTTAGGGTAAGGTATAGGGTTAGGGTGTGGCTTAGGTTTAGGGTTAGGGGTAGGGTTAGGTTAGGGTTAGGCTTAGGGTTAGGGTTAGGGTAAATGTTAGGGTTAGGGTTTAGGTTAGGCGTAGTTTTAGGTTTAGGTTTAGGTTTTCGGTTAGGGTTAGGTTTAGGGTTAGAGTTTGGGTTAGGCTTAGATTTAGGGTTAGGGTTACGGTTAGGGTTTGGGTTAGGGTTATGGTTATGGTTAGGATTAGGATTAGGGCGTGGGCTTGGGTTAGGAGTAGCCTTACGGCTAGGGTTAGGGTAAGTGTTAAAGTTAGCGTTACCCATAGGGTTAGGCTTAGGGTTAAGTTTAGGGTTTCGTTTATGATTAGGTTTAGGGTTAGGGTTTGGGTTAGGCTTAGGTTTAGGGTTAGGGTTAGGGTTAGGGTTAGGGTTAGGGTTAGGGTTTCGTTTATGATTAGGTTTAGGGTTAGGGTTTGGGTTAGTGTTACGGTTAGGGTTAGAATTAGGGTTAAGGTTAGGGGTTGGGTTTGGGTTCGGGTTAGATTTAGGGTTAGGGTTTGCGTTAGGGTTAGGTTTTGGATTAGGTTTAGGGTTAGGGTTAGGGTTAGGGTTAGGGTTTGTGTTAGGGTTAGGGTTAGGGTTAGGATTAGGGTTAGGGTTAGGTTTAGTTTTGGGTTAGGTTTAAGTTTAGGGTTTGGGTTTGAGTTAGGGTTAAGGTTAGGGTTTGGGTGAAGGTTTGGGTTTGGATTAGGGTTGGGGTTTTGGTTTGGGTTTGGGTAAGTGTTAGGGTTAGGGTTTGGTTTGGATTAGGGTTTGTGTTAGGGTTAGGGTTTGGGTTAGGGTTTGGGTTTGGGTTAGGGTTAGGGTTATGTTTAGGGTTAGGGTTAGGGTTTGGATTTGGGTTAGGGTTTGGGTAAAGGTTTGGATTTGGATTAGGTTTCGGGTTAGGGTTTGGGTTTGGGTAAGGGTTAGGGTTAGAGTTAGGGTTTGGGTAGGGTTAGGGTTATGTTTTGGGTTATGGTTCGGGTTAGGGTTAGGGTTAGGTTTAGGTTTTGTGTTTGTGTTTGTTAGGGTTAGGGTTAGTTTTAGGGTTAAGATTAGGGTTTCTTTTGGGTTAGGGTTAGTTTTAGGGTTAGGGTTAGGGTTAGGGTTTGTGTTAGGGTTAGGGGTGGATTAGGCTTAGGGTTTTGGTTAGGATTAAGTTTAGGGTTAAGGTTCTGGTTTGGGTTAGAATTGGGTTTAGAGTTAGGGTTTGGTTTAGGGTTAGGGTTGGGGATAGCGTTAGGGTTAGGGTTAGTGTTAGGGTTAGGTTTAGGATTAGGGTTAGGGTTTGGGTTAGGTTTTGGGTTAGGGTTAGAGTTAGGGTTAGGGTTAGGGTTAGGTTTAGGATTAGGGTTAGGGTAAGTGTTAGGTTTTGCGTGAGGTTTAGTGTTAGGGTTAGGGTTAGGCTTTCGTTTGGGTTAGGGTTAGTGTTACGGATAGGGTAAGGGATAGGTTTTGGGTTAGCGTTAGGTTTAGGGTTAGGGTTAGAGGTTGGTTGAGGATTAGGGTTAGGGTTAGGATTAGAGTTAGGGTTTGGTTTGGGATAGGGTTAGTGTTAGCGTTAGGGATATGGTTTGGTTTGGGGTTAGGGTTAGGTTTAGGGTTATGGTTTGGGTTAGGGTTAGGGTTTGTGTTAGGTTAGTGTTATGGGTAGGGTTAAGGTTAGGTGTAGGGGGTGGCGTAGGGTTAGGGTTAGGGGTAGGGGTAGGGTTTGGGGTAGGTTTAGTGTTACTGGTTCGGCTTGGGTTAGGGTTAGGTTTAGGGTTAGGGTGAGGGTTAGGGTTAGGTTTTGGCTTAGGGTTAGGTTTAGGGTTAGGGTTAGGGTTATGGTTAGGGTTAGGATTAGGGCTAGGCGACAGAGATAGGGTTAGGGTTAGGATTAGGGTTAGGGTTTGGGCTTGGGTTAGGGTTAGTGTTAGGGATAGGATTAGGGTGAGGGTTAGGGTTAGGATTAGGGTTTGGGTTTGGGTTAGGGTTAGGGTTAGGGTTAAAGTTTTGGTTAGCGTTTGGGTTGGAGTTTGGGTTTGGTTTAGGGTTAGGGTTAGAGTTAGGGTTTTTGTTAGGTTTAGGATTAGGGTTAGGTGTAGGGTTAGGGGTTAGGTTTAGGGTTAGGGTTAGGATTTGGGTTAGGGTCAGGGTTAGGGTTAGGGTTAGGTTTAGGGTTTGGGTTAGGGTTATGGTTATGGTTATGGTTAGGATTAGGGTTTGGGTTCGGGTTAGGGTTGGGTTTAGGGTTAGTGTTAGGATTTGGGTTTATTTAGGGTTAGGTGTAGGGGTAGGGTTAGGGTTAGGGTTTGCGTTCGCGTTAGGGTTAGGGTTAGGGTGTGAGTTTGGGTTAGGTTTAGGCTTACGGATAGGGGTAGGGTTAGTGTTAGGGTTAGGGTTAGTGATAGGGTTAGGTTTAGGGTTAGGGTTAGGGTTTCGTTTATGATTAGGTTTAGGGTTAGGGTTTGTGTTAGGGTTAAGTTTACGGTTAGGTTTTGGGTTAGGGTTTGGGTTAGGGTTAGGGTTAGGTTTAGGATGAGGGTTAAGGTTAGTGTTTGGGTTTGGGTTTGGGTTAGATTTAGGGTTAGGGTTAGGGTTAGGGTTAGGTTTAGTTTTAGGTTAGGGTTAAGTTTAGGGTTTGGGTTTGGGTTGGGGTAATCGTTAGGGTTAGGGTTAGGGTTAGGCTTAGGGTTAGGGTTTGGGTAAGAGTTAGGTTTACGTTTTGGTTTAGGGTTAGGGTTAGGGTTAGGGTTTCGATTACGGTTAGGTTTAGGGTTAGGGTTTGGGTTAGGGTTAGGGTTAGCGTTAGGTTTAGGGTTTGGGTTTGGGTTAGGGTTAGGTTTAGAGTTAGGATTAGGGTTAGGGTTAGGGTTTAGGGTTAGCGTTTGGTTTAGGTTAGGGTTACGTTTAGGGTTAGGGTTACGGTTAGGGTTAAGATTAGGTTTAGGGTTAGGGTTACGGTTAGGGTTAGGGTTTGGGTTAGGGTTAGGGTTAGGGATAGGTTTAGGGTTCGGTCTAGGGTTTGGGTTTGGGTTAGGGTTTGGGTAAAAGTTTGGGTTTAGATTAGGGTGAGGGTTAGGGTTAGGGTTAGGGTTAGGGTTAAGATTAAGTTTAGGGTTAGGGTTAGGGTTACGGTTAGGCTTAGGGTTACGGTTAGGGTTAGGGTTTAGGTTTGGGTTAGGGTTAGGTTTAGGGTTAGGCTTGAGTTTGAGTTAGGGTTTAGTTTTGGCTTAGGGTTAGGGTTAGGGTTAGTTTTAGGGCTTGGGTTAGGTTAGGGGTACGGTTAGGGCTTGGGTTTAGGTAAGGTTTAGGGATAGGGTTAGGGTTAGTTTTAGGGTTTGGTTTTGGGTTAGGGTTAGGTTTTGGGTTATGGTTCGGGTTAGGGTTAGGGTAAGGGTTAGGTTTTGTGTTTGTGTTAAGGTTAGGGTTAGGGTTAGAGTTAGGGTTAGGTTTGGGTTAGGGTTAGGGTTAGAGTTCGGCTTAAGGTTTGGGTTAACGTTTGGGATTGGGTTAGAGTTATGGTTAGAGTTAGGGTTAGGTTTAGGGTTAGGCTTAGGGTTAGGGTTGGGGTTAGGGTTAGGGTTAGGGTTAGGTTAAGGGTGAGGTTTAGGATTACGGTTAGGGGTAGGGTTAAGTTTTGAGTTAGGGTTAGAATTAGGGTTAGGGTCAGGGTTTGGTTTGGGTTACGGTTAGTGTTATGGATAGGGTAAGGGTTAGGTTTTGGGTTAGGGTTAGGTTTAGGGTTAGGGTTAGAGGTTGATTGAGGATGAGAGTTAGGGTTAGGATTAGAGTTAGGGTTTGGTTTGGGATAGGGTTAGTGTTAGGGTTAGGGATATGGTTTGGGTTAGGGTTAGGGTTTAGGTTTGGGTTAGGGTTAGGTTTAGGGTTAGGGTTTGAGTTCGGGTTTAGGTTTGGGTTAGGGTTATGGTTAGGGTTAGTTTTAGGGCTTGGGTTAGAGTTAGGGTTAGGGTTAGGTCTTGGGTTAGGGTTACGGTTAGGGTTAGGATTAAGGTTAGGGTTAGGGTTTGGGTTTGGGTTAGAGTAAGGTGGAGGCTTAGGCTTTGGGTTAGGGTTAGGTTTAGGGTTAGGGTTTCGGTAGGGTTAGGGTTAGTGTTAGGGTTAGGGGTTAGCCTTATGCTTAGAGTAAGGGTTACGTTTAGGGTTTGGGTTTGGGTTAGGGTTGTGTTTTAGGGTTAGGGTTAGGGTTAGGATTAGGGTTAGGGTTAGGGTTAGGTTTTGCGTTTGGGTTAGGGTAAGGTATAGTGTTAGGGCTTGGGTTAGGTTTAGGGTTAGGTTTAGGGTTAGGGTTAGGCTTGGTTAGGCTTAGCGTAAATGTTAGGGTTAGGGTTTAGTTTAGGCTTAGGGTTAGGTTTAGGTTTAGGGTTTTGGTTAGGGTTAGGTTTAGGGTTAGGGTTTCGGTTAGGGTTAGGGTTTGGTTTGGGTTAGGGTTAGAGTTAGGGTTAGGGTTAGTGCTTAGCCTTATGGTTAGGTTAAGGGTTACGTTTAGGGTTTGGGTTTGGGTTAGTGTTATGGTTTAGGGTTAGGGTTAGGGTTAGGGTTAGGGTTAGTGTTAGGTTTTGCGTTTGGGTTAGGGTAAGGTATAGGGTTAGGGTGTGGCTTAGGTTTAGGGTTAGGGTTAGGGTTAGGTTAGGGTTAGGCTTAGGGTTAGGGTTAGGGTAAATGTTAGGGTTAGGGTTTAGGTTAGGCGTAGTTTTAGGTTTAGGTTTAGGTTTTCGGTTAGGGTTAGGTTTAGGGTTAGAGTTTGGGTTAGGCTTAGACTTAGAGTTAGGGTTACGGTTAGGGTTTGGGTTAGGGTTATGGTTATGGTTAGGATTAGGATTAGGGTGTGGGTTTGGGTTAGGATTAGCCTTACGGATAGGGTTAGGGTAAGTGTTAAGGTTAGGGTTACGGATAGGGATAGGGTTAGGGTTAGGTTTAGGGTTTCGTTTATGATTAGGTTTAGGGTTAGGGTTTGGGTTAGGCTTAGGTTTAGGGTTAGGGTTAGGGTTAGGGTTAGGGTTAGGGTTAGGGTTTCGTTTATGATTAGGTTTAGGGTTAGGGTTTGGGTTAGTGTTACGGTTAGGGTTAGAATTAGGGTTAAGGTTAGGGGTTGGGTTTGGGTTCGGGTTAGATTTAGGGTTAGGGTTTGCGTTAGGGTTAGGTTTTGGATTAGGTTTAGGGTTAGGGTTAGGGTTAGGGTTTGTGTTAGGGTTAGGGTTAGGGTTAGGATTAGGGTTAGGGTTAGGTTTAGTTTTGGGTTAGGTTTAAGTTTAGGGTTTGGGTTTGAGTTAGGGTTAGGGTTAGGGTTTGGGTAAAGGTTTGGGTTTGGATTAGGGTTGGGGTTTTGGTTTGGGTTTGGGTAAGTGTTAGGGTTAGGGTTTGGTTTGGATTAGGGTTTGTGTTAGGGTTAGGGTTTGGGTTAGGGTTTGGGTTTGGGTTAGGGTTAGGGTTATGTTTAGGGTTAGGGTTAGGGTTTGGATTTGGGTTAGGGTTTGGGTAAAGGTTTGGATTTGGATTAGGTTTCGGGTTAGGGTTTGGGTTTGGGTAAGGGTTAGGGTTAGAGTTAGGGTTTGGGTAGGGTTAGGGTTATGTTTTGGGTTATGGTTCGGGTTAGGGTTAGGGTTAGGTTTAGGTTTTGTGTTTGTGTTTGTTAGGGTTAGGGTTAGTTTTAGGGTTAAGATTAGGGTTTCTTTTGGGTTAGGGTTAGTTTTAGGGTTAGGGTTAGGGTTAGGGTTTGTGTTAGGGTTAGGGGTGGATTAGGCTTAGGGTTTTGGTTAGGATTAAGTTTAGGGTTAAGGTTCTGGTTTGGGTTAGAATTGGGTTTAGAGTTAGGGTTTGGTTTAGGGTTAGGGTTGGGGATAGCGTTAGGGTTAGGGTTAGTGTTAGGGTTAGGTTTAGGATTAGGGTTAGGGTTCGGGTTAGGTTTTGGGTTAGGGTTAGAGTTAGGGTTAGGGTTAGGGTTAGGTTTAGGATTAGGGTTAGGGTAAGGGTTAGGTTTTGGGTTAGGGTTAGAGTTAGGGTTAGGGTTAGGCTTTCGTTTGGGTTAGGGTTAGTGTTACGGATAGGGTAAGGGATAGGTTTTGGGTTAGCGTTAGGTTTAGGGTTAGGGTTAGAGGTTGGTTGAGGATTAGGGTTAGGGTTAGGATTAGAGTTAGGGTTTGGTTTGGGATAGGGTTAGTGTTAGCGTTAGGGATATGGTTTGGTTTGGGGTTAGGGTTAGGTTTAGGGTTATGGTTTGGGTTAGGGTTAGGGTTTGTGTTAGGTTAGTGTTAGGGTTAGGGTTAAGGTTAGGTTTAGGGTTTGGCGTAGGTTTAGGGTTAGGGTTAGGGTTAGGGTTTGGGTTAGGTTTAGTGTTACTGTTTCGGCTTGGGTTAGGGTTAGGTTTAGGGTTAGGGTTAGCGTTAGGGTTAGGTTTTGGCTTAGGGTTAGGTTTAGGGTTAGGGTTAGGGTTATGGTTAGGGTTAGGATTAGGGCTAGGCGACAGAGATAGGGTTAGGGTTAGGATTAGGGTTAGGGTTTGGGCTTGGGTTAGGGTTAGTGTTAGGGATAGGATTAGGGTGAGGGTTAGGGTTAGGATTAGGGTTTGGGTTTGGGTTAGGGTTAGGGTTAGGGTTAAAGTTTTGGTTAGCGTTTGGGTTGGAGTTTGGGTTTGGTTTAGGGTTAGGGTTAGAGTTAGGGTTTTTGTTAGGTTTAGGATTAGGGTTAGGTGTAGGGTTAGGGGTTAGGTTTAGGGTTAGGGTTAGGATTTGGGTTAGGGTCAGGGTTAGGGTTAGGGTTAGGGTTAGGGTTTGGGTTAGGGTTATGGTTATGGTTAGGGTTAGGATTAGGGTTTGGGTTCGGGTTAGGGTTGGGTTTAGGGTTAGTGTTAGGATTTGGGTTTATTTAGGGTTAGGTGTAGGGGTAGGGTTAGGGTTAGGGTTTGCGTTCGCGTTAGGGTTAGGGTTAGGGTGTGAGTTTGGGTTAGGTTTAGGCTTACGGATAGGGGTAGGGTTAGTGTTAGGGTTACGGTTAGTGATAGGGTTAGGTTTAGGGTTAGGGTTAGGGTTTCGTTTATGATTAGGTTTAGGGTTAGGGTTTGTGTTAGGGTTAAGTTTACGGTTAGGTTTTGGGTTAGGGTTTGGGTTAGGGTTAGGGTTAGGTTTAGGATGAGGGTTAAGGTTAGTGTTTGGGTTTGGGTTTGGGTTAGATTTAGGGTTAGGGTTAGGGTTAGGGTTAGGTTTAGTTTTAGGTTAGGGTTAAGTTTAGCGTTTGGGTTTGGGTTGGGGTAATCGTTAGGGTTAGGGTTAGGGTTAGGCTTAGGGTTAGGGTTTGGGTAAGAGTTAGGTTTACGTTTTGGTTTAGGGTTAGGGTTAGGGTTAGGGTTTCGATTACGGTTAGGTTTAGGGTTAGGGTTTGGGTTAGGGTAAGGGTTAGCGTTAGGGTTAGGGTTTGGGTTTGGGTTAGGGTTAGGTTTAGAGTTAGGATTAGGGTTAGGGTTAGGGTTTAGGGTTAGCGTTTGGTTTAGGTTAGGGTTACGTTTAGGGTTAGGGTTACGGTTAGGGTTAAGATTAGGTTTAGGGTTACGGTTACGGTTAGGGTTAGGGTTTGGGTTAGGGTTAGGGTTAGGGATAGGTTTAGGGTTCGGTCTAGGGTTTGGGTTTGGGTTAGGGTTTGGGTAAAAGTTTGGGTTTAGATTAGGGTGAGGGTTAGGGTTAGGGTTAGGGTTAGGGTTAAGATTAAGTTTAGGGTTAGGGTTAGGGTAACGGTAAGGCTTAGGGTTTAGGTTTGGGTTAGGGTTAGGTTTAGGGTTAGGCTTGAGTTTGAGTTAGGGTTTAGTTTTGGCTTAGGGTTAGGGTTAGGGTTAGTTTTAGGGCTTGGGTTAGGTTAGGGGTACGGTTAGGGCTTGGGTTTAGGTAAGGTTTAGGGTTAGGGTTAGGGTTAGTTTTAGGGTTTGGGTTTGGGTTAGGGTTAGGTTTTGGGTTATGGTGCGGGTTAGGGTTAGGGTAAGGGTTAGGTTTTGTGTTTGTGTTAAGGTTAGGGTTAGGGTTAGAGTTAGGGTTAGGTTTGGTTTAGGGTTAGGGTTAGGGTTCGGATTAAGGTTAGGGTTAACGTTTGGGATTGGGTTAGAGTTTTGTTTAGAGTTAGGGTTTGGTTTAGGGTTAGGTTTAGGGTTAGGGTTGGGGTTAGGGTTAGGGTTAGGGTTAGGTTAAGGGTGAGGTTTAGGATTACGGTTAGGGGTAGGGTTAAGTTTTGAGTTAGGGTTAGAATTAGGGTTAGGGTCAGGGTTTGGTTTGGGTTACGGTTAGTGTTATGGATAGGGTAAGGGTTAGGTTTTGGGTTAGGGTTAGGTTTAGGGTTAGGGTTAGAGGTTGATTGAGGATGAGAGTTAGGGTTAGGATTAGAGTTAGGGTTTGGTTTGGGATAGGGTTAGTGTTAGGGTTAGGGATATGGTTTGGGTTAGGGTTAGGGTTTAGGTTTGGGTTAGGGTTAGGTTTAGGGTTAGGGTTTGAGTTCGGGTTTAGGTTTGGGTTAGGGTTATGGTTAGGGTTAGTTTTAGGGCTTGGGT
>CM069533.1:1885000-1890000 GCA_035773235.1 Eospalax fontanierii | reverse complement strand
TTAGGGTTAGGGTTAGGGTTAGGATTAAGGTTAGGGTTAGGGTATGGGTTTGGGTTAGAGTAAGGTGGAGGCTTAGGCTTTGGGTTAGGGTTAGGTTTAGGTTTAGGGTTTCGGTAGGGTTAGGGTTAGGGTTAGGGTTAGTGTTAGGGTTAGGGTTAGTGTTAGGTTTTGCATTTGGGTTAGGTTAAAGTATAGGGTTAGGGTGTGTGTTAGGTTTAGGGTTAGGGTTAGGGTTAGGGTTAGGGTTAGGGTTAGGCTTAGGGTTAGGGTTAGGGTAAGTGTTAGGGTTAGGGTTTAGGTTAGGCGTAGGGTTAGGTTTAGGTTTAGGTTTTCGGTTAGGGTTAGGTTGAGGGTTAGTTTTTGGGTTAGGCTTAGATTTAGGGTTAGGGTTACGGTTAGGGTTAGGGTTAGGGTTTGGGTTTGGGTTAGGGTTATAGTTATGGTTAGGATTAGGATTAGGGTTTGGGCTTCGGCTAGGATTAGCCTTACGGATAGGATTAGGGTAAGTGTTAAGGTTAGGGTTACGGATAGGTTTAGGGTTAGGGTTAGGGTTAGGGTTTCGTCTATGATTAGGTTTAGGGTTAGGGTTTGGGTTAGGCTTAGGTTTAGGGTTAGGGTTAGGGTTAGGGTTTGGGTTAGGATTAGGGTTAGGGTTAGGGTTAGGGTTTCGTTTATGATTAGGTTTAGGGTTAGGGTTTGGGTTAGGGTTAGGTTTAGGGTTAGGGTTAGGGTTAGTGTTTGGGTTAGGGTTACGGTTAGGGTTTAGATTAGGGTTAAGTTTAGGGGTTGGGTTTAGTTTCGGGTTAGATTTAGGGTTAGGGTTTGCATTAGGGTTAGGTTTTGGGTTAGGTTTAGGGTTAAGGTTAGGGTTAGGGTTAGGGTTTGGGTTAGGGTTAGGGTTAGGGTTAGGGTTAGGGTTAGGGTTAGGGTTAGGATTAGGTTTAGTGTTAGGTTTAGTTTTGGGTTAGGGTTAAGTTTAGGGTTTGGGTTTGAGTTAGGGTTAGGGTTAGGTTTAGGGTAAAGGTTTGGGTTTGGATTAGGGTTGGGGTTTTGGTTTGGGTTTGGGTAAGTGTTAGGGTTAGGGTTTGTTTTGGGTTAGGGTTTGTTTTACAGATAGAGTAAGGGTTAGGTTTTGGGTTAGGGTTAGGTTTAGGGTTAGGGTTAGAGGTTGGTTGAGGATTAGGGTTAGGGTTAGGATTAGAGTTAGGGTTTAGTTTGGGATAGGGTTAGTGTTACGGTTAGGGATAGGGTTATTTTTAGGGTTAGGGTTACGTTTAGCGTTAGGGTTTGCTTTAGGGTTAGGGTTTGTGTTAGGTTAGGGTTAGGGTTAGGGTTAAGTTTAGGTTTAGGGTTTGGCATAGGTTGAGGGTTAGGGTTAGTGTTAGGGTTAGGGTTAGATTTAGGTGTAGGGTTAGGGTTAGGGTTAGGGTTTGGGTTAGGTTTTGTGTTAGTGTTTGGGCTTGGGTAAGGGTTAGGTTTAGGGTTAGGGTTAGGGTTAGGGTTAGGTTTGGGCTTAGGGTTAGAGTTAGGGTTAGGGCTAGGCCTTAGAGATAGGGTTAGGGTTAGGGTTAGGATTAGGGTTTGGGATTGGGTTAGGGTTAGTATAAGGGTTAGCATTAGGGTTAGGGTTAGTGTTAGGATTAAGGTTTGGGTTTGGCTTAGGGTTAGGGATAGGGTTAGGGTTTGGGTTAGTGTTAGGGTTAGGATTAGTGGTTAGGGGTTAGCCTTATAGTTAGGGTAAGTTTTACGTTTAGGATTTGGGTTTGGGTCAGATTTAGGTTTAGGGTTAGGGTTTGGGTTTGGTTTAGGGTTATGGTTTAGGGTTAGGGTTATTGTTAGTTTTAGGGTTAGCTTTTGCCTTTGGATTAGATTAAGGTATAGGTTTAGGGTTTGGGTTAGGTTCAGCGTTCGGGTTACGGTTAGGGTTAGGGTTAGGCTTAGGGTTAGGGTTAGGGTAAATGTTAGGGTTAGGGTTTAGGTTAGGCTTAGGGTTAGGGTTAGGGTGAGGTTTTCGGTTAGGGTTAGGTTTAGTGTTAGGGTTGCGTTAGGGTTAGGTATAGGGTTAGGGTTAGGGTTAGGGTTAGCGTTTGGGTTATGGTTATGGTTATGGTTATGGTTAGGGTTAGGGTTTGGATTTGTGTTAGGGTTAGGGTTAGGGTTAGGGTTAGGGTTTGGGTAAGAGTTAGGTTTACGTTTCGGTTTAGGGTTAGGGTTAGGGTTAGGGTTTCGATTAGGGTTAGGTTTAGGGTTAGGGTTTGGGTTAGGGTTAGGGTTAGAGTTAGGATTAGGGTTAGGGTTAGGGGTTAGGGTTAGCGTTTGGTTTAGGTTAGGGTTACGTTTAGGGTTAGGGTTACGGTTAGGGTTAAGATTAGGTTTAGGGTTAGGGTTACGGTTAGGGTTAGGGTTTGGGTTAGGGTTAGGGTTAGGGATAGGTTTAGGGTTCGGTCTAGGGTTTGGGTTTGGGTTAGGGTTTGGGTAAAAGTTTGGGTTTAGATTAGGGTGAGGGTTAGGGTTAGGGTTAGGGTTAGGGTTAAGATTAGGTTTAGGGTTAGGGTTAGGTTTAGGGTTGGGGTTAGGGTTAGGGTTAGGGTTAGGATAAGGGTTAAGGTTAGCGTTTGGGTTTGGGTTCGGGTTAGATTTAGGGTTAGGGTTAGGGTTAGGGTTAGGGTTAGGTTTAGTTTTAGGTTAGGGTTAAGTTTAGGGTTTGGGTTTGGGTTGGGGTAATCGTTAGGGTTAGGGTTAGGGTTAGGCTTAGGGTTAGTGTTTGGGTAAGAGTTAGGTTTACGTTTTGGTTTAGGGTTAGGGTTAGGGTTAGGGTTTCGATTACGGTTAGGTTTAGGGTTAGGGTTTGGGTTAGGGTTAGGGTTAGCGTTAGGGTTAGGGTTTGGGTTTGGGTTAGGGTTAGGTTTAGAGTTAGGATTAGGGTTAGGGTTAGGGTTTAGGGTTAGCGTTTGGTTTAGGTTAGGGTTACGTTTAGGGTTAGGGTTACGGTTAGGGTTAAGATTAGGTTTAGGGTTAGGGTTACGGTTAGGGTTAGGGTTTGGGTTAGGGTTAGGGTTAGGGATAGGTTTAGGGTTCGGTCTAGGGTTTGGGTTTGGGTTAGGGTTTGGGTAAAAGTTTGGGTTTAGATTAGGGTGAGGGTTAGGGTTAGGGTTAGGGTTAGGGTTAAGATTAAGTTTAGGGTTAGGGTTAGGGTTACGGTTAGGCTTAGGGTTACGGTTAGGGTTAGGGTTTAGGTTTGGGTTAGGGTTAGGTTTAGGGTTAGGCTTGAGTTTGAGTTAGGGTTTAGTTTTGGCTTAGGGTTAGGGTTAGGGTTAGTTTTAGGGCTTGGGTTAGGTTAGGGGTACGGTTAGGGCTTGGGATAAGGTTAGGTTTAGGGTTAGGGTTAGGGTTAGGTTTACGGTTAGGGTTTGGGTTAGGGTTAGGGTTTGGGTTAGGGTTCGGGTTAGTGTTAGGGTAAGGGTTGGGTTTTGTGTTTGTGTTAAGGTAAGGGTTAGGGTAAGGGTTAGGGTTAGGTTTGGCTTAGGGTTAGGGTTAGGGTTAGGATTAAGGTTAGGGTTACCGTTTGGAATAGGGTTAGAGTTATGTTTAGAGTTAGGGTTTGCTTTAGGGTAAGGTTTAGGGTTAGGGTTGGGGTTAGGGTTAGGGTTAGGGTTAGGTTAAGGGTGAGGTTTAGGATTACGGTTAGGGGTAGGGTTAAGTTTTGAGTTAGGGTTAGAATTAGGGTTGGGGTGAGGGTTTGGGTTGGGTTACGGTTAGTGTTATGGATAGGGTAAGGGTTAGGTTTTGGGTTAGGGTTAGGTTTAGGGTTAGGGTTAGAAGTTGATTGAGGATGAGAGTTAGGGTTAGGAATAGAGTTAGGGTTTGGTTTGGGATAGGGTTAGTGTTAGGGTTAGGGATATGGTTTGGGTTAGGGTTAGGGTTTAGGTTTGGGTTAGGGTTAGGTTTAGGGTTAGGGTTTGAGTTCGGGTTTAGGTTTGGGTTAGGGTTATGGTTAGGGTTAGTTTTAGGGCTTGGGTTAGAGTTAGAGTTAGGGTTAGGTCTTGGGTTAGGGTTACGGTTAGGGTTAGGATTAAGCTTAGGGATAGGGTTTGGGTTTGGGTTAGAGTAAGGTGGAGGCTTTGGCTTTGGGTTAGGTTTAGGTTTTGGGTTAGGGTTTCGGTAGGGTTAGGGTTAGTGTTAGGGCTAGGGGTTACCCTTATCCTAAGAGTAAGGGTTACGTTTAGGGTTTGGGTTTGGGTTAGGGTTATGTTTTAGGGTTAGGGTTAGGGATAGGATTAGGGTTAGGGTTAGGGTTAGGTTTTGCGTTTGGGTTAGGGTAAGGTATAGTGTTAGGGCTTGTGTTAGGTTTAGGGTTAGGTTTAGGGTTAGGGTTAGGCTTGGTTAGGGTTAGGGTAAATGTTAGGGTTAGGGTTTAGTTTAGGCTTAGGGTTAGGTTTAGGTTTAGGTTTTTGGTTAGGGTTAGGTTTAGGGTTAGGGTTTCGGTTAGGGTTAGGGTTTGGTTTGGGTTAGGGTTAGAGTTAGGGTTAGGGTTAGTGCTTAGCCTTATGGTTAGGTTAAGGGTTACGTTTAGGGTTTGGGTTTGGGTTAGTGTTATGGTTTAGGGTTAGGGTTAGGGTTAGGGTTAGGGTTAGTGTTAGGTTTTGCGTTTGGGTTAGGGTAAGGTATAGGGTTAGGGTGTGGCTTAGGTTTAGGGTTAGGGTTAGGGTTAGGTTAGGGTTAGGCTTAGGGTTAGGGTTAGGGTAAATGTTAGGGTTAGGGTTTAGGTTAGGCGTAGTTTTAGGTTTAGGTTTAGGTTTTCGGTTAGGGTTAGGTTTAGGGTTAGGGTTTGGGTTAGGCTTAGATTTAGGGTTAGGGTTACGGTTAGGGTTTGGGTTAGGGTTATGGTTATGGTTAGGATTAGGATTAGGTTGTGGGTTTGGGTTAGGATTAGCCTTACGGATAGGGTTAGGGTAAGTGTTAAGGTTAGGGTTACGGATAGGGTTAGGGTTAGGGTTAGG
>CM069533.1:1877500-1880000 GCA_035773235.1 Eospalax fontanierii | reverse complement strand
TTTGGGTTTGAGTTAGGGTTAGGGTTAGGTTTAGGGCAAAGGTTTGGGTTTGGATTAGGGTTGGGGTTTTGGTTTGGGTTTGGGTAAGTGTTAGGGTTAGGGTTTGTTTTGGGTTAGGGTTTGTTTTACAGATAGAGTAAGGGTTAGGTTTTGGGTTAGGGTTAGGTTTAGGGTTAGGGTTAGAGGTTGGTTGAGGATTAGGGTTAGGGTTAGGATTAGAGTTAGGGTTTAGTTTGGGATAGGGTTAGTGTTACGGTTAGGGATAGGGTTATTTTTAGGGTTAGGGTTACGGTTAGGGTTAGGGTTTGCTTTAGGGTTAGGGTTTGTGTTAGGGTTAGGGTTAGGGTTAGGATTAGGGTTAGGTTTAGGGTTAGGGGTTTGGGTTAGGGTTAGGGTTAGGATTTGGGTTAGGGTCAGGGTTAGTGTTAGGGTTAGGTTTAGGGTTAGGGTTCGTGTTAGGGTTAGGGTTGGATTAGGGTTAGGGTTTGGGTTAGGATTAAGGTTAGGGTTAAGGTTTGGGTTTGGGTTAGATTTGGTTTAGAGTTAGGGTTTGGTTTAGGGTTAGGTTTAGGGTTAGGGTTGGGGATAGGGTTTGTGTTTGGGTTAGGTTTAGGGTTAGGTTTAGGATTAGGGTTAGGGTAAGGGTTAGGTTTTGGGTTAGGGGTAGAGTTAGGGTTAGGTTTAGGCTTTCGTTTGGGTTAGGGTTAGTGTTACGGATAGGGTAAGGGATAGCTTTTGGGTTAGCGTTAGGTTTAGGGTTAGGGTTAGAGGTTGGTTGAGGATTAGGGTTAGGATTAGGATTAGAGTTAGGGTTTGGTTTGGGATAGGGTTAGTGTTAGCGTTAGGGATATGGTTTGGTCTGGGGTTAGGGTTAGGTTTAGGGTTATGGTTTGGCTTAGGGTTAGGGTTTGTGTTAGGTTCGTGTTAGGGTTAGGGTTAAGGTTAGGTTTAGGGTTTGGCGTAGGTTTAGGGTTAGGGTTAGGGTTAGGGTTTGGGTTAGGTTTAGTGTTACTGTTTCGGCTTGGGTGAGGGTGAGGGTTAGGGTTAGGGTTAGGGTTAGGGTTAGGTTTTGGCTTAGGGTTAGGTTTAGGGTTAGGGTTAGGGTTATGGTTAGGGTTAGGATTAGGGCTAGGCGATAGAGATAGGGTTAGGGTTAGGATTAGGGTTAGGGTTTGGGCTTGGGTTAGGGTTAGTGTTAGGGATAGGATTAGGGTGACGGTTAGGGTTAGGATTAGGGTTTGGGTTTGGGTTAGGGTTAGGGTTAGGGTTAAAGTTTTGGTTAGCGTTTGGGTTGGAGTTTGGATTTGGTTTAGGGTTAGGGTTAGAGTTAGGGTTTTTGTTAGGTTTAGGATTAGGTTTAGGTGTAGGGTTATGGGTTAGGTTTAGGGTTAGGGTTAGGATTTGGGTTAGGGTCAGGGTTAGGGTTAGGGTTAGGGTTAGGGTTTGGGTTAGGGTTATGGTTATGGTTAGGGTTAGGATTAGGGTTTGGGTTCGGGTTAGGGTTGGGTTTAGGGTTAGTGTTAGGATTTGGGTTTGATTTAGGGTTAGGGGTAGGGGTAGGGTTAGGGTTAGGGTTTGCGTTCACGTTCGGGTTAGGGTTAGGGTGTGAGTTTGGGTTAGGTTTAGGCTTACGGATAGGGTTAGGGTAAGTGTTAGGGTTAGGGTTAGGCTTAGGGTTAGGGTTTGAGTAAGTGTTAGGTTTAGGTTTTGGGTTAGGGTTTGGGTAAAGGTTTGGGTTTAGATTAGGGTGAGGGTTAGGGTTAGGGTTAGGGTTAGGGTTAGGGTTAGGCTTAGGGTTACGGTTAGGGTTAGGGTTTAGTTTTGGGTTAGGGTTAGGTTTAGGGTTAGGGTTGAGTTTGGGTTAGGGTTTAGTTTTGGCTTAGGGTTAGGGTTAGGGTTAGTTTTAGGGCTTGGGTTAGGGTTACGGGTAGGGTTAGGGCTTGGGTTTAGGTTAGGTTTAGGGTTAGGGTTAGGGTTAGTTTTAGGGTTTGGGTTTGGGTTAGGGTTAGGTTTTGGGTTATGGTTCGGGTTAGGGTTCGGGTAAGGGTTAGGTTTTGTGTTAAGGTTAGGGATAGGGTTAGAGTTAGGGTTGGGTTTGGTTTAGGGTTAGGGTTAGGGTTCGGATTAAGGTTAGGGTTAACGTTTGGGATTGGGTTAGAGTTTTGTTTAGAGTTAGGGTTTGGTTTAGGGTTAGGTTTAGGGTTAGGGTTGGGGTTAGGGTTAGGGTTAGGGTTAGGGTAAGGGTGAGGTTTAGGATTAGGGTTAGGGGTAGCGTTTAGTTTTGAGTTAGGGTTAGAATTAGGGTTAGGGTCAGGGTTTGGTTTGAGTTACGGTTAGTGTTATGGATAGGGTAAGGGTTAGGTTTTGGGTTAGGGTTAGGTTTAGGGTTAGGGTTAGAGGTTGATTGAGGATT
Source organism: Eospalax fontanierii (assembly GCA_035773235.1). NCBI lineage: Eukaryota > Metazoa > Chordata > Mammalia > Rodentia > Spalacidae > Eospalax > Eospalax fontanierii. Next base: position 1,877,587 of record CM069533.1, on the reverse strand, counting down.
AGATTTAGGGTTAGGATTAGAGTTAGGGTTTGGTTTGGGATAGGGTTAGTGTTAGTGTTAGGGATAGGGTTTGGGTTAGGGTTAGGG